>VDFB02168118.1:92372829-92786965 GCA_007258455.2 Sequoia sempervirens
TATTATCATTATCTTAAAACAACATTGTAAACTATTCAAATACCTACCGTACACATTTACTTAACCCAAAACATAGTCTAGTAATAAGATAAGAATGCATTATTGATAATCTTAAATGAATCCATCGCAAAAAAGGCTCATAAAAATAGAATATGGGAAATGGAAAAATCAACTCAGACATTATTGAACATCAAGTATACAGCTAGAATACAACTTTGTTCAACCACATATATAAGAGGTATCCAGAGAAGAAATAAGCCCTTTAAAATAATTAAAGGAATCAAAGCATTGTTAGAAAATTGCTTGTGGCATAGGTTGGGGGGATATACAATTAAAGTAAATCAATAAGATGATATTAGTATTATCTACATATAGGGTGTTAACAATTCACACAATATCGGTTACTTTATGCCTATATTATTTAAAAGAATCAAAACTTGATGCTCAAGTTATAATAGTAGTCATACATATTTTGTATCCGTCTAAAGTTGAGTTATGCTACTCATTTAAGAGGCTAGCAAAAACTAATAAAATTGACTTCTGTAGAACTATATAGTATATGAAATATTAGAAACATATATGGGTGACAATTAAAATGAATTTCTCTACTATAATCTATTTGTTTCGCAAAGTTCAATCAAAATTCCCACACATTATGTCATTCCAAAACTAGTGCTTGATATTTGATGTCATAATGATTTGTCCACATACCTAGCCACCCTAATTTTTAATTGGATGGAGAAGCACATAAATGATATTCACCCAGGTCTTTATGCGAACCCTTTCTCCACCTACCATCTTGATTTCATCAAACTCTTGCTTGGATCAAACTCAGTAATAATAGAACATAGCATAATAGTTGAAACAACATAAATTAACTCATACTTAATATATCATAAAATACTATACCATCTTACTCATAATTCATATAGAGTACTTTGATACTTGTTATTAGAAGACCCTTAGTTTGCATTATAGACAAATTATCAGGGGGTCTTACATTCTGCCCCCCTTGTATAGAGTTCCTCCTGGAAGTCTTTTAAGAGAAGAGGGTAAAAGAATGAGGGTAGACCCACATTCTTATCTCCAAAAAAAAAAAAGTGTAAGATTAATGAAGTTTTATATTTCAACATATTTTGCAATAAGCAAACAACATCGCAATATATTTTTATCAAGTCATAAAGAAGCCACAAAATTGACTAGTTACGTCTTATAAATTGATAAATATTTAGAAACCTTCATTCTATATCTAGTTGACAATGGAAAAAAAAGAAAGAGAGTCATATATTAGCACAAGGAGTTAAATTTTGTCATATGAATGGAGGGTCTTACATTCCCCTCCCCTTAGTTTAAACTTCCTCCTGGAAGTTTGCTAAGGTTTGGGAATGAATTCCCACACAATGTCAAATAGTAAAGTTATAGAAACAAGTATAAAAAAAAATCACGCTAACACCCTTGGTCATTAAACATAATTATTTTAAGCAACAAAAGATCTAACCAACCATATTGGTTCAAATTCACTTAATACATACTAGAAAACTTCTCACTTTTTTTTTTCTATTCTTGTGTTTTAAATTAACAACCAATCAATTAAATTTATATATTTCATCATATGCATGACAAAATTTTGATATCTTAACATATCTCAAACCTCATTTATTAATTTTTTTTTTTTTTTTTATAATTTATAATTTTTTTTTAAAGTATTCCATAATATATCTCAATGTACTCATACATATTGCAATGCTCAATAGTAAATATCCATACTCACATATTTTTTTTTAACTCCATTAAATCCACATTAAACACATTGTGAACTCACACACAATGGGTTGAGGATGATGATGACTAGTGTACAAAATTCTCCTATGAGAATGCATAGTATCATAGTGCCACATATAAATTAGATAGATCAAGGGGAAATTGTTTATAACAAAAACATACCGGTCTCATTAACCCCTTTAACAATAAATCCCCAGGCTATCTACTCCCCCCATACAACCTATCAGGGACCCCTCTTGAGTATGATAGTTTCATAATTTCACATTACTACACATGCCAACAGTTTGCAAATAACAAATAAAGCCTCAAACTGAGTAACATAAGTTCAACCCAAATATTTCAATAAATGTCCCATAAAATAAATAAATAAATAAAAGTTGATTGTAGCTACATTGCAACATGTAAATATTGATTTCAAAATAAAATTTAAAAGTCCTTGAGGCAAAAAGCACAATTTCATAATTCAATCATTTAAAAAAAAAAAAGAATTTCAACACTGTTGGCTTAATCAATGAAATAAAAAGTCATAAAAAATAATAAATAAGTAAAAAAAAAATGTGTCCAACAATTATACAAATTTCACATCACAATCACCATGCGACTTGAAATAAGTCACCCAAAGGGGGAGGAGGGAAACAATGGTTCTCTAACAACAGTGGTCTCAAAGCACAAAATATAATAGCATGTTGAAAAATGGTGGTCTCTGACCACAGTGGTCTCAAACCACATGTAATAACTTAATCATCAATAATATATCTCCAAGGTACACTTGGGTCCATCCTCAATCCATAGGTAAACATTAAGGAGATAGGTTTACACGATGAATCTACTAGCTTGAGCCAAGAGTGTGGGGGAGACTTATGGGAACTAATGTCCATTCAAAATCCTAAGATTTCAATGGAGGTTATCCATCTCTCGACCCCTAATTACACTAGCATGCTATCATTCCCATAGATGAGCCATATACTAGGGGTACACATTTAATATAAGAACAAGAATCACACAAGGGAGATATCACATTTCATTTAGTACACACATGTACACACACATAACATGATTACTTTATTACACAATTGACTAGCTCACACAACTAAAATCACAAAGAGTAGACATCAATTTGTGGTTCCCACATGAAAAATCACATTAACTTATCAAGAATTTTATCACTTCTTTACACATGAGTAAAACATGGATGACTTACACTAACTCTTACAAATTGGTCTATCACAAACTTTCCACATTACACAACATGAGCACCATTACAAGGTATTCTCATTCACATGGAATACAAAATAATTCATTTTTCCAAATTCCACCTTTCAATGCAGTAGGACCATTTCCCTACACATAATTAACCATACTTCCATAACCCTTTCAAGAATCATCCTCTAAGATTTCTCTTCCCAATATACATAAAATCTACTCATAGATGTAAAATTGCAAGCATCACCACACATTCCAATTTATCTCAGTGATACACAAGTAAATATATACGAACCACAAGAGATTCATGGATCCCATTCTCATTCACAAGATGGTGTTTCAATGCACACACACTTACATAATACACTATCTATTAAGTCAACATCTCATTGATTTCAACCAAGATAGCATAATTCTAATTCCTTACCAATGAATATTCTTAACTAATGTCATTCATAGAAATATTTTTCTCAACAAGTCTACTCAATTCTCAACATGTTAGAGAAATCATCTTCCAATTCATTAGCATCACAAGCACAACATTCCTTTTTTTATAATTTTCTCTTAGTCATACATTTCACAATTGCATCACAATCAAGATATATGAGTTAACATTTACATTTCAAGCATATCATGCAATGATAGATGAACATAGTTTGAGAGTTAACAATGCTAATTTTACTAATGCATTCAATCAATTTCAAGGTATAATGTACTACTAGGAAAACACTTAATTTATTCACACCCAAGAAACAAATTTCATTTCCTAGTCACTCGAAAGCACCTAGAGAAATAACTCATTCAACAATCATAGTTAACGCACCCAATCCTGAGATTGTAACTAACAAAATCATTATCATTTCTCTACCCTTTTCCACATCAAGTATATGAACAGAATATCAAATTTTATTTTATTTTTCATAATAAAATGCAACATTCATGTGAGCATGCATAGCACTTCAAACAAACTAACATGATTATTCACTTCTCAATTACTATGTTTGCAAGCACCCTTAGCAAGGAATTATCAAAAGAAACTCCAAATATCAAAAAGGATCATGTTAACAATCAAACATGATAAGAAAATGAGCACAAAAGGAAAACTTGCACAATTAACGCCACAAGAGCAACAAAAACTAGAGATCCCAATGCTGCAACCATGCTTTGATACTAAATGTAATGCCCAAAGGAAACTTAAACAACTAAATTAACTCATATAATATATCATAAAATAGTATACCATATTACTCATAATTCATATAGAGTGTGCTTGTTATTAGAAGACCCTTAGTTTACATTATAGAAAAATTATTAGGTGATCTTACATTTAGAAGGAGTCATATATTAGCACAAGGTGTTAAATTTTGTCATATATGAATGGAGGGTCTTCACGTTAGTAACACAAATCATTAGAAAAAAAATTGGATGTTATATATATATATAGTTTTGGATCAAATAAAGTTACATGAAGAGGTAATGAAATAAGTTGAGAGGCATAACATAAGTAGAGTGAGACTATGATGTCTTAGATAAATATTGTGAGTAGAGAAAAATGAGTATGAACTGGAGTGTGACCCAAAGGGAAATACTAATACAACATAGTGGAGGTAATTAGACTAGTGTATAATTATGAGGCTATATTTTAGTGAAATTTATGTGTGAATTTTCATAGTGAGTATAATGAAATGATTATGACCTAGCATGTAAGAGAGCCCATTACAAAGAAGTGATAATTTGTAATCATGGTGATAATCATGTAAGCTTAATTAAATAAGAATCCATTGCTATTTCTAAGATCTTTGTGTTGTGTGTGTATTTTGATGTTAGTATAGATGATTGAATAGTCCTTTATTGGACCCAAGTTTGACCATGACTATATCAAAATGAAACCTAGTAAAGAATTTCTTAGATATATAGAAATTAGGCATGATGCTTTTATAAAAACTAAAATTAATTCTAAAGAGGCAAATAAGCTATCACAACATTAACATGTGAATGGATTCCTCATCTATCAAACAAAAAGATGCCTCTAGTAGTTCCAAAATTTTATCAAAATAGGTAGGGTAAACCAACTAACTAATTAGAAACTCTTTTAGGTAACTAGCATTATCTCCAAACTATAATTTTTTATTTTCACCATATATGGACTTAATTGCACCACCCTTAGGAGATAACTATGAGAGAATTTATTACATCATAAAACACATTATAAGTTAATTATATATGGTATGTAAATATTTTACTATAAGATTGACCTCAAATCAAAAAAAATGAGGTATAAGGACCACTCTATCACAAATTGATTTTAGTTTCTTTATCCAGATTAATACACTCTTATTTTTAACACCTAGGAATAGAATACTCGCATGGGCCAACAAAAGGCTAGGTTTAAGAAAAATAGTAAAGATATTGGATATATTTTTTATCTTTCCCAAATAGCTTGAGCATAATGATTCTATAAAATGTGAAATAGTCCTAAACTTGGGTTTAAATTAGTTTCCCTTGAATTTTTCATGAAAGATCAACTAACCCCGTATGTAGCTTAATCTTTAAAAATATGTAGTTTTAAGATCAATCCTTCAAATATCTTTTCAAACATTGGGGAAGTTAGCTTTTAAAATTAAGAAGCACTAAGATGTATGCTCTAGTAAAAAACTCGTAGTCCTAAAATATCCATAAAGATTGGAGTTACAATAATACAAATTTTCAAGAATATTATATTGAAAACAAAATAATTGAAATGGAACTAAAAAATCTCAATGAATTAATAATAGTTAGAGGGATGAATTAGGATCAATTCATGAATGAAATATATCTTATCTCAAAACTAATATATTTACATGAAAATAAAAATAAAATCTAGAGGTGACAATCTTGAGAAATTTAGCTAACTAAAGGTAAAAAAGAACATATAAAAATTTCACAACATAACTAGAGAAAAAAAGATCCTATAGAGGTAAAGAGAGAAACTAGTTCTTATGGAACATGTTTGGAGCCTCACATTCTTCGAATGACCTCTCCTATAGAGGGGGAGAGGGTATGTTGATGGGAAAGATTTTGTATACTTTTAGGGATTTGATTCTATAGACCTATGTCTTAGTTGTTTCTGCTAGTGGTTTGGAGAGACTAATTTACTTGAGTGATAGGTTTACTATGGCCTAGTTGTTGTAGGCTTCTCTCTTGGGTTTTTGGTCCCTGCCAAAACCGGGTTTTCTTGGGTTATTGGTCCCATCAAAACCAATGGGTTCTAGATCTATGTAATATCTATGTTCTTTGTTGGGCAACTGGGTTTGGCTATTGGTTTGTCTTTGTTTTGATGTGGAGATTTTTCTACTACTCTTCTAGTAGCTTGACTATCCTTGGTTGGGTTTTGGGTCCCTTCAGAAGCTAATGGTTTTAGGTCCATTCAAAACCTATTGTAAATGGTTTTGGGTCCATTCAAAACCTATTTTTTCTCTTTTCAAAAACTAGGGAAAGAAGAAGCTAGAAAAATCACTTATATCAAATCTCATAGAGAATAATCTTGCATCAATTCTAAACTCATTAGGGTTGAATCAATCTTCTTTTTTAGTGAATTACTTGGAAGTGAGGAGGGTTCAAACTTGTAGGAGGAAATGGACTTCTTATGGCTCATTCCCTTCATTATTGCAAGTGAAGATAGTCAAATCTTAATGAAACCTTTCACTAAGAAAGAGATCAATTTGGATTCCTTGTAAGTGAACTCAAACACTAGACATGGGAGAAATCACTCAATTTCCAACAAAAATAAAAAAGCATGATAATCAACTTCTTAATATTAAAAAATCATATAATGAAGTAATTGGAGGTTCCTCACGAAAATCCTACAAAAAGTTGTCTTCTCTAACAATTTGAGGGAATTGATCTTAGAATGAAGTAGAAGTTGAAGCCCATTTGATTTGTTTCTTACTATTTAAATCATGCAACACCAAAAATAATAATTAAGGGAAATTTCAAGGTGATCATTCTATGTATATAGAAAAGATTATCCATTAATTGGAGACTAAATATCACTTTCAATGAAGTTTGTGTTATACTAGGTAGTTTAACATTTTTAATTGTCACACATTGTTATCAATGGGTGGCCTAACCTTACCAATATATGGGATGGATAACACATTTAATCTTGATGTTCGTGTACAATCATTCCACCTTCTATGAGAATTCCTTGGCACCATGTACTAATCAATTCCTATGTTGGAGTGATATTTCCCACACATTTGGTTTAGTTCAAAGGGTTTTGGCATCATTAGTTTTTGTCAAATGCTTCTAACTCCTTAGCTATATAATAATCATTTATTTCACTCACTCTCTTTGTCCTTTCTAGGCTCTTTGTGGTACTAAAAACTCAAAACAAAGTTTCTCATTCACTTTGGTGACTATCATTGTTGAGATCAATGAAGCTATATTTAGAAATGCTTTCTTCTTGGACAAGGTGGTGATATGTTGGCTGCCATTTTAGAAGTGCTTGGTATGGATCTCATGAAAGGCTTTAGTTGACACAATGTCAACATTGTCATCTCTTCCATGTTTGTGTAATATCTATACCTTCATTAGTGACAAGGAACTTACCAAGGCCATTGGACAATATTACATTTGAAATAACAGTATGATAGACATAGAAGAAATTGTTGACAACATTGCTCTTGTAAGTGTGAGATATCTTGGATTTGCTTCAATTAATATTATTCTTGATATTAAGACTAGATTCATAATGTTGAATAAAGAAATTGTAATTATTTTTAAAGTTACCAAATATTTGGTGAGATTTTTCAACCCATTGTATGTTTTGACAATCAGTGTATTTTTTTAATAAGATACAATCAGGGTTTTCCATGAGAACATATTATCTTAGTAGGCCAAGATTAATACTAACTATTTTTTTAATATCTCAACTCAAAAATAATATCATACTACCAAACATAAATAGAGATATAACAATAAAAGGAACAACTAACGAACATAATATCCTTGTGGAGATCAACAAAGCTAGATTTAAAAATGTTTTCTTCTTCCAAGATGGTGATATCTTAGGCGTCATTATAGAAAGGCTTGGTCTGGATCTCCCAAAAGGATTTATTTTACACAATGTCAACATGGACATATCTTCCATGTTTGTCAATAATATCTATAATCTTATTAGTAACAAGGAACTTACCAAGCCCATGGGACAATATTACATTTGGAATAAGAACATAATAGGAATGGAAGCAATTATTGACAACATTTCTCTTGTGAGTGTGAATACTCTTCCTCTCAAAAATAAATGTCTTGATTTGCTTCAATGAATATTACTTGTGATATTAAGACTAGATTCATAGTGTTGAATAAAGAAATTGTAAATAATTAAGATTCTAAAAAATTAGGTGATTTTTTACAACCCATTGGATGTTTTGGCAGCTCAAAAAAATCCTCAATCCATTTTATCAATATCCTGCAATAGGGCGTTCTGTGAGAACATATTTCTTTGAGGCATTCTGTCAAACAGATCACGTTCCTTGTCTTTCCTTCCAATTTTTTCATATCATGCAATCATGGCATTCTGTCGAATAATCCAGAGTCATTCCATCAAATAGTTCGCGTGCCTTGTCTAATCTTACACATTTTGCATACATGTCTATTAGGGAAAATCTGTTGCAGCGTTCATGTCCATGCCCTGCTCCAAAGCTCCTATTTTCACATAGGATGGGAGGATGCTAGAAAGGTTATAGTGTATGGCTTTACACAACCAATCGCATTTGGTTGGAACTTTGGAGGTTTCTAAATATTTTCAACAAACAAATTTTGTGCATTCGATGATACCAGATTTCTTAGAGGCATCTGGTCAAACAATTCATGTACCTTGTCTCTGCTTCGTCATTTTGAAGCATGTCTACTAGAACATCATTTCCTTTCCATCCTACTTTGATCGATTTCCATACCTTGTTCCAAAGCTCCCATTTTGGCATAGGCAGGGAGTACACTGGCAAATAAAACTGATCGAGATTGAAACCTGTTTGTTGCATTGTGAGGACAACCATGTCTTTTATTCGCTGCAGAAACCATTTGCATCAATCAAGAGAGGCCGTGAAAATATCTCAACGAGGAGGTAGATGTGAGGGCATTTTTCCATCCGCACTCAGTTTATGCGATCAAACATGCGAGAAAAGTGTTTGAATTCAAACTCACGGTGACTATCGAAAACAGGTGAGAGTGGACATTAGGCGATAGGAATAGGCCCACAACCTGACTACTAACCGCTAACTGTCACGACAATTTTTTAGACAAACGGATTTGGGCAGAGGAATGAAACAGGTTAAAGGTTCCCACATCCACACACTAAGCAGTCAAAGCTTAGTGTGTGAGATTTAAGCCCAGCCGTATCGACTTCAAACTTTTTCGCATCTAGGAATAATCACTCAAAAATGAAAGTATTGGGAAAGATTGTAATCTTTGAATTCACCCTCCGAAATGCAAATTTACAATTCAACAAATTATCACACAATACATTGCAAGGATCATACAATCGTAGCATACTATTTTCTCGATTAACAAATACCAGTCTTAGCAATTCTTCAAAGATGCTCCAATTTAATGGATCTTGAAAAAGCATTTTATCATTTTGAAGGATCAAGAGGTGATTAAAATCCTTCCTAATTCGACATGATATAGTCCTTGATTCAATCACAATATGCTGCAAAATCTCCTTTGTATTACTTATTACTAGAACCATGAAACCTAAGCCCGCAAATACCTCATAGCCATACATGAAAGTGCATGAGACAAGCTTATCTAAAATCATGATGTGTAGAGACCCAAGGACCAAAGAACTTCATGGAGGCGCAACCAAGAGGACGGTCTGCGATCGTGACTAACCTGCAAGGGTAATTTTTCTACAAAACTTATCTCATAAAATCAATATTTGATTGATTGCCTATGATCATTCATGGATGAAAAAAAAAACATTATTTAAATATATCATCTCACCAATCACAGTGATCACCATACTCCAAATATCCTTGCCCTCAAATGTAAATGACCTTCCTCTAAAAAATAAGGATGTATGAAGCGTATTGGAATATTTAATCCTCAACAGCAACAGGAAAATGCAATAAATTCCCAGTCAGAAGAGATCCATTTTGGATCTTTTCCCCCACTTGGTGTGTCTGAATTATGTTGGCCAGTTAATTCATTTGTAGCAAATTAACTTCAGTTGGTGATTTTTAAATTGGGCAGTAGTTTTGGAAAGGGAAACAAAGACAAAAGAATAGAATGTTTTTTCTATAGTAGACAGTTAGTTTTTGTAGTAGGAAGACAAGGAGGAATGTTCAATAGAACACAAAACTATAGGAAAGGAATGTTCAGGAGAACCTGTAGCAGCAGAAGACATTGGCAGACAGTAGTGCTCCCGTGCTCTGGAATATCTTCAACACACAGTAGTACATAGGAAAGCTCTAGTGTGCTGGAATATGCACAGTTTGTTGTATGAAGAATATACAGAGCTTTAGCTCTGAGTTTTGTGTAATCTTTTTTGAATGAATGAAATAGAAAATATTCTACCTCCTTGTCTTGTTGTCTCTTTGGTCTATGTTTTCACCTTTTTCCCACTTTAGTTGGGTTCTTTTCCGAATAGATTGATATTAGAGCCCTAAATTTTCTAAGCATTTAGTTTTTAAAGCCCTAGCTTTGTTCCTGGGCATGCAGTAATAGAACCCTAGTTTCTAGGTATTTGGGAAAGCTCTATTTTTCTGGGAATTGAAGAAAAACTCTAGATTTTTTTGGGTATTTGGTTTTTTCCCCTACTTAGCAAAATCACTAGAGGAGATAATAGGAGTTGGCAGTAGCCACCTATATTTTATGGTAAAATTTTTGACGTTTGGACAAAGAAAATTAAAACTATTTTAGTAGCAAATGATTTGTGGGAGTTAGTAGCAAATGGGTTCACAGATGTGACTAACTCAAATGCATTTACAGCTTTGAGCAATGCTCAAAAGAATTAGTTGAAGGAGACAAGGAAAAATGATGCTAAAGTCCTCAATTTGATTGAGACAACCTTCATAGAGGCTATTTTTCATCAAATAGTAGTAGCTAGTTATGTAAAAGAAGAATAAGAAATACTTCAAACCACCTACAAATGGACTGAGAAAGTCAAGGCAGTGAAACTCTAGCTGCAAAGGAGAGAATTTGAGACCATGCAAATGAAAGACAACAAGTCCATTTTAGATTTCCATACAAGGGCTTCCACTTTGGTTAATTAGTTGAGGATAAATGGAGAAACCATGGAAGAGCAAAAGATTGTGGAGAAGATTTTTAAAAGTTTATCCACAAAATTTGACCCATTGGTTATTGCCATAGGGTATGTGCAGGATCATCATAGAAAAAAGAGGCCCTTAAGTGGCAAAAAATTCAGAAAAAAATTAGTGTTAGGCAACTTGACATAAAAATTTGAATAAGTTATCTATATTATTTCAAAAATATGTAAGAAAAGAATCTGAAGAAAATTGAATGTAGTTTCTAAACTAATAGGTTTATTTAAAAATAAATAAAATCTATTTGGTGAAATTTCAATGCAGTGTAGTACTTAAATTTTAGGAAAACATAAGAAGTAGGTGTTTGTCAAAAGTATGGTCACTATGCAAGTGAATGTAGGAAGAAACAGTGTGACCAAGGGAGTCAAAATGCAAATGTGGCAAACAAGAACAAGGCTGAAAATGTAAAACAGTCACAAGTGTTTATTGCATGCAATCTTGCAGAACATGGTAGCGTTGAAGTTTAGTATCTGGACAATGGCTGTAGCAACCACATGAGTGGTAACATAAATTTATTTTCCCCCATAGACAACAACATTAAGTCTGAAATCAAAATGGGGAACAATCAGAAGGTTCCAGTCATGGGAAAGGAAATAGTGTGCCTACAAACCAAGCATGGTGAAGAAAGATAGCCCCATGACATCCTTTATGCCCCAAGGATGAAACACAATCTCTTAAGCATTGGATAGATGGTCCAAAATGGTTATAGAGTGCTAATGGAGAAAGGGGAATGCATCATCTATGACAAGGATGGAACCAAGAAAGTTATGGCACTGGTTCAAATGACAAAGAATCAAATGTTTCCCCTAAAAATACAAATCTTATCACAGTCAACAAGCTTGCAATAATCAACCTTCAAAACAATCATCCAAGTCCCATCCAAACTTTGGAATTTGAGGTATGGGCATCTAAGTTATTCTAGTTTAAATATTTTAGCTAAAAAGGATATCGTTAGGGGCCTACCAACAATTGTAGAGCTTGATGGAAAGTGTGAAGCATGCATTCCAGGTAAACAACATAGGAAGCCCTTTCAATTAGGGCATTCTAGGAGAGAAAAAGAACAATTAGAGCTGGTGCATTTAGATTTGTGTGGTCCCATGAAGATTAAAATCCTAGGTGGAAATGTTTATTTCATGACACTCATAGATGACTATAATAGAAAAATCTGGGTGTATTTTTTGAAGAAAAAATCAAATGCATTTGAGAAGTTCAAGGAGTTTAAGGCCTTGGTTGAAAAGAAAAGCGGCCACTATATCAAAGTCCTTAGAATGGACAGAGGGGGAGAGTATATCTCTCAAAATTTAATGAATTTTTGCAAGTCTCAAGATATTCAGAGACAACTCATAGCCGAGTATACTCTACGACAGAATAGAGTGGTTGAAAGAAAGAACAGAACCATCACAAAGATGGCAGTAATCATGTTGAAGGAAAAAGGCTTGTCTAATATTGGGGTGATGTTGTAGCAACAATGGTTGTTCATGATAGGATCCCACAAGAAGTGTGGACAAAATGCAAATGGAGTGTTGAGTATTTGAGAATATTTAAATGTGTGGCATATAAATTCATTTCAAAAGAGAAAAGGTATAAATTTATGAAAAAGGTGAAAAATGTATTTTCATAGGCTATAGTGAAGAATCCAAAGCCTATAGATTGTACAATCCCATGACCAAGAAAGTGGTTACCAACAAGGATGTTGAATTCATTGAAAATGAGTCATGGAATGGAACAGTTGATAGGAATATGGGTATTTTAGTCTCAATACCCTTTGAGGATAAAGAAGTTGCAGAAGACAGATATGTCAAAACTTTACAGCAAGGTAACAGTTTAGAAAATAATAGCAACAACTCCAAAAATTCTCAGAAAGGTAGATGCTTTGGAAAATTTCAACAAGGAAGTTGTGCCAAAAATTTACAACAACAATTTTCTTCATTAGTCCAACAATCAAGAAGCTCCAAAAATTCTCACCCTACGCTTGCATCATTGATGTTAAGGAAGACTAGAAGTGTGAGGGAAATTTATGACAACATAAGGTATGATGAATTTTATGAGAATTCAAATTTTTTCTGTGTTTCCTTATAGTGATCTAATGTATTTTGAAGAATCCATGAAAGAAGAAAAATGGTGTAAGGCCATGGATGAAGAGCTGGACACTATAGTGACAAACAAGACATGGGAGCTCACTAATTTACCCAAAGGTAAATTAGTCATTGTAGTTAAGTGGCTCTATAAGACCAAATGTACTATTGATGGTAAGGTTGAGAGGCATAAAGGAAGGCTGGTTGTTAAGGGATACACACAACAACCTAGAAGAGACTATGATGAAGCATATGCACCAATTACAAGGTTGGAAATAGTGCAGGAAGTCCTAGGAATTGCAACCGAGCACGAATGGAAAGTACTTCAAATGGACATGAAATCAAGCTTCTTGAATGGATTGTTGAAAGAAGAGGTGTATGTGAAGCAACCACCTGGCAACGAAGTCCAAGGGAAAGAAGACAAGGTCTATAGGCTTCAGAAATCTCTTGACGAGATGAAGCAAGAATCACTAGTATGGTACAATAGAATTGATTCATATCATCTAAGAAATGGATTTAGCAAAAGAAATAGTGAGCCCACACTATACATCAAGGAATCCAATGGTGAGATTCATATTGCTATTTTTTATTTAGATGATTTATTTTTCACAGGGAATAGTAATATTTTCATTGTTGATTTCAAAGAGGAAATAAAAAATGAGTTTGAAATGACACACCTAGGTTCTCTCAAATATTTCCTAGGCATAGAGGTCCAACAAATAGAGCATGGCATCTTTATTTCACAAAGAAATTATGCTAAACAAATCTTGAAGATATTTAGAATGTTGGACAACAAACCAGCCCCAACCCTAATAGCTATAGGTTTGAAATTAAACAAAGAGGACAACAACAGTGATGGTAACCCAAACCTCTACAAGAGAATGGTTGGAAGCCTCATGTATTTGAGAAAAACAAGACTTGACTTGATGTATGTGGTAAACCTAACTTCTAGGTTAATGGAGCAACCTAAGGACACACACTGGCAAGCAAAAAAAAGAATTCGAAGGCATGCCAATGGTACGAAAGGCTATGGCATCATGTATACTGCTTCCAATGAGATTCAATTGGTTGGGTACAAAGATAGTGATTGGATAGGAAATATAGATGATAGGAGGAGCACATCGAGATATTTTTTCCACATGGGTTCAAGAGCAATATCATGGGCATCAAAGAAGTAGCCCATAATTTCCCTCTCCATAACTAAAGCATAGTACATAGTAGCAAATGCAACAACATGTCAAGCAATTTGGCTTAGAAGAATCCTTGTAGATTTGAATGAGCAGCAAGAAGATGGTACAACCATATTTTTTGACAATGTGTCTTATATTTCCTTGGCTAAGAATCCCAACTTCCATGGATGAAGAAAACATATCGAGATCCACTATCATTTCATAAGGGAATTGGTGGAGTATGGAGATATTAAAATTCAATATTGTAGATCTGAGTAGTAACTCGTGGATATTTTCACAAAGCCATTGTCAAAAGACTCCTTTGAATTCCTAAGAGATAGGCTTGGTATGAAGGAATTGTCTAGAACTTTGCTTCTCGAAAAATCAAAAAAGTGTTGATGCTCCTAAACTTTGGTTCTGGAAAACACAGAAAAGTGTCGATACTCTAAAACTCATAAAAGTGCAGATGTGCCAGAACTTTAGTTCAAGACAGTGCCAAAAAATAGAAATGGTGCCAAACATGTACGGTCTGAAAAATTTGCTTCAGTGCTCCATAACTTTTGCTTCGTTGCTCCAAAATTTTCATAGAGTGATGAAAAATAGGGACCAGTGCTCTAGAAACTCTACTCCAAAAATTTTAAAAGATGATGAAAAGAAAAATGACTCAAGATTAAGGGGGAGTGTTGGAATATTTAATCCGAAGCACAACAGGAAAATGCAATAAATGTCCAGTTAGATGAGATCCATTTTGGATCTTTCCCCCACTTGCCATGTTTGATTTATGCTAGCAAGTTAATGCTTTGGCAGAAAATTAAGTCCTATAGGTGCTTTTGAAATTGGGCAGAAGTTTTGGAAAGGGAAACAAAGAAAAAAGAATAGAATTTTTTTTTGTAGGCGATAGTTTTTGCAAGAGCAAGACAAGGAGGAATGTTCAGTAGAACACAAAACTACAGGAAGAGAATGTTTAGGGGAACCTACAATAGCAGAAGACATTGAAAAATAACAGTGCTTTAGTGCTCTAGAATATCTCCAGCATGCAGTAACACACAGTAAAGCTCTAGTGCACCAGAATATGCACAGTTTGTTGTATGAAGAATATATAGAGCTTTAGCTTTGATTTTTGTGTAATATTTTGTGAATGTAATATTTTTGTGAATGAATGAAATAGAAAATATTATGCATCCTTGTATTTTTGTCTCTTTGGTCCGTGTTTTCATCTTTTCCCACTTTAGTTGGGTTCTTTTCCCAAAAAATAGACCACCACAAACAATTGAAGGAGTGATGCTTATGCCATTCAAAAATTCCTGTTGTGAATGTTGCACACTAAACCAATGCTTGATCATTTTGCATGACACTATGATTCCTCAATTGTGATGCCCATGTCACAAAAACACGTGGCAGATATGTAGCATGCACCTAACTTAAATATCATTAATGCAAATTTATACTTGAATGCATCTATAAACATAGTCGCATTATCTTAGCAAATGATTCTTGATAGAAGAAATTTAGTGCAAAAACTCACATGAATCCATAGATATTGAATGAATTTCCCCATAACATAATTTTTGAGCCAAAATAAAGGATTTTGGCTAAGTGAACCCACACAATGCATTGAAACCATAAGTATTGTGGTGGTTACAAGCTACTAGCTTGATAGGTCAATCACATGAGATGTCTCTCATCTTCTCATCATGATTGACCTCATAGTACTCTTTTATCAAAGGAGAGGAAGCTTTAAATGAAACGTTCACCTTGCCATTCACTAATGATGCACAAGATCCAAGTTTATAGTGCTCTATAATGCTCCCACAAAGAAATAAAATAATCAATCACCTTTCTTTGCTAAATCTTAGTCATTATGGGGAAGCCAATGCTAAAATGCTATAAAAAGGAACAATGCCTTTCCCCTTGCCAAATTCCAAAAATAACTTGTAGAAAATTTGATACAGGAAGATCATGTGAGAATGTCGTTTAGAAATGTTGTTTGGATGGCATGTCAGACAATGGCTTATGCATACTACACAACTTTGTAATCTTCAAATGACTTAAACTCCCTTTTGCTACATTACCATTCCTATTGATGTCATCACATCAATACAATAATGCCTACACAATGGAAACTTTGAAAGTGCCTACGACATTACCGATAAATAACTATTAATGATAGAATGGTTTAATATGAATGAAAAATTATTTACAAAATCTATATTAATGATCTAATGGCATAGACGGATAACACTCATCATGATAAACCTTTAGTGAAAGGTGCAACCCTTCTAATATTGCGGCCAAGTGTAATAATCTCCTTAATTTATTAAAATTCTATGGTGAGTGAGCATTTACATATTTAGAGATTCTTATATTCTTCCCACTCAAAGGTGCAGGACCCAATATGCCATCAGCCAGATCATTTTGAAAGTTATTACATAGGCAATCACTTTATTTTTGAAATTTCTCCCATGCGATTTTAGATACTAGTCGATCATGAGCCACAAGTGATTGATTTACTATTCATGCATTGGTACCTAAGATATTTGTTGCATCCATGGATATGGGTGAAATGATATGGGAATTCCATGATCTAGCAATGGAGGTAACAAATCCTACAAGAACACCATTTCCACAAAGAATCTAAACACGAAAAATCCGTGGGCCACACGTGTTGTAATAGAATTGGTTAACAAAGCATACTAAGATGTGAGGGTAGATTTAATACTTATAGGAGCCAAATAATCACTCCCATGGCATCAAATTTTGGAAAATAATCTTAGTCTTCTGATAACATTATTAAAATGTGGATTTGATTAAAATTTGTGGCCTACTAAGCATGCAACAATGTAATGGAAACAATGATCATGATCGTGAGACAAACTCATGGAAATGTTAACTTCATGTGATGCGCCATGTAGGGATGACAAGTTATGTTGCCATATGCAATGGCTTATTCCTTAAGGACTTCTGAAAAGGAGTGCAAGAAAAGGAATGTGGAAGGTCGGTGTAGAGATGTCATGAAATCACACTGTAAAAATGATGTAAGGGACTATGGTACCCACACAACAGTTTCCCACAAATGTAAATAAGTTGTATTCCCAAAATCTGCTTCATTGATTACATAGCTATGAAAGTTTCATGAAATATTTAACTAAGTCAGTCAAAGTAAATACTTTCCATCCAATATTACTTCAATTTCTTTATTTCATGCAAGATGGATTGATCCTATCAAACGTCCAAATTGATGTTTCTTTCTTCATAAAACTCTATGTTTCTTTGCAGAAATTTTCCTATCATCCACCCATTACATGTACCAATTAAACCATGTCAAGAGGGTGTGGAATTTACTAAGAATATTATAATTTAGATCAATTAACAATCCTTGTGTTGGTGTTTCTCCAGTACACCCTTGGAACTCTCTAAAATGTAGCCAACTCCTATAATCAAGAATCCCCAAGATGAATGGCCAACTCAATGAGCAAAGGCTTTAAAGACTTGACTCCTTCACTTTAGGCTCTGTGGGACCTAGGAGGGTGTTCCTAATTGTGTTCATTTTGATTTATTTGACAAAGAACACAACACTCATAGATCAGTTCCTATGAAATCTAAATAAACACAATCCACCAAAAAGATTGGCTGATCTTTGAGCTTGCAAATAGTAGTTTATTCACTAGGAAGAAGAAAGTATTTCAAGGACAGGACTCATGATTAACAAATTTTAAATGATTTATGCTCTAATCACGATTCCATGATTGAGTACACCATTATTGCATTTCAAATGTAAATACCTTTAGGAAAGAGACTAGTGTCTCATCAATTGGTCAATAGAGTCACATATATAGTAATCGGTAATACAAAAATTCATTAACTCTGACAAAAATGGACTATTTTCATAATGCCTTACATTATGAAAACTCACTACTACTAAAACATGACTTCTTACCAGATCCTTTGTAAATTATCAAAAATTCATGACTTTATTCAATCATTTAATTGATTCTTTTAACCAAGGTAGAAACAAGGACATACACTCAAATAAGAATTTGACGATGAACAAAGATACCCTTGACATTTCATTCATAATTTGCAAAAAACTTTAAAAAGGAGAGTAAATTTTTTAAACATAAGATTTTTTTTATATCAGTAATGCATAAAAAACTATTTTAAAACTAACATATATACACCTCAAAATGAAGGAAATTCAACTATTTTATCCATTAGTATCTTTCATATACCTAATTTCTACCTTGAATGTATGCAAGATTTAAAATTTAAGAACTAGAAACCCTACAAATGATCCATGAAATCCCCTTTATAGTGCAAGGATTAAACAAGCACCAATTACATTTTAGACATTTCATTTCAGAATCAATTTGAGTTTCATCTCAAAATTCCCCACGTGGTGATTTGCAATCATTTATTGAAAATAGGGAGGCAAACTCCATAACCATCATCAAAAGAGGGAAATGCAAATACCACCAAAATTTCCCTTTAACTGCTAGCTAGGCCTTGTATCCCACATCCACATCTCTCTAAAAGCCCGGAGTCAGTATAAGAACCCAAAAAAACTAGCATCATGCACGAGGAACAAAATCAACCACCACAGAAACCTCATCAACCAACACAAAACTTTAAAGCTCACACACCAATTTTCTCAACCAGAGGAATGATCAACACCAGAACACAACACGATACACATGCCCACTTTACATCCTTGTAGGAGGTTGAGAAGAAACTTCAACTCCCTCCTCATCTTTATCTTTTCCTGGCATAGAAACATCACGCCCACTTGGAGTTTTTAAGGATATTGGTGGTACCGATAACACCTCCATTCCTAGAACTGCAACTCGATTCAGCGTCATGAGTTATTATTGGTAACCTGAGTCAGTCTTGGTTGAACTTTATGATGGGCTATCCATGATAGAAATCATGGAAATTTGTCTTCCATACAAGCCACGTCCATACCTTATCTTTATGTGTACTCCCAGTGCAAATGATGCAGGCTCCTTGCCTTTATCATCCACCTTTTCAATGACAATACCCCAGTTTCACAATCTTCTACTACATCTAGTGGGAGCAGATGAAGGCTTCTCAATAAGGGCCTTCTCTTTTGCAGATCAAGCCAATTCAGGTGCCTTGTGCTTATGTGCAGAAATGTAACCCTATGGCTTCTACTTGTTAAGTCTAGGCAACCTCCTTATAGGCACTACAGAAGTGATTGGCTTACTCATTCTTGCTACCTTTTGAAGTTGCAGGCTCACAATTGAATACTCCTCGCTCTACAAAAATTCAGAAATATGCTAATTAAATAATGTAATGGTAAAAATGGAAATCACTCCATCCATGTTTATCGAGCAAGCCTGATGTTGTTTGCTTATTAGTTTTGGTGTCACACACTTGAGGAAGCAATTAATTGCTAGCATGAATTACTTCATCGTTAATCACCCGGGTACTTGGATATTTGCATATTAGTCCTCAAAATAGCTAGAAATTAATTCCTTGCATGCACAATCATTCAATTTGATCATTCCTAAAGAGAGAATGCCATTAATGCATGCTGGTTGTAGAGAAAAATGGCTAACACAT
Source organism: Sequoia sempervirens (assembly GCA_007258455.2). Classification (NCBI taxonomy): domain Eukaryota; kingdom Viridiplantae; phylum Streptophyta; class Pinopsida; order Cupressales; family Cupressaceae; genus Sequoia; species Sequoia sempervirens. The sequence goes on from VDFB02168118.1 coordinate 92,392,945, forward strand.
GCGTGTTTTCAATTTTGAATATCAACCATTGATATCAGAATGAGATGGAAGATCAAATGAAAGATACATAGTTAAATTGGGTTTGAAAACCCAGTACCATAACTAGTCACCTTTTTTCCAATGAGAAAACATTGCCTAAGAGCCAAGTCACTCATTGCACAGGCTCTGCAACACTCTGCACGGTGGTTGAGAAAATCCACATGTCACCTTTCTGCATATCTCACAAGATCTCTTGTTGGCATTAATCAAGTATCATGAGATATACAATGAACGACTCAAATTAAGTCTTAATCCAACATCATAGCCATTGATTTTCCCTTTATTAGTCACCGGGCACTCGTAAGAAGGTCGGGCCCCATATGGCAAGGACACGTGTCATGATATCATGAACCTTGCATGCTTAATGGTTGATATACATAAATTCCTACATGGTGTGTGATGGGTAGCACAAATTAGATCTTCAAATCCTATAGACCACATTCCTGCACATGCCACATGCTATTTTAAAATGTGGATCCATGACTAGGGCAATGGTAATAAAACCCTTGGGGACAAGGACTTAAGTCCCTTAAAAATATTTTGCTCAGGTTTAGAAAAATTGGCTCGGGGTAATACATGGGGTGACCATTTATCCTAACTGAAGGGGCTAGTTAACAAATACTTCCAAAGGCTTAAGTTACAACTTACTCAACTAACAACCCACGGGATCAAGTCATCACACAATTATAACCCTGAAGGTTTTAAGGATAGAACATTTATGAAGTTAGGGTTTGCAACGACACCCTTAGCCCATCCTTAGACATAGAGCCTAAAAATCATGGTTCAAATCATGATTTTCTCATAATTTTGCAAGAATTTTGGAAGATCCATCAGTGGCTCATGCTTGGAGATGTATACCCCTAGTGGGTATAGCGAGAATCCAGATCTTAGGTTGAAGTAGACTAGGGAAGAATTAAAAACCCATGAGCTTGCTTGGACAAAGAAAGCATACACAACCAGAAAGGAACACACCAACCAAACCTATGTACACTGTGCAAAAATGCAATTAAATTTTAGAAGCCCCTTCCATACAATTGGCTTCAATCCTCAAATTGGAGGCCCATGGCCCCCAAAACTCAGGGAAAATTCTTTCCTTTGTCAAAGACTTTGTCTTGTTTTGATTGTGGTGTATCAAAATGTGTATTAGCTACTTATGAGTGTCGAAACATTATCATGGTTGATATTATCAACACTATTAGCTATTAAAATGTACTATTCATGAATGTGTCCCAACATAGACCTATCAAACTGAAAAGGAACAGTAAAACATTCATACTTAAACTGACCATGTATTTTACCTTCTTATCCATCTTGTATACCAAATGGAAATCCATCATAGACACTTGGTTGTGTGTTGGGCCAAGCTTTTGGAATATCAAAAGGAAAATATTGATTCAACAACATCTTCATTGTGCTTGACATGAGTGTTGTCCTCACTAAATGTGAGCAAATCCATAATAAGGTCCTAGAGATATGGGGCATCTGCAAAGAATCCAAGTGCACACTCATATTGATTACAACTACATTTTATGCCATATGTACCTCTAAGTTTGTCTCCACATGGATCAAACCATCCTACCATTTTGGCATAGGCTAAAGAATCATCCAATTGTTCCTCATCATTAACAAGCAACAATCCAGCTTTAGGACTCATGTATCAATCAAAATGCACAACTTGGTTATCTAGTAACAAGCTTCTCCCTTTAACCATGTGTGTTTCACTTCCATTATCATGTGTGGTCAACAAATCAGCCTCTACTTCGAATACAAAATCATGTATCACATGAGCATGTGTATATTCATCTACATCCCTCTTAGTATCTGAGTCATATTTAGGACTGTGATCACATACAATGCCATCCTTGTCTTCAGATTCTCAATCTTGTGAGCTAGGAAATCTGCCAACACTTGTGTCACTACATACTTCATATGATTGGGGAGGTGTTAAGCCTAGCTAACCATCTTCAATGACAAAGTCACAAACCTCAATGTCATCCTGATCCTCATTTCTTAGTGTCTCACTTATATAATCTCCAACATCTTCATAAGTGGTGCTTGCCAGAATTTCATCAAGATCTACCACAAAGAGTGGATTACTCCTACACCAATAAGGGTCAACATTTATGACCTCACCTTCTACTGTAGGTTTATCAAATAAGGGATTTTTCCACACCTTCATGGTTGTCATATACACCCTATTGTGTGGTCTCACAACATGCCCCATTTTTCCATTTGGAAAAATGTGGACCCCCTTTTTTTTTCCTTTTTCCTTTGCTCTTTTTGCTTTCACTTTCTTTGGCATCATTTTGCCGCTTGGTTGGTTGCTGATTTCTCTTGCATTTTCACTTGGACTCTTTGTTGTGGTATCCTTTTGCTTCCCAGATTCAATGTTTCAGTATTTTCACAAAGCTTAACATGCTACCAGAAATTGGAATCCCAGAATCGTGTGTTTGTGTCAAGGGAATTTGTATATTTATATGATTCTAGTCCCACCTGCCATTTCATTGACCGAAGTCGGCAGTCCTGGTAATTTCCTTTTCACCGAAGTCTGGTATTTTTATTGTTCCCTTTGCTTTTCTCAAAAGTAAAAAATCAATGAGTCAGTTCTGAAATTTGTCAATCTATTTCTTAGAATTAGTTTCTGGTCTTTTCTCTCATTCTGATTTTCTCTTTCCTTAGAGTGTATCTCCCAGATCCCGGTGTTTGTTCTTTTTCAAAGGCAATACTAGAAAGCTTTAATCCCAGTGATCACATATCAATCATGTATCTTTAATGGCATATACCTTACAAAGAATCAACATGACATCTTATTGCCACATATAATCATCACACCATATTTTTTCTCTAGTAGCGAGCCAACATAGAAATCTAGGTGTTAGTGATTTGGACCATAATCCATAATGATTGCATCTTTATTCAAGGAATCAATGTGAAATAATAGGTAATTAATGAAAGTGGCCAACTACCTATGACTTATCACCACCTCAAGCATGCAATTGCTTTCAAAACACTCCACTTCGTGTCATATTGTATATTTGTGAAGGACATTGAAGTAAGGAAATGACATTGGCATGTAAGGAGAGGTAAATTTTGAGAAACAAAGACACAACTACCAAGGGTTTTGAAGTTGGATTCTAAAAGATCACCATTACTAACCAGAACCATGTATGTTTTGAATAACTGATATTTTTGTTAAGTGTTTCTCAAGCTAAAAAATTTTGATAGTGGTATTTCAATTCAGAAATTGAAATGTTGCTTATTCTTTGATTTCTTGAATTTAATCGAAAATGAATTGAAATTTTATAAACTATAAGTTTTGGTTAAATTTAACCCTAACTCACACACAAGACACATATTATGAAAATTGCAGAACACATTATACAGAATGAGAACTTTTGATGCAAGTCTAGAAGATGAATTCAAGTATTGCAACTCACAAGCCATACCCATCAATGTAGTGGTTGCAAACACTCATATGGGATGGTCTTCTGACATTGGAATCTGGTCACAGCTACTACAAGTGAATGATTCTCAATGTACAAAGAATGTTGTGGAAAATGGGCTACTTCTTGCAAGAGGGTTTTTGCCAACAATGGAGGCTCCTAAATTAGTTGTGCAATGTATAAATCACTATAACCCAACCAAGAGGAATGTTGAGAAAGAAGGGAGAATTTACGCAAACCTATCATAGAAATGAATCATATGCACATTTGGTCTCCCCATTTACACACAGATGTATAATGTTCACATAAAGGCTAAAACTAAGATATATAAAAATGATAAAGAGTGTAATAGAGAAATTATGAGCACCCAATGGTGCCAAGAACCAATTACACAGTAGACCAAGGTAATTCAGAGGTCTATGTTGAAACAAGAAATGCAAGATATTATAACTTTGCTAAGCAGAGTAGTTGGTTTAAGAGATGCATGAAAATTTGAACCCTAGATGTTTATAATAATATCTTGCATGATAGAGGGTCCTAAGGAATTACATTGGGGAAAGATGATAAGTGAAAAATTACATGAATAAATTACTACATTTCCTAAAACTAGATGCTTTTTCATGTCATCATATGTTATTTACTCATGTGCTATGAGAGATAGTAAACAAGGGTTGAGAAAGATTCGTACTCTAGGCCCAAAGGTTGGTAATAGTTTGATATATGAAGATCTACCCCAGATCATCGTCCATGGGTATAAAGATGATTACAGGAAATTTAATGATTTGTTCTCCATGAAATTGGTTAGAACAATGGAAGGTGATAAAGCAAAGAGATTATCCATGGAAGCACAAAGCACCATTTAGCCAATGGGAGGCTGGTACATATAGTTCCCAACTTACTCCTACATTAGAGTGGAAGGATTTGATGGACATCCATTCATGATGCCCAAGCATCCTACAAATAAAATTGTTTTATTGGAATTGGTGAGACAGTTGAAACTATCTTAAGTTCTTTATAGCCATGCTCACAAAAGGAATCTTTTAAATTTCCCATTACAATAGAAAATTATAAGTGCAGTGCATGTTGGAAATGTGTGCCTCAATCCCATAGGCTGAAACCTCTAAGAGAGCCAAGTCGGTGTGACATCTTTTGTGTCTGGCCGACTAGCAGTTGAAACCTTGTTGAAATGATTCAAGTCGTTGTGACCTTGCTTCAGTCTTACTGAAGGAGCCTATCACTGTGACATTTCATTTGGCATGACTTTTCTATCTCTCACCACTCATAGAGATCTCTTACTGACTGCTGGTGTTTATCAGACATTGGGGAGACTCTGGGTGACAAGTGGTTTCGGGGAGAGACTTGGTCGTTCGGTATGTCTCATACTAACAAGGGAAGTCTTGCTGATAAGTATTCATTTGAAGTCATTAGGGTGACTTGATCACTCAAGAAGAACTCTTGGCGAATGTTGGTATGTATCACCGACAGAATATACTTGGAGTATCAGAATAACATAAAGAGCTCGATGTGATGTCTTGGTGAAAAACGATAGTCTCACCAATGGGAATTCTATTGTCTATGTGACTTTGGAGCTTCAGTATGATGTTTCACCGATAGCGATAAGTCTTGGTGATAGTGATACAAGTGATGATCATCGGTATGAGGCCTTGGAGACAAGAGGAAGTCTTATCGATAGCTTTCTCGACTTGGTGTAATATCTTGCCGATAGTATGGACTCTTGGCGATATCGAATGTTGGCTTTGTGGCATTAGGGAGACACGGTCAGTGTCTCACCGACATGCCAACACTGGTTGAACACCTTTGACTTATTGGGAGACCATCCTATGTGGTGTGTCTTCGACCAATCAGAGATGTCAAATGGGAACGGTTGGTAGTTAGTCTATTGAGACAGATCTCTGAGGAAGTTCAACAGACAGGGATGACATGAATATAGTCTAGAATTGTAGATTATGTTTGGTTCGTTGGTTTGATCAACATTTGGATGAACAGTTCAGTGTATGGTCAGTGTGAATTCAATTCAGAAAGGATTGTAACTTGAATGTTTTCTACAAGGTTGGTCAATTGAATATGCTGCTGTAAATTGACATCAGAAAGATAAGTCTGGTCTCTGTATGTAATCTTCATTACTATAATACAAAGTGACTTCTCTTGGTGTGGTGGGTTTTTCTCCTATAAGGGTTTTCCCATGTAAATCTAGTGTTCATCTGTGTATGATTATTTCTCTGTTTCTGTTATCTCTTTCAAGTGCATCTTAATTGGTCTGTAATTGTAAAATTTAAATGTATCTCTACATTCTTCCTTGAGGTTTTGACGTTAGGAGAGTTGCTTCCGCACTTAGCTTTCCTTACAAGTGGTATCAGAGCCTGGCCAGTTGTGTTATCTTTGTGGGTACGTTTGGTTTTTTGTGTCAATTTCTATTCAGTGGGAGTCTTGTAGAAATTTTGGTAATTTGAATTACAAGTTAAGATGGCAAGCATGCCAGAAAATATTGAAATAGAGAAATTCAATGGCAGAAATTTTGAGTTGTGGAAACTTAAAATACAAGATCTATTAGTTGATCGTGATCTTTGGATTGTTGTGTCTGGGATGAAACCTACAGGCATGAAGCAAGAGGATTGGGACCTTTCAGATAGAAAATCAAAGGGGATGATAAGGCTTTATTTGGAAGACTATGCTCTTCTGAATGTGTATGAAGAGAAGACTGCATCTTCCTTGTGGAAGAGATTGGCATCTATTTATCAGGGTAAGTCCTTGGTGAACAAATTTTTCTTGAGGAAGAAGTTGTATGCTTTGAGAATGTAGGAGGGAGGATCTGTTGTTGATCATTTGAATGCATTCAACATGTTGATTGCACAATTAACATATGTTGGTGTGAAGATTGATGAAGAGGATCGTTGTATACTTTTATTGTGTTCTTTTCTTGACTCTTGGGATCACCTGGTGATGGCTATTGGGAGTACAACATCCAATTTCAAGATGGAATATGTTGTTGCTTCTTTGTTATTAGAAGAGATGAGAAGGAAATCTTCTGAGATGGCGAAGGAGGCTCTTGCTGTTAGAGGAAGATAGAAAGAAAAAGGCAATAAGAAAGACAAGAAGTTTAAATCAAAATCAGAGGGGAGATCAAAGTCTCTTGGTAAGAAGTCTAAGGTGAAGTGCTGGAATTGTGGGCAACCTGGTCATGTCTGAAAGGATTGTAAAGAGGAGAAGAAGAAGAATTCTTCCAACAATGATTCTTCTCAGAGTGATGCAGACGCCTTCATTGCAGCCTTGGCTATGCAAGCATTAGATGATGTCTAGCTGATTGATTTTGGAGCATCTTTCCACATGACATCTCATAGAGACTGGTTCACGAAGTATGAAGAATATGATGGTGGGAAGGTGTACTTGGCAAGTGATTCAATTTTGGAGATTGTTGGTTGTGGAAGAGTTAGAATCCAATTCCCTGATGGAAGAGTGAAGGGAATCAAGGATGTGATGCATATACTAGGTCTGGCTTGAAATCTGTTGTCTGTCAGTAAGCTGAATGATATTGGAGTGTAAGTCACATTCTCTGGAAATAGCTACATGATGACTAGAGGCTCTATGGTGCTAGCAAGGGGTGCTCGAATTGGTACCTTGTATAATATGGATGCACATGCTATTCAATGCAATAGTGTCTCTGCAAAGTCACAGAAAGCTACTCATGGAGGAAAAGAGGAAAAAGTTCTTGATTCTGTAAACTCTATGGAAGTTAAACTTCCAGTAGAAAAGACTTTGCTTTGGCATCATAGGCTAGGCCACATTGGTGAGAAAGGTTTAAAAACCTTAAAGAATAAAAACCTGGTTGAGGGGCTTGAAGATTGTAACCTCAAATTTGAATTCTGTGAATATTGTATATATGGAAAACAACACCAGGTTTCATTTTATTCCAGTCCTCACAAATCTTCTGGTTTGCTTGATTATATTCATTATGATTTTTTTGGTCTACTGAATGTTCCTTCTTTGTCTAAGTCAAGGTACTATGTATTGTTCATTGATGATTATTCGAGAAGAACATTTGTCTATTTTTTCAAAAGTAAATCAGAAGTGTTCAGTCGGTTTAAGGAATTTAAGAACATTGTAGAAAATTAGAATGGAAGAAAAATAAAATGTTTAAGGACTGATAATGGCGGTGAATTTTGTTCTGATGAATTTGAGAGGTACGGTAAAGACCATGGGATTAAAAGACATAAGACTACACCTTATACTCCATAGAAAAATGGAGTTGTAGAAAGGTTCAATAGGACAGTGATGGAGAGAGCACAAAGTATGCTGAGTAGTGCTAGCTTGGAGGAGAAGTTTTGGGCTGAGGTTGTTTCTATTGGATGTTACTAGATAAATCATTCTCCAAATTCTGCTCTTGTTGAGAAAACACCTTTGGAAGTGTGGTTTGGTAAGAAGCCCTCTCTGAGACACATTCAAGTTTTTGACTGTGAGGCATATGCTCGTGTGTCGTATGAGAAAAGATCTAAATTAGAGAACAAGGTTGTCAAATGTATTTTTATTGGCTATAGTGCTGGCATAAAAGGATACAAGCTTTGGAATCCTGATACGGAGAAGGTTCTATATAGTAGAAGTGTAATCTTTCATGAGCTGAAGCCTTCTACCTTGGATCTGTAGTTAGAGACAAAGTTTGAAAACAAAAAGGATGTAGTTGAAATTCCTCGTACACCAGAGAAAGAGGAATTGAAAATTCAAAATGTACCTAAATTTGAGGAGAGCTCAAGTAGTTCTAAAAGTTCTGAAGAACAACAACAACCTTAGCCTCAACAAGTGAGGAGGTCAACTCATGAAAGAAAGCAACCTGATAGGTATGGGTTCTCTTTGATAGATTCTACTTGTGCCTATGCTTTGATTTCTAGCACTAATGAGCCTAGAACTGTGAAAGAGGCATTTAAAATGTCTGATTCAGACTCTTGGTTGGAATCCATGAATGAAGAGATGGCATCATTAGAAAAGAATGATACTTGGAGTTTGGTGCCCTTGCCTAAAGGAAGAAAAGTTGTGGGCTGTAAATGGGTATTTAAAAAGAAAATTGGTTTGGATGGAAGTGTGGAAAAATATAAGGCAGGGTTGGTTGTGAAGGGTTATTCCTAGGTAGAGGGAATTGATTATGGAGAAATTTTTTCTCCTGTAGCTAAGCTAACATCTATCAGATTTTTTTTGTCACTTGCATCAATGTATGACTTAGAGGTCGAACATATGGATGTGAAGACAACATTTCTTCATGGTGATCTTGAAGAAGAAATTTATATGTCCCAGCCTAAGTACTTTGTGGAGAAAGGTAAAGAGAAACTGGTATGCAAGTTGAAAAAGTCTCTGTATGGGTTAAAGCAATTTCCTAGAATGTGGTACCAGAAGTTTGATACTTTTGTATTGTATTTGGGATTTGTAAGATCAAAATCTAATCATTGTGTATATTATAAAGCTGAAAGTGATGAAGTGCTTATTATTGCTCTCTATGTTGATGATTTCTGATCTTAAGTCTCAGTTGTCTACAAAGTTCAAAATGAAAGATCTTGGTGTAGTGAGGTATATTTTGGGGATGGAAATAACCAGGGATAGGACTAGTAGAAAACTTTGGCTCAGTCAGAGTAAGTATATCAGGAATTTTCTAGAGAAATCTTGCATGAATGATTAGAAGCAGCTAGTTGTTCCAGTCTTGTAGGGAATGAAGTTATCTATTGAAGACTATCCAAAATATCCTACTGAGATTGAGGACATGACTAGTGTACCCTATGCTAGTTCAGTTGGCAGTCTTATGTATGCAATGGTCTATACAATGCCAAACATTTCCCAAGCAGTGGGAGTACTTAGTCAGTTTATGGCTAATCCTGGAAGGACACGTTGGGATGCTGTGAAAAGAGTATTTAGATATTTGAAGGGCACTTCATAATATGATTTGTGTTACCATGGGAACTTGGTTGAATCACAAAGGACTCTCAGTATTCGAGGCTATGTGGATTTTGATTGGGTAGGGGACAATGACAATAGAAGATCCACCAGTGGATACATTTTCATGATGAATGTTAGTACAGTTAGTTGGATGAGTAAGTGGCAGGCTATAGTCATTGTCTACTATAGAGGCTGAATACATGGAAACTACACATGATTGTAAAGAAGCAGTTTGGTTAAAACGTTTGTGTTCTAACATTGATTTTGATGTAGGGAAAATAGCAATTTATTGTGACAGTCAGAGTGCTATTTGTTTGGCAAAGAATCCTACCTTCCATGCCAGGACGAAACATATAGATGTACAGTATCACTTTGTATGAGATATGATGGAGGATGGAAAGGTTTTGTTAGAAAAATTGGATACTCTGGAGAATGTTGCAGATGCATTGACAAAGCCAGTGAGCATAGACAAGTTCAGGTGGTGTGCCAGTTTGATGGGCCTCAGTGCCCATGAATGTCAGTAGTTTTTTTGTGCTTTGGAGGTACTTGTGTGATCTTTGTCAAGTGGGAGATTGTTGGAAATGTGTGCCTCAATCCCACAGGCTAAAACCTCTAAGAGAGTCAAGTCGGTGTGACGTCTTTTGTGTCTGACCGACTAGTAGTTGAAACCTTTTTGAAATGATTTAGGTCACTATGACCTTGCTTCAGTCTTATCGAAGGAGCCTATCGCTGTGACATTTTGTTCGGTGTGACTTTTCTATCTCTCACCGTTGGATATCTCTTACCGACTACTAGTGTTTATTGGACATCAAGGAGACTCTAGGTGACAAACGGTTTCGAGGAGAGACTTGCTCATTCAGTATGTCTCATAGCGATAAGGGAAGTCTTGCCAATAAGTATTCATTTGAAGTCATCGAGGTGACTTGAGCACTTAGGAAGAACTCTTGGCGACTGTTGGTATGTCTCACTAACATAATACACTTGGTGTATCAGAATAACATAAAGAGCTCGATGTGATGTCTTGGCAAAAAATGATAATCTCGCCGATAGGAATTCTATTGTCTATGTGACTTTGGAGCTTTGGTATGATGTTTCACCAATAGTGATAAGTCTTGGAGATAGTGATACAAGTGATGATCATCAGTATGAGGTTTTGGCGACAAGAGGAAGTCTTAGTGATAGCTTTCTGGACTCAGTGTAATATCTTGCTGATAGTATGGACTCTTGGTGATATCGAATGCTGGCTTTGTGGCATCAGGGAGACACGGTCAGTGTCTCACTGACATGCCAACACTGTTTGAACGCCTTTGATCGATTGGGAGACCATTCTACATGGTGTGTCTTCGACCAATCAGAGAAGTTGAACGGGAACCATTGGGAGTTAGTCTATTGAGATAGTTCTGTGAGGAACTTCAACATACAACGATGACATGAATATAGTCTAGAATTGTAGATGATGTTCAGTTCGGTGTATGGTCACTATGAATTTGATTCATAAAGGATTGTAACTTGAATGTTTTGTACAAGGTTGGTCAATTGAATATGTTGTTGTAAATTGACATTAGAAAGATAAGTTTGGTATTTGTATGTAATCTTCATTACTATAATACAAAGTGACTTCTCTTGGTGTGGTGGGTTTTTCTCCCGTAATGGTTTTCCCATGTAAATCTGGTGTTCATATGTGTATAATTATTTCTCTGTTTCTATTATCTCTTTCAAGTGCATCTTAATTGGTTTGTAATTGTAAAATTTAAATGTATCTATGCATTCTTCCCTGAGGTTTTGACGTTAGGAGAGTTTCTTCCGTACTTAGCTTTCCTTACAGTGCAATTAAAGTAATTGACTTGTGTGAAAAAGAACTAAGGACATACAATTTTGAAAAGTTTCCACTCCAAAGAGTGTATTATGATATTGGAGGAAATATTACTAAAAATATAGCTAGTTTTCATTCCCATGTGCCACATTCAGAAGATTAGTCGCTTAACTGTGAGGACGAGCACATAGTAAGAAGAAGAAAATATGAAAGAATGTTTATGATTTGCTTAGATGCTCAAGCTTTATGATATTCTAGATCATTTGCAAGAAGATGATGGCTAGGTGTTGAAAAAGTTCTACAATGAAGACAAGGTATATGATGAACCCATTCAAGACCCAGGTGTTGATGATGAAGATATGACATCAATTGATGAATTCACCAAAGCGGTCTTATAGTACACTCAACACTGGATTGATGATTTTTACAATGATTTGAGAGAAAGAGGAATCAAGCCTATCTTCTTAGAAGATAAAAGGAAGAAGATAAGAGATGAGATAACATTTGAAAGTGGAGAGCCTACCAAGAAGAGAAGAAAAACTAGTAAGGCGACTCCAAGACTAAGAATTGAAGAAAGAACCCCTGAAATTACAAGACAACAAGTTCCCATAAAACCATCTGATAAGTAGAAAGATGTAGAAATTGGTAAAGATAAATCTAAAGAAAGACCCAAAGGTGCATCTTCCTCTATAGAGAAACCAGAACAAGAGTTATTATTGATGAAGGAATAGGAGCAACAAAAAATGTTGGTGCACAAACCAAGTCAGCATCTCAAAGGGCCGCAACATTCATTACCTCTCCTCCTTCTGGTAATATGGCTAGTATGAAATGAGCACTAGGAGGGACTATTGTAGCTTTCAAGGAAATTTTTAATGAAGATGAAGCTAGAATTAAAGAGCGGGTGGAAAAATGGGGTACTATGTGGGAGAAAGTGAAAGAAAATAAGTCTAAAGACAAACCCATGGCCCATCCAGTGATAGAATAAATTCAAGATATAGGTTCTAACCCCATAAAAATTTGAAGAAGAAGAGTTTATTCAAGGAACACTCACCTTAGAGGCTCGAAACCCTAGCGTACTTGAAATGGAAACAAGGGAGATTGAAAAATAGGATATGGATGAAAGAATTGTTAAAGATACTCTTTATTCCCAACCTTCACTTAGGAATTTTCCAAATTTTGACGAGCATTCATAGGTCTTTGAAGATCCAGAGAAAGTCCATACTAAAACTGAAATTTAAATTGTAGAAGAGGAAGTTACACAATTTTCAAAAGATGGAATTGATAATGAAGAGAATCTTGATGTAGCAGTGAATAAAGAAGATAATGTTCAGAGAGATGTGTAGACATGCAAAATTAACATTATGCACTCAGTCAGGTTCATTCATCAAGGTTCCACAATAGGTGCATTCATCAATTAATCAATTTCACCTTCATTCATTTATCAAGTAATCTCATTAATTTCCATCTCTTAAGGTCATTGATTCAAAATTAAATAAACTTCATCGTCAACCTTTTAATCAAATAAATTAAACATCCATTTAATTAAATCATAATGCACATTTCATCTTTTTCTGATTTAAATAAATCAAATATTCAAATCATGAAAGTCAAACTCACCTAATCATCATTAAGCTAACCTAACAATGATCAAATACTAATCCTAACCACTTGCATTCTCTAGATTATGCCACTTGCACAAATAAATAAATTTATTGATTTATTAAATCATCATTTTCACTCAACATGGCATTTATGTGGAATATTCCCTCAAGTTTGAAAAATATGACAAGTTGATTTGTCCCTCGAACATTGCATTTATTTCTCAATTTCTTGTCCCCCTCTCAAAATTTATTGCATAGATTTGAATTTGAAATTCCCTCTCATGGGCTCATTTCCCAAATCTTGTACATTTCATAGGTCTTTGAAGATCCAGAGAAAGTCCATACTAAAACTGAAATTTAAATTGTAGAAGAGGAAGCTACACAATTTTTAAAAGATGGAATTGATAATGAAGAGAATCCTGATGTAGCAGTGAATAAAGAAGATAACGTTTAGAGAGATGTGTAGACATGCAAAATTAACATTATGCCTTCAATCAGGTTCATTCATCAAGGTTCCACAATAGGTGCATTCATCAATTAATCAAGTTCACCTTCATTCATTTATCAGGTAATCTCATTAATTTGCATCTCCTAAGGTCATTCAGTCAAAATTAAATAAACTTCATCATCAACCTTTTAATCAAATAAATTAAACATCCATTTAATTAAATCATAATGCACATTTCATCCTATTTTGATTTAAATAAATCAAATATTCAAATCATGAAAGTCAAACTCACCTAATCATCATTAAGCTAACCTAACAATGATCAAATACTAATCCTAACCACTTGCATTCTCTAGATTATGCCACTTGCACAAATAAATCAATTTATTGATTTATTAAAATCATCATTTTCACTCAACATGGCTTTTATGTGGAATATTCCCTCAAGTTTGAAAAATATGACAAGTTGATTTGTCCCTCCAACATTGCATTTATTTCTCATTTTCTTGTCCCCCTCTCAAAATTTATTGTACAAATTTGAATTTGAAATTCCCTCTCATGGGCACATTTCCCAAATCTTGCACATCCCTTGGCCTATCACCACTTGACAAGTGGCCTCTTCTAATTGGTGGATCTTTAGTCCCACATTCACCCATTTGGCCAATCTCTCATCAAGAAAATCTATAAATGAAGGCCTTGATCCCCATCAATCCATCCACAAATTTTATGCAAATTTATTCTCTTGGTTTGAGAACTAATTTTTCTCTTCATCTCCATTGCATTTTATCATTTTAGCTCTTGAGGAAGGATTGGGAAAGGGTTATTTGCATATTTGACACCAATACAATATGGAATAGGTGATTATCTTTCTTTTGAAATGTCTTCTTGATTTTTTTTTTGTTATTTGTGGTATTTCTTTAGCATAGATATGTTATTTCATAGAGCTATTTGTAGATTTGCATGTTTAAACTAACCCTTCTAATGAGTGTTTGAGGTTGGTTTCACTTGTATATTTTTAGGTACTTCATTGTGGTGCTAGAAGGAGGGCCCATAATGTGTTCTTTATGTTGAGAATAAATATGTTAATTTGTGGTGATTTATGGTATCATTTTACATGTTTGTCTATGTTTGGTCTAAAAATCACAACACAATAGGGAGCTATCAATATTTACCTTTACTTTCTAAACTGTTTAATCTTGCTAAATGATTTGGCAGACGCTATTCAAACTTACTAAAACTGTATTAAATGCTCTATGGATCTTGCCATAAGAGGCCTACTAATGCTTCCTGCCCATTTGTATTGCTTGATTTGTCATATTAACAATTGAACGCAGGTACACTGTGTAATCAGCTTCAAATTTGATGGCGTCCTCATTAAAGTTGTGCAATAAAAGTGATAATCCAGTGGATAATCCCCAATGCCATGCTTATTACATCAGAGGATGGCATGCTATTTTGTCATGATTGAACTCTCACAAAATTTTCCAGAATGATTGCGTTAATAAGCTTAGTTTGTTTAAACTCGTGGCTTCTATTGCTATTGTATTACTATTTAAATAAATTATGGCACTAATACTATTTCAAATGACCTCCAGTTGTTGATAAACGTGCGCATCTGAATCTTATGGGAGATTGCGAGGTGTAAAGAGGTACAAGGAAAACAATGAAAGCAAAGAAGGTACAAATGAGGGAAAGCGAAATGACAACGAAGGAGAGCAAGGAAAGTGAAGGTGAAGCAAAGAAAGAAAACGAAAGGGGGAGAAATGAAGATGATGGCTTGAGAAGATTAAAGTGTTCTTTAACACTTTAGTGTTTATTTAAACGCTTTTACGAAATTGTTACCTTTTCATTTTTTAGGACACTAACTTTCATTTGGTTTAAAAAGAACACTTTGATTTTTCATTGGCAAAAGGGTTAAAATTGAAACTTAGACACCTACTAGATTTCAATTTGGGCTAAAATTGAACAAGTAATCTTCATCTTTCCTTTGGTGCTTAAAAGGAATCAAATCATTGTTTTTAAGGATAAAATGAATGTGTGCCTTTATTGTTTTGTAATTATTTACACAAAGTAATATCATCAAAATATGTATGCACTTCTCTCGCGCCTCACGGTGATCTTGAGAATAAAAAGGATTTTGGAGACATTAAGTTGTGTAAATAATTGCCTATACACACTTCGATTTGGGTTTAAAATTGAACAACATCTTGTGCGAGTGTGAGTAAACTTGTTGTGTGTGTTCTCCCTTTGTTTCTAAACGAAGGTTGATCGAACTATGAATACGTTTGCTCACTATTGTCTATCTTGGAGGGCCTACCTTGGGCAAAAATTACTCACCCAAGGGAACGACTCAACCGGTAACACTCTAAAGCCAAGAGTATTTGGAGTTGGGATATAAATGTGGGTATTGGAAGAAATGCCAGTATCACATGGTTGATTTCGACAAGATGGATCCGAAAGGGGACTCTTACCATATGGGTCAATCTCCACGAATGGAAAGTCCTTACTAGAACCCATGTGCTAGAATTTTCCAAAATCCTTAATCTATTTGTTGGTGCAAGAACGGTCATTCTAAAGCCGCCCCAAACTTTTACGGTCTTTAGTAGAAATGGAAAACATGCCATGGGAGTTTCATGGGTGTTGATGCTTGGATGTCCCGTATAAGTGAGTGCCATGGAGGGGAGCCAGTGGGGTCAAGCATCTAACCATTCGCTAAAGATAAGCATAGCTGGACTTGTCCAAGTAGGGATTCAACAAATATTGTCTTACACATCCATAGGGTTTTGTACTTGTTCTTGGTTTGAAAACATAGTGCGTTATTCAAAAACATTTGCAAACAAACATTCAACATGATTCTCAAGATTTCAAACCCTTTAGGAGGAAAATGCCATTGACCAAATTCTCGTGTTATTGCTTGCCCTTGGGATTAGATCCTTAGAGGTTTCTAAGCACTTGAATTTACATCTCAATTTTCCCACTAAAGTTAAACAATAGGTAACACCTGCCTTAAATTCATCAAAGTTTCACATAATATACCTTGTGAAATGAGACAAAGTTGAGATATTGGACATTCAGTTTGAAATCTAATCAAGAGTGTGTTTGTGGTAAAAAGAATCCATTAAGCAAAGATTAAAAACAATTGGACCCCACACATGTGTGTCCAATGATTTCATGCAAAATCAAGATCAAGAAACCAAAGGTGAAAGCCCTTAGTCTGATAACCTGTCAAGAATGTCTCTCTATGTTATACGAAGTCAGACAAAGACTGCTTTTCAACTTTTACAAGAAGGCTTCAAGAAACAATCCCTGTTTGCATTCATTCTATTATTGCCAAAACCCAAATCTTTTCAGAGAGTTTGAACATCTTGTTTAGAGAAAAGCTTGTTCTTCAATACCTAGGTCTAGGCAAACAAAGTGTCTTTTGTAGGTTCATCTTAGGATCAAATCAAATCAAAATCCTTTTCATCCATCCTTCAAAACATCAAAACAAAAATCATCTCACAATCACCTTTTGGAAAATCTTGAAATCATCCTTAATACTAGGCTTTTTGGCGAAAATAAAAAATCATCAAAATCATTGAGACCAAATCCTTGAAAATATTATCAAAATCACCTTTGGCTAGGTATGTGTAGATGCATCCTTTTGCATATGCTTAGTCAAAATCACCTTGTTTAGCTTAGTATATGTAGATGAATCCTTCGTCATATGCTTAGTGAAACTATCATCTCATTTGGATAAGTGTGGATAGATGCATCGTTTGATCAAGTTTATCCCTTAGATAATCATCCAAACATCTTAGGGTCTATTTGTTCAAAATCAAAATCAAAATCAAAATCAATCAAGGACAAATCCCAAAATCAAAATCTGCAAGATATCCAAAAGTCCCAAAAGCCTACTATCTCCTTCAAGATTTACCAAAAGATCATAACATCTGCATCATTCATCTTTTACATCATCATCATATCATCTTTCAATCCGCAAGATATCCTAAAATTTTTCACTTTGGGGCATAAAATAAAAATAAATCCAAAGAAATCAAGAGATTCATCTCCCATTCTTAGAAATTGATTCTTGTTTTATGGTTCAAACTAGATCTCAATACAAGAAGAGCATCGAAGCCAACAAAGAAACACCCGCTTCAAGTGATCTTAGTCAAATCACTCCTGAAATGAATCCTGTTGGGTCTAGAAATCTCACAATTAACCTTCCAGTTCATCATCACAAAATATGCAAGAGGAAAATCAAGGAGAGGATATTACCTTTGGAATGTCTCGCGAAGAAATGACTGAAATGCTCCAAAATCCAGAGAACCATAAAATCATCAACATCATGATGAGACTTAACCCTTCATTATACATGCTTGAACTAGCAAAAAAAGGGGCCAAGTTACCTTCGGATTTCGACATGAGTACCATAGTGGAGACATTATTTCCTCCAATCTCATCCACCATTCCCATTTCATCTACACCTCCATCCCAAATCATCACACAAAACATTCCACAAATCAAGACATCTTTTGCTCCAACTCAACCCAATGTTAACAAGGGAAATGCATTCCTCAACACTCTTCAAGCACATCCCCTTGGATGCAAACACCACCTTGGAACAAAACATACCTCAAAACCAACTACACAAAAAATTTCCTCTCACCTTCCATCATGATCCATCATCATCATTTTTTCACCCAATGCCACAAACACCTCTTCTCACAAATCCACAAGAAGAGGGAGACATGTTTGGACCAGGGGGAATTTTTGACACCACAAAATTTTCACAAGGACTCGCACCCCTTATATTTCCACCTCTCCCACCATCACCATTGTCATCTACACCACTCCTTGGTTTAGGGCTTCCCCCTCTACCAAGTATCGATCAAAAAAACATCCCAACCATCAATCAAAACATCATTCCAAACATTCAAAACTTATTGTTCACATCACAACAACAAAAGACAAACACACTAGCAATGGCAACATCATCAAAAATCCCCATAACATCGTAAAGCATGGTCTCTCAAGGGGCAATCACATCAAAGGTGCCACTCATCACTCAAACAACCACACCAACAACATCCACCAATCAGATAATCAACATGACATCACCATTTACCACTACCATGAACACCACTCCGAATCCACCACCACCCCCACCACCACCAACGTTCACCACCTCAAACCAATATAATTTAGTATTGCAAGCCACTTTTCAAAGAAGATACCAACAAGTGCAGAAACAATTAGCCGTATACCTAGCTATTCAACAAGCTACACAAGCCGCTCAAGCATTACAAGCACACAAGACTACTCAAGCACAAGCTCTATTGCAACAACAACAACAACAAGCCGTTCAAGCTGCTCAAGCATTACAAGCACACAAGAATGCTCAAGCACAAGCTCTATTGCAACAACAGGTAGCTCAATATCAAGCATAGCAAGTGCAAGCACAAGCACAACTTCTTGCACAAGCAGCACAATTGCAAGCATATCAACAAGCATTAAAGCAATATCAAGAGCAACAAGAAGTAGCAGAATTGGCAGCCCAACAACAAGCATTGTAAGAACAACAACAAGCACAACAATAAGCATTGTTAGAACAACAACAAGCACAACAACAAGCACAAATCTTAGCACAACAAGAACAAGATCAACAATTTAAGCATTGTTCATACAAAAGTAGGTAGAAGCCTACCTTGCTCGGTAGAACATACCGATACCTTCAAACAACACATCGACCAACCAACCCACCCAACCCACAATTCAAACACCCCAAAACACTTTTATCCCACCCCCTAATCCTCAAGATGATGTGACGGCACAACTTAGGATGCTTTTGCATCAAGTGCTCGATATGCAATCCAGACGAACAATGAACACACCAAGCAACTTGTGTCCCTATCCATTTGATAGGAGCCTAGCCATGAAACCATTACCCAAGGGATTTGAAATCCCCAAATTTGACAAATATCGATGGACAGGAAACCCTGAAGATCACATTAGGGAATTCCAGGTTCATTGCATGGAAGTCGCATATGACGATACTTATCTGATGTGGCTATTCCCTAGGAGTTTGGCAGGCACCGCTATAGAATGGTTCTCTCGCCTACCTTCAGGCATTAGAACATTCCAAGAAATTATGGATGCATTCATTAAGAACTAGGCATGTAACATTGCAATGGATGTAAGTCTCAAAGAACTCTTGGCTCTGAAACAAGGAAAGAATGAATCTTCTGCTTCATTCCTTCAACGATGGCAATCCAAGGCCAATTGGAGCAAGTGGACCATGCTAGAAGACCAACAAGTTTGCACCATCATAGCAAACCTTGAAGGATGCTTGGCATTTTATCTCAAGGTTCAGGGCATCACCACATATGAGCAATTGATCTCCAAAGTGCTCAGCATCGAAAGAGCCCTTGTGACCCAACCTGCAGAATCAACATCATATCATGAACAATAAAACCACCCACCATCCAATTGCAACGATAAATATTGCACATGGGAAATGAACAAAAACATCACTAATGATGGCGTCGTCTATGCCAAGGTGGTCATTAGTGGTCCATGCCAACATACACCCACACCACAAACCCAAACACAACACCAAAACAATCATCACACGACATATCATCCAAACAACAATTTAACAATCAATAATATCAATGATCAAAGAGGACCACCCCAATACAAGAATTATCCCAAGCGAAAGTACACTGCTTTGGGGGAACCATTGGAAGTCATCATGAAAAAGTTGATAGACGAAAAACTCATTCAGGCTCCTACCTTTGAAAATTACCAAGAACCCGATGTCAAACCTCCTTGGTATAATGAGAATCAACTTTGTGAATTTCATAAAATCAAAGGCCACACCACAAAAAGTTGCATGAGACTCAAAAACATCATCCAAGATCTCATCGATAAAAAAATCATAAATGTGGGACAACCTACAGGAAATCAAGATCTTAAAATATACACGAATCCGATGCTGAATCATGGCAAGAAAGGGAACAAAAATGATAAAGGAAAGGGCAGTGTAAATCATGTTTATGAATCCGTTGTTGCCTCTCTAAATGAAGATTGCATGGTCATCACCATCAAAGGCGCCCATGTCAAAGATTGTGGAGTCACCACAAGAAGCGGAAAAGTAACTATCATAGGCTCATCCCAGTCAAAAAAAATCCCCGCATCTAGACCTCTCTAGAATGGCTACAATGTCCTAGATCAACTCAAGAGAATGCCAGCACAAATCTCCATCATGGAGTTGCTAAAAATATCATCCACCCATAGGAAAATTCTTGAAGAAGCATTAGCCTCATCCACCATCCCCGCAGATCTCGATGCAGAGCAATTCCAAGCTATGGTCAGAAATATCATTACACCTAATCTTCTTACATTCTCTGACCAATATTTCCCCACCCAACCATCTCACAATCGTGCACTTCACTTGGAAGCCATAGTACATAAGAGAAAAATCAAAAGGGTCCTAGTGGATGGAGGTGCAGGCTTGAACATATGTTCCCTAAGCCTCATCAAGCAGTTGAAAATATCAGAAGATTCCATCGACAAAGGGAAAGGCATCACAATAAGAGCATATGGCGACCAAGAAAGAGTGTCTCAAGGCACAATTAAACTCCTTAATATTCAAGTAGGGCCTACCATCATGGAAACTACTTGCCAAGTCTTGGATCTTTCCTTACCATATAATATCCTCCTCGGATGCCCATGGATCCATGTGATGAAAGCCGTAGCATCAACCTTCCACCAATGTGTGAAATTCACACATAATGGACAAGAAGATACTGTCCATGGAGATCCTGAACATTTCTCTTACTGCAAGAATCTTGAAGCCAAATATTAAAAAATCCCCCAAGTGCAAAAAAATGATGAGGGCCCATCCACACAATCCATTGATCTCACCACCCTCGCATCCACTTCTGTGACAAAGACACCCACCACTCCCGCCATTACCACCATCTCTTACATCAAGCTCATCATCTAGGATGATGGTTGTGGAAGCTACAAGCTCCCTAAGAATGCTTTGTGGTAGGAGAGTTACCACAATCTCCTAGATCACGGGGTCATCCACAAGAGAATCACGCTTCCACATCACAAACGTCTCCTGAAAACTATCCTGAATTCACAAGCTGGGGAGACCTTGGCCAGGAGGTTATTGAGGAAGATCCATCACACATGCTCTATCAAGATGAAAAACCAGTACCAGATTTACCAATGGATAACAGAAGCAAGGGTCTACAAATGATGCTTGCAATGGGCTATGACAGAAACTAAAGACTTGGAAAAAATGACAATGGGCTTGTAATACATATCATGCTAGAGACATGACCGTTAACAAATCTTGGCCTTAGATGTACCCCTCCGAGTATAACCATACGTGGTTGAAGTCCTCTGGTTAAAACGGTTAATATTTCTCTTCAGCCAATAGCAACAAAAGTACGCTCATCAACATCCATAAGTAAAGACATACATAACTTTATAATTGAGGCCTATATTAGTAGCAATGACGAGGACCCTATATCCAATCTACCTAGGTTATTCGAGGATACCTCCCTTTGCATGATTAGTACCTTATCTTTTGAATCCGATCATCAAAATCATGAGATCCACCTAGTCTACCCCCAACTGATCAACTATGACCAACGAGGACCACCGGTTCTTGATACATTCGAAAATGATGAGGCACTCTCAGAATTCACGGGATTGAGGGATAACATTCCAGATGGAGATCACAAGGAAGGATTTATAATGGAGTTGGACACACATGCCTATTATGGGGAAACAATTGAATCCTTTAGTCGCAAAAGTGAGAAACTAAGAATCATATCCAAGTCCTTGAGTGAAAACTAGACAATAGCACTCTCAGATAAGAAAAAAGTAAAAAGAAAGGATGTATCCAATGGTGAAAACCTCTCAGAGGTGCCTGAGGATGAAGGATTCAATCTTCCTTTAAGAGCTATTCATCAGGAAAAGTCAACATTCTTGGCCAAAAAATGCAATCCTGTCAACCTAGGAATAGAGGAGACCCCGCATATCACATTCTATGCAGAATCACTATTATCAGAAGAGCAAGAACTCCTAGTAGCATTCCTAAGGGAAAGAAAAATAAACTTCACATGGAGTTATGCTGACATGCCAAGACTTGATCCAAAGACTGTGGTCCACCACTTAGCAATGTATCTAGAAGAAAAACCTGTCAGACAAAAGCTTTGCAAAATGCATCCTCAAATCACTTTGTTAGTCAAAATGGAGCTCAAAAAGCTATTAGATGTAGGATTCATATGACCAATAGACTATCCAGAATGGGTATCAAACTTGTTACCTATTTCAAAGCCTGACGGAGCCATTAGAATCTGTACAGACTTTAGAGATTTGAACAAAGCATGTTCGAAAGATGATTTCCCACTTCCTAACATCGACATGATAGTAGACATGATAGTAGGACACGAGATGCTATCACTAATGGATGGATTTTCAAGATACAATCAGATCATGATAGCAAAAGAGGATCAACACAAGACAACTTTCACTTGTCCATGGGGGACATACTGTTGGAATATGATTCCATTCAGCCTAAAGAATACATGAGCAACATATCAAAGGGCCATGACATTGATCTTCCACGACATGATTCATAAAACAATTGAAGACTATGTCGATGACATCCTAGCCAAATCAAGAAAAGGAAAAGATCATATAGCAACCTTAAGTGCTATCTTTGACAGATTGGAAGAATACAAAGTTAGACTAAATCCTAAGAAGTACATATTCGGCGTACAATCAGGTAAATTGTTAGGATACATAGTGTCTATGAGGGGTATTGAGGTGGATCTAGCAAAAGTAAAAGAAATCCTCAAGATGGAAGCACCAAAGAAATTAAAACAACTGAGAGGCCTCCAAGGCAGACTTCAATCCATCAGACGATTCATAGCACAATTGGCAGACAAGCAGAATCCATATTCTCACCTACTCCACAAGGGGGTAGTGTATAAATGGGATACAAAATGCGAAGAGGCATTCAACAAAATCAAGGAATATCTACTGACACCGCCAGTCTTAATGCCACCCATCTCAAAGAAGCCATTGATCTTATATGTGTGAGCAACAACAACAGCCCTTGGAGCTCTCTTGGCTCAACATGATGAAAATGGAACAAAGAGGGCTATCTACTATATCAGTAGGACAATGGTGGGTCATGAGCTAAACTACTCATTCATCGAGAAAGCATGCCTCGCAGTAGTGTTTGCATCACAAAAATTCAGACATTACATTTTGGCACACAAGATCAAGCTCATCGCCAAAATTGACCCCCTCAAGTATCTACTATCAAAGGCAATGCTAACTTGCAGAATGGAAAATTGGGTAATGATATTATAAGAATATGACATCGAGTATGTGGAGAGGAAAGCAATCAAGGGTCAGGTTATCACAGACCAACTGGTAGATGCACCTATCTATTATAAGAATCCTCTTGTCTCAGAGTTTCTAGATGAATCTATTTTTAACCTCAACGTAGCTGACCATTGGAAACTATACTTCGATGGTTCATACACACAGCACGAATCAGGAGCTAGTGTCTTCTTCATCACTCCACAAGGAGATTACATACCAAGGTCATACAAACTGGCATCTCCTTGCATAAACAACATCACAGAATACGAGGCTTTGACTATAGGTCTTAGAATAGCAGTGCAATGGAGCATCATGGCCCTCAAAGTGTATGGAGACTCTTAGTTGATCATAAATCAATTCAATAATGAATATCAGACCAAGGACGATAAGCTCACTCCATACAAGAAATTGGTGGAGACTCTCAAAGAATCTTTCATTGAAATAACATTTGAGAAAATTCCTAGAACCAACAACAAAGTAGCAGACACCATGGCAACAATAGGATCCTTGATGAATATCCCCAACAATATTCCAAAATATGAATTCTTGATTGAGCAACTTCTCGTTCCTGCATACGAGTTACTAGAATCAGAATTCATGTGTGAGATCATTGGTCCTAGTGATCCTTGGTACCATGACATCTACACATATCTTCGCATAGGTGTCATACCCGCTGACCTCCCATCAAACCTAAAATAAACTTTCGTCAAAAAGGCATCCAGATTTGTCATCCTAGGTGATACCTTATACTGTAGAAGCATAGAAGGTACCTTGCTACACTGCCTAGATGTTGAGGAGGCATTAATCGCTCTAAATGAAGTACACAATGATATATGTGGTTCACACTCAAGTGGAATGACCATAGCCAAAAAACTACTGAGGATGGGGTATTATTGGCCCACAATGGAGTGAGAAGCACATGATCATGCTAAAAGGTGTTTACAATGTCAGCAGCATGGGGACCTCATCCATGATCCAGCTCAAGAGCTTCATCCAATTATCATACCATGGCCCTTTTCACAGTGGGGACTCGATCTCATTGGGAAAATCACACCCACCTCATCCAATGGCCATAAATTCATCATAACTGCAACTGAATACTTCACAAAGTGGGTGGAACCAATACCCATGATGTATATCACTGGGAAGTAGATCTCAAAATTCATCCTAAACTATCTCATATGTCGTTACGGTGTCCCACAAGCCATTATCTCAGATAATGGGACACCATTCAAGAACCAAGAGGTTCGCGACTTGTGCGAGAAATTCAAAATCCAGCATCGCTTCTCCACCCCGTATTATCCCCAAGGCAATGGCCAAGCAGAAGCCACGAACAAAACCATCCTCAAAATCCTCAAGAAAATAGTCAATGACGTAGGTCGTGACTGGCACTTGCAGCTTAATCCTGCCCTCTGGGCTTATCGAACCAGCATCCACACACCCACCGACGCCACCCCCTTCTCCTTGATCTACGGATCAAAAGCCATACTCCCCATTGAGATCGAGCTCCCATCTCTCAGGATATCACTACAAAACCTTATCACGGATGAAGAATATCGGGTATCAAGACTAAATGAGCTGGAGCTACTGGATGAGAAACAAATAGATGCTTTAAATCACTTACAAGTCTATCAGAATAGACTCAAATGGAGCTACAACAAGAAAATTAGAAGCAGAACTTTCCAAATCAGAGAACTAGTCTTAAAAGAAAACCAAAAGAATATCCCAAACCCAAGCAGGAAAGGAAAATTTGAACCCAATTGGTTAGGATGATTTGTCATAACAACAAGTTATAAATCAAGGGAATATCAGTTATCAACACCCAAAGGGGAACCTCTATAGGAGCCAATAAATAGCTCCCATCTCAAAAAGTTTTATGCCTAATTCTTTCAAGGTATAGAACCAAAAAATCCAAAAAAAAAAAGAAAATTCCTGAAAAATGGTTACTTTGGTGAAAACCGGAAAATAGGCTCTTGGTGACAAATAAAAAAAATCAAAAAAGAAAAAATCCAAAAAAATAAAAAAAAAGGACAAAAAAAATCATCCTATAGTGAAAACCACTTTGGTGGTACTTTGGGAAAATACCTTGGTGAAAACCTGGCAAACAGGCGCCTTGTGTAAATAAGCACTTTCCATCCACTAGGATCTTTATGGCTTGATTTGCATTATCCATTCATTTCGCTTCCATCATCCATCGCATTCAGGTCTCCATCCATCGCTCATCCATTTGCATATGCACCACAACTTTGTCCTATTTTCGTATCATAATCCCTCCTAGTACTACTCGACCCATCCTCAAGGTTAGTTTGTGCTGCCTTTATTGGAGTAGTCTATTACATCAACCCTAGGGGCACATTCTCATCGGATTGGATTTGTGTATATTCTTAAAGTCCTCAAATCAAAAAATCCAAAAACATTAGAAAATCAAAAAATCCAAAAACATTAGAAAATCAAAAAATCTCAAAACATGAGATAATTAGAAAATCCAAAAACATTCAAAACATATCAAAATCCAAAAATAGGTCAAAAATTCATTCAAAAATCCAAAAATAAGGTTGTCTTGTCGAACTACTTCGTCTTTGTGCTTGAACATAGGCAAGGTTGATCTTTGATCATCCCCCGAGACATTTAGGTCAGTCCTTTAGGAGTCCGTCATAATAAACTAACAATTCATCATGTATATCTTCATTTGTAAATTGGTCAAGTCATCATTCGAACTACGTGGTCTCTACGTGTATAACGTAGGCAAGGATAATCTTTCGATCAACCCCCGAGGCCCCTAGGATAGCTCTTTAGGTTAGTCTCTTGGTCAAAATCTCAGAAAATTCCAAAAACATTGGAAAATTTGAAAATAAAAACATTTGTAAAACCTCAAAAAATACCAAAAACAGCCTCAAAACATTGCAAAACTCCAAAAACATCCAAATATTTGAAAAAATCTATCTGTGTCATCTCGCTTACACCTGCAATAAACACCACTCATAATAAACTGATCGTCATCCTCAACCTTTGGTGAAACAATTAGAAGCAAGTCTAGCAGGTTAAACGTAGAAAACTCAAAAACGTCAGGCCTCAAGTCTAAGTCAATATGTAAACAAGTTGGTTAATTCTTTGTGTCGATAGTCCATCATCCAAACAGTCCCATATCAATCATCTGATAACATCATGTCCTAGGATGAATCCTTCCTACAAGGGGCATTGTTTATCAGAAAGAACACTTTGGATAAACAAAATGACGTGCCGTCATCCACTAACATGTCCTAGGATGTATCCTTCCTACAATGGGCATTATCTTTTGGCAATAAGTGTCCGTTCTTATCCTTAAAAACACATTCCCTTTTGGTTAGCGGTATTGAAGAACATCAACTTGTTTGTGTGCTTTATCTTTTTTCTTTTGACTTATCTTATTGCGCTCAGTCTAAGGACCTCTTGATGATATTTGAATGAAGGATTTAGAGAGATAGGAATGGGGCAATGATCATTATTCTTTTGTCTGTTGTGTTTGTTGGATGTTCTTGTAAAATAACTTGGTGAATACTTGCTTTGTTAGATATGTATAGAGGATTTTTTTGGACGGCTTGTTGACTATTGCATTGATTGGTTATACCTTTCAGTGTTTTGGTCCGAGATGTTTGAAATTTCTAAAGTGCATCCTAGCAGGGTTTCCGTATGTCAGGTGTGAACAAGAATACTCCTATCTATTTATCGAGTCAAAGTCCATCACACTAAGTACAACGACATCCTGGTCCTTTATACCTTGATGCATCGTGCTTAGGCATGTTATCAAACATAAAGTAAGTGACCCTTTTAAAATCCCAATCCTTGATAAGCAAATCATCCATCTATCATCATCATTTCTCATTATCATTTCTCATCATCATCTCTCATAATGTTGGCTTCATTGGATCCTCTTGTCATCATCTAATTTCTTCATTTTCCGCACTAACATCACAACATGAATAGTTAATCATCATCACCAATACATCCATCATGCATCCATTATGCATTCATCTTGCATCCATAAATCATCAGTATTCTACATATCATCTCACATACATAATCATCATCATAATATAGATCTGTTGGTCTAAGTACCTCATAAATCATCCATTACATAATCACAGCATATCACATCATCAATCTCATCCATCTCACATCATATCATCATTTAAGTTGTTTAGGATAATATAGATTTGTTATTCTAAGCATCTTAAAATCATCTCATTTGCATCATCGTCCATAACCATCCATTTTGAACCTCTTTATCGTGAGATCAACCCTCAAATTGAATCTTTTCGCTCGATCTCTCAAGGGGGGCAATGTACCAATGCACTTCTTTCCACAGGGGCATCCAAAAAAATCAGAAAATTTTTGAATTTTGATCGTGGTAAGATTATTCTTTGAACCAATGCAACAAGTACATTGCTTCAAAGAGGGGCAAAATGTAGACATGCAAAATTAACATTATGCATTCAATCAGGTTCATTCATCAAGGTTCCACAATAGGTGCATTCATCAATTAATCAAGTTCACCTTCATTCATTTATCAGGTAATCTCATTAATTTCCATCTCCTAAGGTCATTCATTCAAAATTAAATAAACTTCATCATCAACCTTTTAATCAAATAAATTAAACATCCATTTAATTAAATCATAATGCACATTTCATCCTTTTCTGATTTAAATAAATAAAATATTCAAAACATGAAAGTAAAACTCACCTAATCATCATTAAGCTAACCTAACAATGATCAAATCCTAATCCTAACCACTTGCATTCTCTAGATTATGCCACTTGCACAAATAAATCAATTTATTGATTTATTAAAATCATCATTTTCACTCAACATGGCATTTATGGGTAATATTCCCTCAAGTTTGAAAAATATGACAAGTTGATTTGTCCCTCCAACATCGCATTTATTTCTCATTTTCTTGTCCCCCTCTCAAAATTTATTGCACAGATTTGAATTTGAAATTCCCTCTCATGGGTACATTTCCCAAATCTTGCACATCCCTTGGCCTATCACAACTTGACAAGTGGCCTCTTTTGATTGGTGGATCTTTAGTCCCACATTCACCCATTTGGCCAATCTCTCATCAAGAAAATCTATAAATGAAGGCCTAGATCCCCATCAATCCATCCACAACTTTCATGCAAAGTTACTCTCTTGGTTTGAGAACTAATTTTGCTCTTCATCTCCATTGCATTTTATCATTTTAGCTCTTGAGCAAGGATTGGGAAATGGTCATTTTCATATTTGACACTAATCCAAAATGGAATAGGTTATTATCTTGCTTTTGAAATGTCTTCTTGATTTTGTTTTTGTTATTTGTGGCATTTCTTTAGCATAGATATGTTATTTCATAGAGGTATTTGCAGATTTGCATGTTTAAACTAACCCTTCTAATGA
Source organism: Sequoia sempervirens (assembly GCA_007258455.2). NCBI lineage: Eukaryota > Viridiplantae > Streptophyta > Pinopsida > Cupressales > Cupressaceae > Sequoia > Sequoia sempervirens. The sequence continues at coordinate 92,422,039 of VDFB02168118.1, forward strand.
GTGTTTGAGGTTGGTTTCACTTGCAGATTTTTAGGTACTTCAAGATGAAATGGAAAATCTAGATAGGCAGGAAAATATAAGTCTTCTAATAGAGGAGACAGTGTCAAATCCTACTAATCTTGAATGTATGCTAGATATCATTGAGGAAATTCCCATTTCAAACAATATGATAGGTCAAAGAGAAGTTCCTTAAACAAGTCGTAAACAAGAACAAAGAAATTTTATTGAGGTACACCAAGATGATGATACACCTAATTGGTTAATCAAAGAATTAACTTCTCCAATGGAAGTGGAAGTATTACCTTTGAATCTTAATAATTTCATGCAAGAAGTAAATACTCCTAAGCCTAGACACAAAGCAAAGACAAAACATGTTATATAGAGGAATGCAGATGGAAATAGAACTATTCAGATAGCTACTCCAACAACTTATAAAGACAGACATGAAATAATTCCTGAGTATAAGATAACATTTATTAACCTTGGAATCTCATCTTGGCAACAAGAGTTAGAGGAAATAAAAGTGAATCTAAATGCTAATATTGCCAAAGTGTAGAATTAGAAGTAGAAGAAAACATAATTGAAAGAACAGTTTACTACCTTGGAACATTTTATAAAGTCATTGACTTTATCTGGTTGAGAACAAACTGAATTACCCCAACATCCAGTACTAATTTCACAAGAATAGGTAGATGCAATTGCAACAGTTCGTCATAAAATGAATATGTTTGAGGAATGGATTGAGTACTGGGTAAAGCAAGAAGAATAATTTATTATAGATGTAATAAGGGAATAAAAGGAATCATACCACCGTTCAAATAAATCAAAAAGATTTGAAGACGAGTCTATATTTCGATAGGAGCAAGTCATCTAAGAAAGGTGAAGCATTGGAATTTTTATGTGATCAGATATCCAAGAGTTAATACAAGATAATGTAATATCATAAAGTGAACTTATATTTCTAGAAAAATGGAAGAAATAGTTGAAATGGCAAGGTGACATGTTAATACAATGTATCGAAGGATTTGAAAAGGCCACCGTGGAATGCAAAAAATTGATTGGTGAAAATCAAGAATTCGTCAAAGTACTAGCGTGTCAAGGTTTTGATCCCCAAACATTAACGCAGGAGGAAAAAGAAGCTAAAGCTTTCAAGGAATGGATGGAAGGAATAAATAGAGATCATGTTCAATTGCTAACATGGGAGGTCATTGATGAGATTATAGAATGAAGAAACATTATAGCCAACTATGAAGTAGATAAATTGTAGAAGAATGATATCATACTCCAAGTAACTAAAGAATATATTAAGTTGAAGCTTACTTGGAAAGCAATACAAGGGATTTGAAAAGAACATATACATCAAGTATTGAGCACTTTCCAAGAGTACTAGTTGAAGAAAGGTGAAGGAAGAATTCCAAAGCCCGAGTCATAAGTGAAAAGAGAAAGAAATGGATACTAGATACCAGAAGCGTGATGAAGTTTATTTTGTTTCAATTTTGAGATTGCAGGTTGATCTTGGTCCTGGGAGATGTTACTTATTCCATTGTTTAGGGAGCTAATAGCCTCAACATATGCAAAGTGTTCATGTTGGATTATGAAGAAAAGTGTTGTTGTTGATGAAGTCAAAGCCTTGACTTATTCTAGAATGTTCTTGATGACAGTTGGCAGATGACATGTGCCACATTTTAATTTGTTATTTCTGATTCTCTGGATGGACTTTTAAGTTAAATTTTGGGGCCTTGTTCCTATAAAAGGGCATCTCCTCCCTCATTTTATTTTTAAGTTCAGAATTATGGATGTCAAAGGAGCATAAAATTTTAAGTTTTGTTCTTTTTTCTTGTTTTCTGAACCATTTCGAAGTAAAACATTGTATGCACATAGACATTAATTAATATCAGATATTTTTGGATAGCTACTTATCTCAGTATATTTTGTAGCTAGTTTTGCTAGTTTGGTTGAACAAGACTATATGTTTATCCATTTAATGGTGCACACAAAACCTAATCAGTGTTTAGAAATGAAACCCCTCTCTTTAAAAGCTTGCACCATTTTATATGTAGATGTGAAGCAATCCGGTGAAGTATAAAGTAGTTTGCTCTATTTTGATTAATTCTTTGGGGAATCCATGGAGAATAACCATGAGAAACTTTTAATTTTCAGTAATTTTTATATTTTGTTTTGGAATAGATGTTTAAATATTGGAAAATGTTCCAAAATTTTAATGAATGGAAGAAATTTTATTGAAAGTATTGTGTTTTCCATAAAATTGTTGAATGCTTAATGGAAAATCTTTTGGTTTCATGATATTTTAACTCATTGCTTCAATTTGGAAGTTACACCTAAAATATTCAAGAAAAAAACATAGTCCCTTTGAGATTAACAATAATATCACATCAGTACCTGAGAGTGACCCTAGTGCAACAATGACCTAGTTATCAGAGACTTGGGATTGAATGAAAGCCAATCTATTGCTTGTTAATGCAAAAATTACCTTTAGGTTGTCTTTGTTCCTTATCTTTTAAGAAGTATAGGCTCTTTGTTTTCTTGTCTATGAAGAATTTATTCGCCCTGTTTGTTGTGAGTAAAATCATCATCAAAAGGAACTGGTGCTAGAAGGAGGGCCTATTGTCGTCATTTTTGGTTTTACTAGGTTTTAAACTAGGTTTCTTTAGAATCACTAGATCTTGGTCTAGTGATCCTCATGTGACTTTAGTCGAGCTAAGTGGTCGAACATCATCTAGACCTCAAAATTCTTGAAGTTTAAGTGCAAGTTCAAAGAATCGAACTATTGTTACACCACCATCTCCTGTAGTGATGGCACTTTTTAATGTGGAGTCACCTATTCAATTTGTTGTATACAAAAATTTACCAAAAAATCCTAACAAGTTGTGTCCTAAATATTATTTTCACAAAGACACAGAAGAACATATTATTATATTCAAGGATACATGCTTTAGAGCAAGAATTCAACATGAATACATTGTATACATAGGTTGTTCCCATACACCTTGAGTGATGAAGTTTACCAGTGGTATATCAACTTGCCTTGTAATTCTATCAGATCATGGAAAGACATGGGAGCTCATTTTTTAGCTTGATTTAGAACACCGACTGACCCTGCTTTGTTATATCATCAATTTTCTCAAATCAAGAGGTTTGAAGGAAAACCTATAACCGCTTTTAATGAAAAATTTCAAAACGCTTATTCTAAGCTACAAGCACCTTATGTAGTGGATAATTTGTCTACTATCGTAGTTTATTATATATCAGTAGATCCTTTAACTGCTATGTTTGTGAAGCGAAGAGAAAATCCTCCCACTACTTTACCAGAAGCCTATGCCAAAGTCGTAAATGTAAATTTATAAATGAAACATATTGGAAATGGATCATCCATAAATGGAAAAAAAATATTGAATATTTACCCTATCCCAAATGCAAACGGAGTCCGCTCAATTCATCCTATGGCTCCTAATGTTTATCCTACAGTGGTCTAGAATGGGACATTTCCTCAAAGTACTTTCTTTCAACTAGGAAATAGTCAAGATTTAGTCCCTCACACTAGTCTAGCTATTATAGAGCTACCTCCTGATGGAAATTCCTTTTTCTCACAAACTCAAGAAAATAAAAATGTTAAGGTTTCTGAGGAAATGTAAGACATGAAAGAAATTATAGCTCAACTCAAAAGATTAACCACAAAGTTTACTCAGTTAAGGAATCAAAATTTCTATGCTTAGAACAATAATCAAAATTCTCATAATCAAAGGTATAATGCTCCCAGGCCACCTAGACCTTGGAATACACACCCTAATAATGGGGGGGTATCAATTCCTTTAGGTAAACCTGATTGAACTCATGAAAAGTCTACATCAAAAGTGAATTTAGTCGACCTCACAATGAATAATTGGTGTAGAATTCATAATACAAATGCTCATGCTGAAGTAGATTGTTCACAATACAAAATTGCTTTAGACATTTTTCTTGTTGCTACACATTGCAATGAACATTGTGATTCACATTCTCTTAAAGGAAATGAGTTAGTTCTAGTAGGATATGATTCTTCCTTAGTCTTGGAAAGTTATGAACATTTCAAATTACCCATTACTATTACAAGTTGCGCTCATGAATATGAAAGTGATAATTCAACTATGACCTTGGAAACATATACTTTTCCTTATCAAGATGAAAATGAGCCTCAAGAAGAAATAGATGAAATACGTGCCCTCCAACAATATCAAAAAGGACATAATTACAACACGAGAAATAGCATTAACAGTGGAGGTAAATTCAATGGGACTTTAACAACATCTATCCCACTTAATAACTTCAATACTCCACCTAATGATAAATCAAGCAATAACCCAAGATTGCCTAATGTTACCTCTCACTAGAATTCATCAAATGTTTCAAAAGGTGAGAAGACAGATTCCGCTAAACAAAACAACTTGACTAATTATTTAGTGGATGAAATGAAGAAGGTAAAGATTAGTCTTTCTCTATCAAAATTGCTTAAGACACCTATGATCAAGAAATCTTTCTTAAACACTTTAGAAGATTTTCCTAAATAAATAAAATTCAAAGACATTCAACTAAAAGATAGTTAGGCTAAAAAAAAGATAAGAACATTGTTCCCATAGCAGAAGTGCAAGTAGCCTTGTACAAAGGAAAATTAGAGTCCCCACCACTTTTTCTCACTTTGAGAATATTTGGTAAGAATCTCCATAACTACTTAGTAGACTCTGAAGCATCTACTAACCTGATGTTGTTATCCATATGTTAGAAATTATGGTTAACTCCTACAAGTTCTTTAAAGAAAGTCACTCAACTTGACAAGACAAAGGTAAATGTAATAGGCGAGTTGACTAATATTCATATTGAATTGGCTTCTGATCATAGAATTCAATATTACATTGACATTCAAGTCATGTAGATACCTGATACTTATGGTATGCTTTTAAGTAGAGATTTGTCCAAAACATTGAATGGATATAAGGCTACCAATTTCTTTCATAAGTGTCTACCATGGAAGGGAGTTCCTAATCAAATTAGGATCAAAAGAGAACCAAGCTTGAAATACATGATTATAGATTATAATAAGAAAAATGAAGTTCTTTACATTGTTGTAGAACTAGGAGTTTACAAAATATGAAGTTGAGGAGTTAAAATTGCAGAAGTTTTCACTTGCAATGCTAAGAAATCTATTGAGCTGACTCCTAGAATAGAAGTTTTAATTTAAATAGATTGTGATTATTTTTAAGAAGAGAATAGTCCTTGCAATAAATTTCAGAAGAATATTATTGCAAAATCTCAAGAGAGCAGTAAAATCAAAATTTCACTAAATTTTGTTGTTGTAAGATTGGTGCAAGTTGCATAATGTTGCACATTCGGAAAACAATTGTATGATGTGTCTAGAGATAATTCACATAATTGAGAATTGACATTGTTCAAAGTATGATAAGATCAAAAGAACTAAATCAGAAACATGTGGAGACAAGGATGGAGACATGCAAATTAAAAAGATTTATTCAATGATATAAAGAAATAGTAAATTATTAGCTATAGTTTATCAAGCCTAGACTCTTAAATTTGATGGATCTAAATCTAAAGAAGGAATTGGAATTAGAGTCAAACTTATTAACCCACAAGGTAAGTCTTTTCTTGCTACATATCGATTGCAATTTCAATGTACTAACAATGTGGTAGAATATGAAGCCCTTATACATGGATTGATCCTAGCAATCAAGAAGAAAGTAAGAATCCTTAAAGTGTTCAATGATTTAGAATTGGTGGTTAAAAAAGTCTGAAAGCAATATATTTTCCACTACAAGAGGTTATCCAATTATTGGCACAAAGTATGGGATTTAATCAAAGATTTTGACGCATTCAACATTACTTATATCCCTAGAAAATTTAATTAGAGAGTTGATGCTTTAGCTACTGCTGCTAGTACTTTAGAACCTTTAAAGACCTCAGATTTGAAAAGAGTCACAGTTGACCTGGTATAATTACCTTCGGTTCTTGATAATGTCACCAATTTTTAACTATTTGAAGATGACCAACACATATTGGAATTCATCACTAATTTTGGTATTTTTGAAGCATAAATAATCGAAGAGAAAGATCGCCTTGATGGTGAAATTCAAGATGAAGAATTGATTAAAGATAGAGATAATAGCATTCCAAAAGGAATAATTAAGTTAGAATGGTTATTTAACATTAACCAGATAGTCAAACAAAAATATTTACCTCAAAGTGACAAAGGACTATCTGAGTTATATAATTTTCATAGTAAAGAAAATCCTGAGAACGTGCTTATATGAAAGGTCTATACTAAGGATGAAAAGAGAAATATTGCTTAGGTGCTCAAAGACTACTATAAAGTCATAGTGTGGACGTATGAAGACTTGAAGACTTATGGTACTTCCATCATTACACATACTATACCATTGAAGCCTGGTGCAAAGCCTTTCTGACAAAAATAACATCCAATAAATTCACTCTTAGAGGCTCTAATTCACAAGGAGGTTGAAATTTTTTTATTAGCCTAGATAATTTTTCCTATCAAACATTCTACTTGGGTGGAAAATTTGGTCCCTGTAAGGAAGAAAAATGGAGATATACAACTGTGTGTAGATTTTTGAAATCTTAACAAGGCGTCTAAAAAAGACAATTATCTACTACCCTCAACTGAAGAAGTGCTATAGATAGTTAATGGTTCACAAATGATGTTCTGCTTGGATGGATTTTCAAGATATAACTAGGTAATTGTAGCAAGGGAAGATCAGATGAAAACAACTTTCACCACAAAGTGGGGAACTTTCACTTATAAAAGGATGTTGCTCAGATTGATAAACGTTAGGGCTACATTCCAGAGAGCCGTGGACTATACTTTTCAAGAATTGATAGGAAAATGCATCATTATTTACATGGATGACCTTACATTATTTTCTAAAGATAGAAGAGATCATGTTCAAGATCTCAGAGCGATACTATAGAAGTGTGAAACCTAAGGAGTTTCATTAAATCCAAAAATATGTATTTTCAGGGTGACTGAAGGTAAGTTACTGGGACATATGATTTCTAAACATGGTATTTTGATCGAACCAGACAGAGTGAATGCATTACTAAAGCCACAACACCTGAGGAGTAGAAAAGAATTGAAGTCATATTTCGGGAAGATTAATTGTGTTAAAAAATTTATTACAAGACTCACCAAAATAGTGAAACCACTCAATGATATGTAAAAGAAAGATGCCAAAATAGAGTGGACGAATAAAGCTAAGATTTCCTTTGAGAGTATAAAGGTTGCAATCATAGAAGCACTAGTATTGGTAAGCCTTGATTATGTTAAACCATTTTATATTTACTCTTTTACTTCTAGTCACACTTGTGCAATATTAACTCAAAAAGGTGAAAACAAAGAAGAAAAACCAATTTATTTTATGAGCACTCCATTTAAGGAAGCGGGGTTGAGATATATAGATATTGAGAAACAATAATTTGCTTTGGTCAAAGCTAGACGCAAGTTTAGACATTACATCCTCAGAAGTATAGTCAAAGGTATTTTTCTAGATTCAATAGTTAAAATGTTGTTAACACAGAGCGAGCTCATAGAAAAGAGAGCCAAATAGGTCACTATTTTACAAGAATATGATCTAGAAATCATACCAATGAGGTTGGTTTGGGGACAAGCTTTGGTTAAATCCATTACAGAAATAGACCCGCAAATTTCTAGTCAGCAATATACTTTGGATGTAAAGGATCAAGAAGACTGGTATTCAGACATATGGCATTATTTGGTTAGCCATACTTGCCCTTACCATATGGAAATAAATCAAAGAAGAGCCCTCTAAGATAAAATCACAGAGTTACATGATTAAAGGAGGAGCTCTATTCAAAAGAAATCATGAAGGAATTTATTTAAGATGTTTAAAGAGAACAAAAGTTGATAAAGTGTTGCAGGAACTATATGATAAATTTGGAACAGCTCATGGAGCACCCCTAGCCATTGCACGTCTTATTCTAAGAGTTGGTTACTACTAGCCAACAATTTTTAAAGATACATACAAACACATTAAACACTATTATACATGTCAAATGGCATCAAATAAAGGAAGATTCAATGCTCAACCATTACAGTCGATGATGGAGATGCGTTCCTTTTCACAATGTGGACTAGACTTTATTGGAACTACCAATCCTCCATCTTCTTTTAGTCATAGATTTATATTGATTGCTACAAACTATTGTACTAGATGAATAGAGGAATGTCCTAGCAAGAAATGCACTACAAATGTGGTCATCAGATTCTTGGAAGATAATATTATCACCAGGTTTGTAACACCATATGCATTGGTATGTGATAGTGTCCCTACTTTTGCTTCATTGGAATTTTCTAATTGGAAATTTGAATATGGAATAACACTAAAATTTTCATCTAACTATTATCCACGGGGAAAATAATTAGCTGAATCATCAAATCAAAATCTGTTGGATATAATTAGAAAATTGATTGAAAAGAACCCTAGGGAATGGCATTCTTTGTTAAAATTCACCCTTTGGGTAGATTGTACTAGGATGAAAGCTGCATTAGGGAATTCTCCTTATCATTTAGTCTATGGGGTAGATCCAATACTACCAATAAATTTAAAAATCCCTACTTAGAAGTTCACACAAGAATATATTGTATTAGATGACCAAACAGAAGCTAGATTGTTGCAATTGATGCTTTTAGATGAGAAACGTACTCGAGTTATAGATCATTTTTCTAGGCATCAATATGTGGTAAAAAGATGGTTCAATAAATGAGTTAGGTTAAAGACTTTTAGAATATTTGACTTGATCCTGTATTGGAATAAAGCTAATGAACGTAAAGGTGGACACAGTAAATTTGAAAAATTATGGACTGGCCCATACCAAATTTCAAAAATCTTGGCTGATAGTGCTTATAGATTGAAGTCTTTGACTAGTGAAGATATCCTATTGCTTGTCAATGGGCAGTTCCTAACGCATTATTTCCAGTCATAAGTAAATAGTGTTTTTTTTTGTAAATAGTTTTTTGTAAATATTTTTTTTTGTAAATACTCTTTTTGTAAATAGTCATTTGTTGCTTTTCTGTTTCTTTTTTTGGGTGTTGTGTCATTTCACTTTACAGTAATTAGAAACCTTTGAAGGTTTACAATTCAATAGAACGTCAACTCTAGAACTTTAATCTATATCCTGACCAGAAATGGTTTTCCATTTATAAATTGTTCGAGAATTGTTCAATTATTTATACTTTGATTAGCATGAATCATTTAGTCGATCTTGGGCTAAAAATGAATACATTTAAATCATTCTACTAAAATTTGGGATAGCAGTTGTTTGCATTAATTGAAAAATCGAAAGACTACCTTTGCTACCACTGTAATTCCCAACCTAATAGTGGGCTCCATTGCTTGCATGTTGATAAATGAGCTATCATTGAAATATCAAAAGTGAAAAATGAGCTATCATTGCTATTTCTGAAAAATAGAATATCAACTCTTTAGGCCATTTAAATAACTCTACTGAGGTGATAAATGCCTGACCAGTAGTAGAGCTATGTTTGGGGGAATTACAGAGATAACCTTGTTGGGGCTATAGATGTTTGAATGGCAACAAGGCTCTATCCCTAGTTGGCATAAAAGGAATTGTCATATTATGTAGATTAATACAAAAAAATGTTATTTCTAAGTTTATTGTGGTGTAAATAATCAATTGCACACACGTGAGCTCAGTAATACTTAATCTTGCATGCTAACCAAAGTGAAATTTGAATGTGGAATAAGGATCCTATGATTTATAATTGGAAGACTAAAGAAAGTTGGTACATTGATGTTAGATCTAGAATTGACTTTCTATTGTGTTTTTTAGTTTTGTTGGTTACTAGTTGTTGTGTGGTCTCACAACACACCCCATTTTACCCTTTGGGAAAATGTGGACCCCCATTTTTTTTCCTTTTTCCTTTGCTCTTTTTTCTTTCACTTGCTTTGGCATCATTTTGCTACTCAGTTGGTTGTTGATTTATCTTTGATTTTCGCTTGGTATCTTTGTTGTGGTATCCTTTTTCTTCCTAGATTCGATGTTTTGGTCTTTTCATAAAGTTTAACATGCTACTACAAACAAGAATCCCAAAATCCTATTTTTTTTGTCAAGGGACTTTGTATCTTTATATGATTCTAGTCCCGACTGGTATTTCATTGATTGAAGTCATCGGTCCTAATAATTTCCTTTTTACCAAAGTCCAGTATTTTTATTGTTCCCTTTGCTTTTCTCAGAAGTTGGAAATCAAAGAGTTTATTCTAAAATTTGTCAATGTATTTCTTAGACTTGGTTTCCAGTCTTTCCTTAGAGGGTATCTGCCATATCTGAGTGTTTGTTCTTTTTCAAAGGCAATACCAGAAAGATTTAATCCCATTGATCACCAATTGATCACATATCTTTAATGACATATACCTTACAAATAATCAACATGACATTATTTCCATGTATAATCATCACGCTATCTTTCTTCTCTAGTAGCGAGCCAACGCAAAAATCTAGGTGTTCATGATTTGGACCATAATCTGTAATGATTGCACCTTTATTCGAGGAATTAATGAAAAATAATAGGTAATTAATGAAGGTGGAAAACTACCTATGTACTTGGCACCACCTCAAGCATGCAATTGCTTTTACAACACTCCACATTACATCATATTTTAAATTTGTGAAGGACACTGAAGCAATGAAACGACATTGGTGCACAAGTAGAGGTAAATTTCGATAAACCAAAACATAGCTACCAAGGGTTTTGAAGTTGCATTTTGAAAGATCACCATTATTAGTTCCAGAACTAGTTATGTTTCCAATAAAAGATATTTTTGTTAAGTGATTCTCAAGCTGAAATTTTTTTATAGTGGTATTTCCATTCAGAAATTGAAATGTTGCTTATTCTCTAATTTCTTGAATTTAATAAAAAATGAATTGGAAATTTTATAAACTGTAAATTTTGGTTAAATTTAACCCTGACTCATACACAAGACACATATTCTGAAAATTGAAGAACACATTATACAAAATGAGCACTTATAACGCAAGGCCAGAAGATGAATTAAAGTATTGCAACTCACAAGTTGTACCCATCAATGTAGTGGTTACAAACACTCATATGGGATGGTCTTCCGACATTGAAATCTATCCATGGCTATTAGAAGAGAATGCTTCTCAATGTACTAAGATTATTTTGGAAAATGGGTTGCTTCCTACAGGAGGGTTTCCACCAACAATGGAGGCTCCTGAATTAGTTATGCAATGTATAAATCACTATAACCCAACCAAGATAAATTTTGAGAAGGAAGGGTGAATTTACACATACCTATCACATAAAGGAATCATATGCACATTTTTTCTCTGCATTTATACACAGATGTGTAATGTAGACATAAAGGCTCTAAGACATATGAAAATTTTGAAGAGAATAATAGAGAAATTATGAGCACCCAATGGTGCCAAGAACCAATTACGCAATAGACCAAGGTAATTCAGAGGTTTGTGTTCAAACAAGAAATCCAAGATATTATAACTTTGTTGAGCAAAGTAGTCGGTTTCAGAGATGCAAGAAAATTTGAACCCTAGATGTTTGTGATAATATCCCACATGATAGAGGGTCCTATGATTACATGAACAGATTAGTACATTTCCAAAAACCAGATGCTTTTTCATGTCATCGTATGTTATTTACTCCTATGCTATAAGAGCCAGGAAACAAGAGTTGAGATAGATTGGCGCTCTGGGCACAATGGTTGGTAATAGTTTTATATATGCACATCTACCCCAAATCACTAGCCATGGGTATAAAGATGATTATAGAAAAGTTAATGATTTTTTCGAAATTAAATTTGTTAGAACAATGGAAGGTGATAAAGCAAAGAGATTATCTCTAGAAGCAGAAAGTGCCATTCGGCCAATGGAAGGCTAGTACATACAATTCCCATCTTACTCCTACATTAGAGTGAAGGGATTTGATGGGCATCCATTCATGCTGCCTAGGTATCTTATAGATAAAATTATTTTATTGGAATTGGTGAGACAATTGAAACCTTCTCATGCTCTTTATAGCCATGCTTGCGAAAAGGCCTCTTTTAAATTTCCCATTACAATAGGAAATTATAAGTGTAGTGCGATTAAAGTAATTGACTTGTGTGAAGAAGAATCGAGGACATACCATTTTGAAGAGTTTCCACTCCAAAGAGTTTATTATGATATTGAAGGAAATATTGCTAAAAATATAGTTCACTTTCATGCCCATGCGCCGCATTTAGAATATTATTGGATTAACTGTGAAGAAGAGAATATAGTAAGAAGAAGAAAATATGAAAGAATGTCTAAGATTTGCTCAGATGTTCAAGCTTTATGATATTGAAGATCGGTTGGAAGAAGATGATGGACAAGTGTTGAACAAGTTCTACAATGAAGATAGGGTATATGATGAACCCATTCCATACCCAGGTGTTGATGATGAAGATATGACATCAATTAATGAATTCACTAGACCAGTGTTACAATATACTCAACATTGGATTGATGATTTTTACAATGATTTGAGAGAAAGATGAATCAAGCCTATCCTCTAAGAAGATAAAAGGAAGAATGAAAGAGATGATACAACATTTGAAATTGGAGACCCTACCAAAAAGAGAATAAAAACTAGTAAGGTGACTCCAGGAATAAGAATTGAAGAAAAAACTCCAAAAAATACAAGAGAAGAAGTTCCCATAAAACCATCTGATAAGTAGAAAGATGAAAAAATAGGTAAAGATAAATCAAAAGAAAGACCCAAAGGTGCATCTTCCTCTACATCAAACCATGAACAAGAGTTATTATTGATGAAGGAACAAGAGCAAAATAAAATGTTTGTGTAGAAACCAGCTCTGTATCTCAAAGAGTTGCAACATTGTTTACCTCTCCTCCTTCTGTTAATATGGCTAGTATGAAACAAGAATTGGGATTGATTCTTGTAGCTTTAGAGGAAATTTTTGAACAAGATGAAGCTAGAATTAAAGAGCAAGTGGAAAAATGGGGTGCTATGTGGGAGAAAGTGAAAGAAAAGAAGTCTAAAGACAAACCCATGGCACATCTAGTGATAGAAAAAATTCAGGATATAGGTTCTAACCCTATAAATATTGAAGAATAATATTTTATTTAAGGAATGCTCACCTCAAAGGTAGGAAACACTAGCTTACTTCAAATGGAAACAAGGGAGATTGTAGAGCAGGATATTGATGAAAGAAATGATAAAGATAGTCGTGATTCCCAATCCTTCACTTGGGAATGTGCCAAATATTGATGAGCATTCATAGGTCTTTGAAGAGCCAGAGAAAGGCCATGCTAAAATTTAAATTGAAATTGTACAAGAGGAAGCTACACAATTTTTCGAAGATGGAATTGAAAATGAAGAGAATCTTGATGTAGTAGTGAATAAAGAAGATAATGTTCAGAGAGATGAAATGGAAAATATGGATAGACAAGAAAATATAAGTATTCAAATAGAGAAGATAGTTTCAAATCCTACTAATCTTGAATCTATGCCAAATATCATTGAGCAAATTCCCATTTCAGACAATATGACAAGTGAAAGAGAAGAAGTTTTTGAAACAAGTGGTAAATAGGAACAAATAAATGTTACTGAGGTACAACAAGATGATGATACACTTGATTGGTTAATCATAAAATTAGCTTCTCCAATGGAAGTGGAAGTATTACCTCTAAATCTTAATAATTTCTTGCAAGAAGTAAATACTCCTAAGCCTAAGCATAGAGAAAAGAAAAAACATGTTATACAGAGGAATGCAGATGGAAATAGAGCTATTCAGATAACTACAACAACTTATAAAGATAGACATGAAATAATTCCTAAGAAGTATAAGATAACAAGTATTAACCTTGGACACTTATATTGGTAGCAAGAGTTAGAGGAAATAAAAGTGAATTTAAATGCTAATGTTGCCAGAGTGCAGAAATACAAGAAAAAGAAAAGAGAATTGAAAGAATGAGTTACTACCTTGGAAAATTTTATAAATTCATTGAATTTATCCAGTTGAGAACAAGTTGAATTTCCCCAACATCTCGTACTGATGTCACAAGAAGAGATAGATGCAATTACAACAATTTCTCATAAAATGAATATGTTTGAAGAATGGATTGAGTACTGGGTAAAGCAAGGAGAAGAATTTATTATAGATACAATAACGAAATATAAGGAAGCATACCACTATTCAAAGAAATCAAAAAGATTTGAAGACGAGTGTAGATTTTTCCATGAGCAAGTCATCCTAGAAGAAAGATAAACCATTGAAGTTTTTATATGATCAGATATCCAAGAGCTAATACAAGATGATGTAATAGAAGAAAGTGAACTTCTATTTCCAAAAAAATGGAAGAAACAGTTGAAATGGGAAGGTGACATGTTTATAAAATGTATCAAAGGATTTGAAAAGGTCACAATGGAATGCAGAAAATTGATTGGTGAAAATCAAGAATTCATCGAAGTACTAGCACATCAAGGTTTTGATCCACAAACATTCAGATAGGAGGGAAAAGAAGATAAATATTCAAGGAATGGATAGAAAGAATAAATAGAGATCATCTTCAATTTCTAATGTGAGAGGTCCTTGATGAGATTATATAGTGGATAAACATTATAGCCAGTTATGAAGTAGATAAAGTGCAGGAGAATGATATCATACTCCAACTAATTGAACAATATATTAGGTTCAATCTTACTAGAAAAGAAATACAAGGGATTTCAAAAGAACATATGCATCAAGTATTAAGTGCTTTCCAAGAGTACAAGTTGAAGAAAGTTGAAGGAAGAATCCTGGAGCTCGAGTCATAAGTGAAAAGAGAAAGATCTGGATACCATATATTAGAAGTGTGATGAAGTTTATTTTGTTTCAATTTTGAGTTTGTAGGTTGATCTCGGTCCCGGTAGATGTTACTTATTCCAATATTCTAAAAGGGAGCTGATAGCCTCAACATATGCAAACTGATCATGTTGGAGTATGAAGAAAAGTGTTGTTGTTGATGGAGTCAAAGCCTTGACTTATTCTAGAATGTTCTTAATGATAGTTGGTAGTTTCCAAGCGCGACATTTTAATTTTAATTTCTAATTCTCTGGATGGACTTTTAACTTGAACTTTTGGGGCCTTGTTCCTATAAAAGGCTATCTCCTCATTTTATTTTTAAGTTCAAAATTTGTTGATGTTGAAGGAGCATAAACTTTTAAGTTTTGTTCTCTTTTCCTATTTTCTGAACCATTCTAGCATAAAAAATTGTATGCACGTAGACATTAATTAATATCAGATCTTGTTAGATAGCTACCTATCTTATTATCTTTTGTAGCTATTTTTGTTAGTTCGGCCAAACAAGACTATATGCTATGCCATTTAAGGGTGCATACAAAACCTACTCAGTGTCCATAAATGAAACCCCTCACTTTAAAAGCTTGCACCATTTTATATGCAGCTATGAAGTAATTTGGTGAAGTATAAAGTGTTTTGCTCTGTTTTGATTAATTTTTTGGGGAATCCATGGAGAATAACTAGGCGAAACTTTTAATTTTCAATATTCTTTATATTTTTTTTCAAAATAGATGTTTAAATATTTGAAAATTTTCCAAAATTTAAATAAATGGAAGAAATTTTATTGAAAATTTTGTGTTTTCCATAAAATTGTAGAATGCTTAATGCTAAATCTACTTAAGTGATAGAAAAAAAAATGTGATCTCAGGAAATGTTATGGAAATTTGTTTAGTTTCATGATATTTTAACTCATTGTTTCAATTTGGAAGTTACACCTAAAATATTCAAGAAACAACCATAGTCCCTTTGAGATTAACAACAATATCACATCAGTACTTGAGAGAGACCCTAGTGCAACCATGACCTAGTTATCAGAGACTTGGGATTGAATGAAAGCCGATATTTGCCTTGTTAATTTAGAATTCTCCTTTAGGTTGTCTTCGTTCCATATCTTTCAAGAAGGATAGGCTCTTTGCGGTCTTGTCTATGAAGAATTTATTTTCCCTATTTGTTGCAAGTAAAATCATCATCAACACACCCCTACCTTTTTAGTATGAGGGTTCCAATCTCTAGGATCATTAGTACATTCAAAATCAATGTAGTCAGTTGAAGAGAAAAGAGAAGCATTTTCAACACCCTCTTGATCATCTATACTCAAAATTACTGATCCATATTTTGAGAACTCTTCACATGAAAATTGTTCATTGCCAAGAAAATGTACCCTTTCAAGGCTGCCTATTTGTCCCCCACTTGAAGTGAGAGATTGCACTTCAATTTTATAAGAAGAATTGTAATCAACAAAGTACTAACCAAGTTCAACTTCATCACCTTGGTCACTGATTTTTCCATCATTTTTCTTAATTAAATCAAGATGTGAGGCGTCCCCTTGTATCTCTTGTGGTTTCTCACAATCCAGGACATCTCAAGGGTGTAAATCATGCACCATTTATTTTTCTTTTTATTCTATATCTTCATCCCCATCATTACTATATGGCTTCGCATCAATGGTACAGGTGAAATGACAACAGTGATCAACTGGATTTTCACATTTTGTTTCATCCTCTTGATTCTCTTAATCATGATAACCATTGGTAGCACTCTAAGGTAACACCTGTCATGTGTACTCATTATTTTCCTCCACTACAAACATTATCCAATCAAATACTTGGCTTAGATTATGAGGCTTCAACTCTTTTGGTAAAGTCCTCAATCTTGATTAATACATGTCACAAAACAAATCAATACACAGGGAATTTGTAGGTCAGACAACTTTAGGAATATCTGACAAGATTTCCACAAACCTAGAAAATAGATCATGAGGTGATTACCCTTGGCACTTATTCATTTCATGTAAATTCTTCGCTGAGAATACCGAATCAAATTTTCCTTGATCATGCATGCTCTTCACTTGATCCTTGGACTAATTCTCAAATTGTGATGATGGAGAAATTGGAGCAATAAGATTCTTTTCATCTTGACTCAAACCCCTATTAATTGGTCCACCAATTGAACCTACATGAAATGGACTAGGGTGACCAGTATTGGTGATTGCATATCCATTCATCATTGAATACTTCAAATTATTTTCAATGTCTATGGCAATTTGGTATGCTTGATGCAATGTACTAGGCTCTTTGTCCCTTAGGAGGTAACCCATATTCTTATTGAATGCACCCAAGTATACCACCAAGAACTCAACATCATTTGGTCTTATAATTGTAGGGATCTCTCTAATTACATTTGAGAATTGGAGATTGAAAGTAGGAACCAATTCATCCCCTTCCTTTTCCATACTGATGAATTTTTGTCTAGCTAAGATTGGATCAGTCCTTTCTCCAAGTTGTTCCATGAACAATATTCCAAACTCCTCCCATGAATGTATTAAGGAAGCTAGAAAATAAGAGAACTAGTCTCTTGCATCTTCTCTAAAGGACTGAACAACTAGTTTCATAACATCTTCGAAGTCTAATTCATAGTCTCCCATCATGTCAACAAACTATTGCAGATGTTTATTTGATGATTCATCTTTTTCACCAATGAAGCTTGGTATCTTATCCCTGATCTTGGGTGTACAATAGTTGGATAACCACAGATGTTGTAAAAAAAAATGGCTTTGTATCTCTCAATACAAAAATTCCTTTGACCAATCAAAGGTTGTTCATCATGCATGGTTGCATTAATGTCTACACCAAAATGTGCATCTTGACTATGCATTATAACTCCTTGAAAGGGGATTATAGATATTGCTTTATAGTTATACAATGCTACACCAGTTCTTTCAAAAATTATGACCCTAAGCCTTTTGCAATGCACATCTCCTATGGATTTTTCTTAAGATATTACTCTATAGCATGCCTATATATGATAATGACCTAATTTAAAATTTACACTCAAAAAGCATGCTAAATTTTCACCACTTTTCCCCGATCTGGTGCTACTTCACTTAATAGGGAATCATTTACAAGTTGAAAATGGAAAATTTATCATAATTTGCTTATAATATTATCAAATTTTCTTCAATTCTATTAGAATACCTAGGATTTTATGGCAACAACCTATCTTTTATCATCAAATCTTTGGATCTAGAGATTCGATGTAGAATTTATTAGGTTCTTTCAACAAAGTTACCACCTCATGTTATGGAGGACTCAAATTCAAATGAGATGAAATTTCTTCAAAATAAAATATGCTATGGGTTGGATTCCATAGCAGAGTCACTTCATGTTCTTCAAAATTTGTTGCAATCAAATCTTCCACTAGGTCTAAGAATTTATCAATATTTGAACATAATGTTCAGAATTATCTCACCATTTGAGTCTATGATACCATGATCTACATCTAGAGAATGAGAATTACTCCCTAGCAGAGTCACTATTCTATCGGTGTTTTTCCAGTACACCCTTGGAACTCTCTAAAAGGTATCCAACTCCTATAGTGAAGAATCCCCAAGATGAATGGCCAACTCAAGGAGCAAAGGATTTAAAGACTTCACTCCTTCACTCCAGGCTCTGTGGGACCTAGGAGGATGTTCCTAATTGTGTTCCTTTTGATTTATTTCACAAAGAACACATCACTCATAGATCAGTTCCTATGAAAGGGAAATAAACACAATCCACCAAAAATATTGGCTGATCTTTGAGAAAATAATAGTTTATTCAACTAGGAAGAAGAGAGTATTTCAAGTACATGCCTCATGATTAATAAATTTTAAATGATTTATGCTCTGATACTAAGTCCATGATTTGGTACACCATTATTACATTTTAAATGTAAATACCTTTAGCAAATAGACCAGTGTCTCATCAATTAGGCAATAGAGTCACATATATGGTAATTAGTAATACAAAAATTTAGTAACTGTAACAACAATGGACTATTTTCATAATTCCTTACATTATGAAAGCTCACTACTCTTAAAACATGACTTCTTACTAGATCCTTTGTAAATTATCACAAATTCATGAAATTTTTCAAGAATTTAATTGATTCTTTGAACCAAGGTAGAAACAAGGACATACACTCAAATAAGCATTTGACAATTAACAAAGATACCCTTGATATTTCATTCATAATTTTCAAAAACTAATAGAAAGAGAGTAAATGTTTTAGACATAAGATTTGTTTCGATATCAGTAATGTCTATAAAACTATTTTAAGACTAACATATACATAACTCAAAACCAATACAATTCAACTGTTATATCCATTTGTATCCTTCTTATACCTAATTTCTACCATGAACATTTGTAGGAATCAAAATTTAAGAACCACAACCCCTACAAATGAGCCATGAAATATCTTTTATAGTGCAAGGGAGAAAAAAGCACCTAGGTGAAATGCAATTACATTTCAAATATTTCATTTCATAATCAATTTGAGTTTCATCTCAAAATTCCCCACATGGTGATTTGTAATCATTTGTTCAATACGGGGAGGCATAATCTATAACCATCATCAAAAGAGGGAAATGCAAATACCACAAAAATTTCCCTTTGACCACTAGTTAAGCCTTATATCCCACATCCACATCACTTTGAAAGACCATAGTCAGCATAAGAACCCAAGAAAACCAAGATCATGCACGAGGAACAAAAGCAACCACCACACCAACCTTATCAACCAACACAAAATTTTAAAACTCACACACCAGTTTTCTCAACCAGAGGAATGACCAATACTAGAACCCAACACATGGTTTATGCACTCACTACACATCCTTGTAGGTGGGAGAGAAGGAAATTCAGATCCCTCCTTGTCTTTATCTTTTCCTAGCATGGAACTGTCACACCCACTTGGAGTTTTGATGGATATTAGTGGTACCAATAACACTTCCATTCTCAAAACTACAACTCAATTCACCATCATGAGGTATTGTTGGTAACATGAGTTAGTCACAGTTGCACTTTCTAAAGGGCTATCTATGATAACAATCAAGGAATTTTGTCTTCCATATGAGCCACATCCATACCTTATCTTCATATGTACTCCTAGTGCAAACAATGCAGGATCCTTTCCTTTATCTTCCACCTTCTCAGTGGAAATACCCTAGTGTCACAATCTTTCACTACATCTAGTGGTAGTAGACAAAGGCTTCTCAATAGGGGCCTTCTCTTTTGTAGATGGAGCCAATTTAGGTGCCTTGTGCTCATGTGTAGAAACTTCACTCTATGGATTCTACTCGTTAAGTATTGGTGACCTCCTTATGGGTACTATCAAAGTGATTGGCTTACTCATTCTTGCTACCTTGTGATGTCATAGGCTCACAATTGAATACTCTTCACTCTGCAGAAATTCAGAAAGATGCTAACTACTAAATGCAATGGTGAAAATGTCAATCAATCTATCTATATTTATCAAGCAACCTTGATGGTTTTTTCTAATTAGTTTTGGTGTCACATGCTTGAGGAAGCAATTAATTGTTGGTTTCAATTACTTCACCATTAATCACCTAGGTACTTGGAGATTTGTGTATCAATCCTCATAATAGCTAGAAATTAATTCCTTGCACACACAAGGACTCAATTTAATCATTACTAAAGACATCACACCACTAATGTACACTGGTTGTAGAGAAAAATGGCTAAAACATGCATATTTTTTATTTTGAATATCGACCACTGATATCAGAATGAGATGGAATATAAAACAGAAAATATGTAGTCAAATTAGGTTTGAAAATCCAGTACTACAACTAGTCACCTTCTGGCCAATGAGAAAATGTTCACTGGGAGCTAGGTCACACATTCCATAGGCTCCACCACACTCTGCATGTTGGTCAGGAAACTCCAAATGTCACCTTTTCACATGCCTCAAAAGTTGTCTATTAGGCATTAATCAAGTACCACAAGGTATGCGATGAATGACTTAGCTTAAGTCTTAATCCAACATCACAACCATTAATGTTTTCTTTATCAGTCACGAGGACTTGTATAAATTTTGGGCCCCAAACAACAAGGAAATGTGTCATGATATCATGAACCTTGCATGCTTAATGGTAGCTATCCATAAATATTTGCATGGTGTGTGATGGGCGGTAGGTATTAGATCATCAAATCCTACAGACCACATTCCTACACATGCCACATGTTATTTTAAAAGGCAGGGCCATGACCAGGCCAATGGTAATAAAACCCTTGGGGATGAGGACTTATGTCCCTTAAAAATATTTGTCCCAACTTCAGAAAAATTGGCTCTGGGTAATACATGAGGTGACTATTTACCCTAACTGAAGGGGTTGGTTAACAAATGCATCCAAAGGCTTAAGTGACAACTTACTCAACCAGCAACCGACAGAATCAAGTCTTTGTACATTTATAACCCTGAAGGTTTTAAGGATAGAACATTTATGAAGTTAGGGTTTACAACCAAACCCTTAGCCCATCCTTAGACATGGATCCTAAAAATGATGGTTCAAATCATGATTTTCTCATAATTTTGCAAGAATTTTTGGAACTC
The DNA here is from genome assembly GCA_007258455.2 of Sequoia sempervirens. Classification (NCBI taxonomy): domain Eukaryota; kingdom Viridiplantae; phylum Streptophyta; class Pinopsida; order Cupressales; family Cupressaceae; genus Sequoia; species Sequoia sempervirens. The sequence continues at coordinate 92,443,572 of VDFB02168118.1, forward strand.
CATCACCTTGATCATATGGATAAAGAGTACATATGCCAACACAGGTTGAACCCCTATGGAAAGTGATCAGAAAGACCCTATAATTTAATGCTTGGAATATTCATCCATTATTGGAAATAACATCTATGATCTTTTAAAAGGGAAACTACATGTATGTTGAGACCACAAGAGTTGCAGGAATGCATTATGCAAAAGATTAACAAATATAGGAATGAAGAAATTCAATGCTGACATGAAAACACATGGCACCCGAATATGGAAAATCCACAAAATCCAAAACACACTAGATCCACCCCAACCATTGAATTTAACCTTAAAATTATCAAAGGCATCAGCGGAAATTCAAAAACCATCAAACATTCCAACCTCTCAAAATTTCAAAAACCCAAATAGGATAGTCAAAGGGTTCGACATTGATCGACGAAATACCCACATGAGATTCCCTCAAAGCCCAAATACCTATAAAATTTAAGTTCTATTGATTCAAAGACATGGATAACTGATAATACAAAGGCATGGATCCCAACAAACTATAAATTTTCAATGAACTGATAATATGGAAAAATGAAATACAGAAGATGTGAGGTGGGAAGCCAGATGATTTTGTGCTGAGAAACAACACGAAATATCAAGGCATCTATAGGATGGTAACTCGTGATGAAATTTTTGCAATGTCTAAACACTTAGCAAATTTGGCTTTAATATCTTTAGGTATATGAAGACATGCATTTTAAATGCACTAGATCTTAGAAACTCAATATTTGCACTCCTTTTTGAAATGTGTATATTTGTATTGTGGAAGTCGAAGGGACCGGTGTTGATGCAACAAAATTCTCACTATGACATTTTGTGGATGGCATCCCATGGTGAAATTTTTGTAACATTAACCAAACTTAATGAAACCTTGGCAGTTCATTCCAACATCATGAAAACATTCCAAACCCAAAGTCAAAAAATTGATGGAGAAAGCGAAGCAAAAGAAAAGGGGGATCCCTACTTTTAACAAGATGTGTGTATAGAAAATGCACAACAAATGGAAACTCTTTTGGAGAAATGCTTCAAAGCATTTCGATGAAAAACTGGAATCATGAACCTAGAATCTCTAGTTCTAACCTTCACACTAGGCCAAGTAAACTAAAACACTTGACCAAAGGATCAAAACCACTAGTCAATCCAACCTTCTATATGATGAAAATCCAAGTGTGTGTAGATGCATTCATTGCCTTCGTAAAGAAACTATATGAGCCTTAGCTTCACTTTTTTAAGCTACATGAAGGATTCTACTTTAAAAGCATCCTAGAAACTTCCTCACTACTAGTTAGGCATCCATAGCCCCAATGAGGTTGTCATTGTGATTCTCTCAAACATAGCTCTACTACTATGTTGAATTTTCTTTTGAGTTTCATTTTCTTCTTTTCTTTCTTTCATTTTTTCTTTTGATCTTTTCATTCTTTTTCATTTCCACCTACAAGTAGTGAAGCTTACACTCAATGCTAAGATTCACAGTGGCATTGAAGTAGAATTTAGGATATTTTCACTTAACTAGATTGTACAAAGGAAACTATAGTGAGCTCAGGATTCTTAAAATGTGTGAGAGATATAATATTTCAGAATGCATCAGGATCAGATCAAAACAATGACTTATCCCCTTTGAACCAAACATCTAGACCATTTGAAACTAGCTGAAGACCTTCATCATTCTTTTTGAAAACATGATTGGATTTTCTCAAGTAAATGTTGGCCCTGTAGTTGTCGTTGCACCAAAAGATCAACCTATTAATGCCCGATAAAACCGCTAGAGTTAACAAATCCATGGGAGGTGGTTAGTCCATGTCACAAATCCCGAGGGGAGTGTTGACCAGCTACTAACAATCTCCCCCTCATTGCAAGCTGAGGGAATTCGAACCTGACACCTTTGGCTCTGATACCAATTGTTGGCCCCACAATTTTAATTGCACCAAAATATCTACCTATAATGCATAATACAACTACTAGAGTTAACGGATCCACTAGAGGTGGTTTTTCCATGTCATAATCTCGAGGGGAGCGTTGACTAGCTACCAACAATAAATACTTAGAACAACCCTAGGTAATGAAATGGTTGTTGTGATTAAAAATATCCCAAGAAAAAGTAGAGGGAACCCTAAACCAGAGAAGCAAAACAAAAGACCAAAAAAATCGTAAACTAACTAGAGTAAAAAAGAAAAAGAAAACTAAACTAGAGCAACCTATCCTACAACAAACCATCTAAACTAAGGAAACAAAGAAAGAAAAGAAAAAAGAACCTACACTTATTCAAATTGAGCTATGTATAAAGAGATTAAAAATGAACCATTTTCAGACAAAGAGAACTAACACCCATTCCTATATCACTTCATAATATGTGAACAAGTTGTATGGTGATCGTTATAGTTCTAAGCAATGAAAATTCATCTTTATATTTAGCAAGATAAAACTCCATACAAGAACATTAAAATTCATTAACAAAATTAGGAAAAATTATAAGTTGAGGAAATTTGTGAAGCCTCTAGTCAATCCATAAAAAAATTATGTTTCTTGCAAGACCATAATAAAAATGATAAGCATAGTTATGAGTGAGAACAAGGAAAGACACAACCTGGATGTCCTCGTGCATGGGAAATAGTTCTTCACTATTTAGAATGTGTGTGGAATCATAATATCATGCATTGGTAGCCTTAGGGGGATGCAATTGGTGGTGCAACACTCCTCTTGCATTGCAGATATGTGGATCATAATCAAAATTATTAGGTAGTAGAAACTATAAAGGATTAAAACTTCCAAATTCAAGGAACATTCTACTTGATTCTATGGTAGCGTAAGGCTGAGGAAATGAATCAGCCAACACTTCTTCAAGACCATGCTCATGAATAACAACCTTTATTTTTTTCCCTTCAAGAAGATTCACACTATCATGATGATCATCTACAGTCCTTATGTCCACTAATTTTTCCTTAACAAGCAACATGCTATCCTGCTCTATTTCCTTCATACTGATTTGAATTTGATGATGCTCCATGTCATAAAAACATGATATGTATGAATCTATTTTGTTGAAATCATCAAAAGCTGAAAGGAGATCAAAGATTGACAAGGAAAAAATACTCCCCATTGTAGCTTGTAGTTGGCATGGTATGTCCCTCTTAATGGAAGCCTCAAAGAACTCTTTTCTCTAGACTTCTTCTTATAGTTCAAGCATGAACAACTGAAGTGTTTCACCAGCTAGGTCAGTATCCTCAGGTTGCTACTCGTTAGAATTTTCATCTATTTTCTCATGTTCACTACTACTCTAAATTGGACTTGTATCCTCTTCCTCATATTGATTGCTGCTATATGCCCTCATTGTCATGGACTATAGAAATATCCAGTTCCACTGTGTCACTATAATTCTATAGCATAGCTCCCAACGGAAAGAAACCAATGAATGAGTCTACTATGTCAAGAGGACTAAAATTTAGTATATGATTTCCCTCTAAGGATTCCTCATGAATTTGATGATCAACTCTATGTAAACCATCTACAAAAGGGGAATATTCTTGATGGCCAACAGGTGGCTCAATCATTCAATTTGCTTCATCATTATTTGAATTGCACTATAACTCTTCTATTGTTGTCCTAGAATTTGATTGTGAGATGCACTCAGATAAGTCATCCTTTCACTTAGGTTCATCTAATTTTGGCACACTCTTTGAATTAATAGTAGGAGGCTTTGCATGGAGCTAATCCATTTTCTCTTTAACTTTCCTAATTTCTCCTTGACACAACTCACATGTGAACTTTGAATGTGTTGAATCATGTAGCCTATGCCAACTTGGTAGCGACAACTCCTCTAAATCTATCTGGAATTGTTATTCTGACTAGGCCTTCATGCGCCTTAAAATGAGTTCATCCTATCTTTACAATATTGGGTCTTCATCAATGCTAGAAGAAGAAACTTGATCGAGGACCTTCTATTCATGTGGCTCATCTAAATGTTCTACAACAAGTGTTGGATTGCTCACTTCAAAAGAGAAAAAATATTTGAATCTGATTTCATTTGAAAACTCATCATTGTCCTCTATTTTCCCAAGTATTTCAGCTTCTTCCTTTTTGAACCATCAATTTTATGGTGTGTTCTATGTACTTCTCTTGCACTCTTAGGGTTTTTCACCTAAAAAGAGAGATAAAACCCTAAAATTGAGGTGGTTCACTCAAACTAAGATATGAAAGATGGAATTGAGACTAAATGAAATGATCTAAATGCATTGAAGAAATAAAATTGATTGATTATTAATGTAAAACTAATGAAATATGAAATTGTTTGAAAACACAATGTGATATGCAGAAAATGAACTGAAAACATGAACTAATGCAAATAGAATTGATTGAGTTTTAACAGAGTGTACCTAGAAGTTGAACACTAATATTTGAAGGTGTTGGAAACTGGCAGAAATCATTGTTTATCACCAATGGGACTCATTTTCCACTAATGGTGAATCAATCCTCCTACTAGTAAAAACACCTGAAACTGGTTTCCAACTATCGGGAACTAGTTTTTGAAAAAAACAACTTTTCCAGCCTTTAGGTGGGACTCATTCACCATTGATGGTGAATTATTCCTACTCAAAAAATCTACATATTCAAGAGTCGATCCTGTGGGTCTAGATCTACACTTGTCTTCTTGTCAGGTTGATGAAGTCAAATCTATAAAAAACGGGTTGTAGGTTATCTCCAAGCTTGAATTAGGGTTTGGTTGACTTGAAACACTTTGATGACTTGTTGACCACCTTTCAACACCTATTTCCTTGACAAATATTCCTATAATACCTACAAACACAAATTCCAAGAGGTGAAAAATGGTTAAGGGTTAGAATATAGTGATTTTCCTTGGTCAAATCGCACTTTGGTAATCAAATCCTTGATAAAGAAATGAAATTGAAATAAGGAAATAATGAATAAAAACACGAAAATTTCCTAAACTCACCAAATCTTATTAAAGAAGTCTTAATATATGTCAATGTCTTCTCCAAGATAATTGATGTTTGCTTGATTGAATGATATAAAGTGCTTAAGTGCTAATTGATGTTGAGGTAATTAGATAAATGTGTGAATGAATTAGGTGGAAAATGGATAGAAAAACACTTATTTATACACACTTATGCCCTAATTACCCAATAATACACATCATAGGCTAACATAAGGTCTTTTTGAATAAAAACCTAAAAGAAATTTTGAATTATTTTGAATTTCAAGCCAAGAGGGACTCATTTGCCACCCATGGAAAATGGGTCCCACTCTAGGCTTGTAAGTGGGTGTGGGGAATTAAGTTGCATTTAATGTTTTTTTTCAAGTTTGAATTGAAAAATACACTTAATTATGACTTGTAAGTGCATAAAGGGGCCAAATAAATCTTAAGAATGGTGTAAATAGTGATAACAAGCCTAAAAAAGCATGAAATCTTGTTACAAGACTTTACAACACTTTAAAATAGCACTTGATAAGTGATAAAAAGGTGACATTGTGATGAATTATAATATGAAGAGTCTAGAAAAGTGTAGAAATGTGTTACAAAACTTCACAACACCTTCATAAGTCATGATAGTTGGAATATTTAGGACCTAATGTGAATGTTTAAGTTACATTACAACATTAAATCTAAGTAGAATAAGCCAACTTCCATCATAAGAAAATGACATAAATGACCATGAAAATTTCCAAGATCCATTTTTCTATGGTACATTTAGCCCCCACTTTAGTGAGAGGATGAACTTGCTTCAAACTAACACTAAAGTAGCCATGCATATCGAGAGGGATCCAAATACACTTATGCTAGCAAGATGGAATAACAACAATCAAGAGGGATGATCAATCCCCCAAGATGAAGATCCCATGGAAAACTAAACATAAGAATAAAGGAACACATGAAAATTATGAATAATAATGAAAGAGAAAAAGTAAAATTCATATCAAGCTTCGATCATTTGTCTAGTTAGTTCTAGATCAGATCTAGATTATTTTTCCAAAAATGAAAATGCACACTTTGGGGCGATGGAACACATGGTGGTCCACCGGGTGAGAAGGACCAAAAGGTGAGAAACATATGCTTAGGTGTTACATGTACTCACAAACACATAGGTAGCTATGGGGAAAGTCATGCCACGGAATGGGCTTCCCGCTCAACCATATCAAAGTTATACCTCCTAACAACTTTAACAAGATGCCACAAAGGAGAATGTTGGTTCGTGCTTCATGAGACAAGAAAAGCTTTGTATGATTATAACTCATGAACAAACATGATGGGGTATGTGCAGGATCATGATGGGCCAAAAGTGGCAATATTATGGGTATTTGTAGGGTATGTGGCTGACGACTTTTTTTTTAACCCAAAATTGATGAAACGAAAAGGGTTTTCAGAGGAAATTTCAGCTTTCCACCAATATAAATTATGCTTTAATTTGAATTTAATAAGTAATTATTATTTATTTTCTATTAGAATTACTAAAGTCCTGATCGATAGGCTGATTGGAAAACATCTATAACTTTCAAATGGTATCACATTTTTTGAATCCAAAACATGTTTCACATTCTATGCTTCACATACTATAGGATTAAAACAAGAAAAAATGAATTTCATGAAGTTTTGACCAAGTTAAGGTGGTCAGACATATGAGTTTTTTATATTTTTTAAAAGTTGTAATAAAAAATTCATAATTAATTATTCACCTAGAGAAAATTACAAAAAATATGCATCACATTCAGACATGAGTCCTCTACTTATATATAAAATATTATAAAAAATATTATCATTTTATTATGGTTAGGTGGTCGACAGACACCTACTTCTTATTTTTCCCTAAAAATTTAAGTATTACTACATTGAAATTTCAAATTTTCACCAAATAAATTTTATTTATTTTTAAATAAAACCTAGTAGTTTAGAAACTACATTCAATTTCTATAGATTCTATTTACATATTTTTGAAATAATATAGATAAATTATTCAAATTTTACTCAAGTCCTAACACTAATTTTTCTGAATTTTTGCCACTTAAGGCCTGTTTTTTCCATGATGATTCTCGACATACCGATGGTACCATAGTCATGCAAGATTTTTTATGCAAGGTGGCAAAGATATAAAAATGTAAAATGTAAAAGATGTTCAAAGGAGTCTTGTTAAGTTCATGCAAGGTCTATCATTTAGGGGAAATTGTGTCTAATGTCTCCAAGAGAGGACAAATCAAAGAATATAATATTCACAACTTATGGGATGCAATGTGTTGCATCAAGCCACTAAGAGGAATGTAATATGCTAATCTATAGATCATGCTTATGAAGGAAATCACACCCAATTATGTCCACATAGTGACAAATGCATCATATGAAGTGACAAGGCTGCACTAAGAACCAAGAATGCAAATGAATAATGCCAATGGATGGCCTCCACTTTAAGGGAATTGCTACACACTATTCTGTGAGAAATTACTTTAAAGTAGTGAAGGAAAAAGTGCAAATAAAAGTAAGAAGACATGAGAGCCAACTTGGAAAACCCCTATGCCAAGTCATATGTTTTTGAGTAAGGCTACACCATGTAAAAAAAAGAAAAAAAAGAAAGCATGTTTTTCCCCTAGAAAGGAACACACCAAACACATAAGGAATCTATGGATTTGGGGTAAGTATGTTCATTGTTGTAATGTTTTGATTAAAGAGCTCAGAGCTGTCATCATTCCCTAAATAAATAGAACTAGAAGAATGAAACAAAGAGAATGAAGACAAAAAGAAAAATAAAGTTTGGTTTGGGTCAACATGAAAGAGACATTGTGGTCTCAACACTTTGCATTGTCTCCAAAAGGAAAACAAAAGCAAAAAGAAAACAAAAAAGAGAAATAAAATGAAAAGACTTTTGGGTCAACATGAAGGAGACATTTTGGTCTCAATTCCTTGCATCATCCCCAAAAGGAAAACACAAGAAAAGATAAAGTAAAAGGAAAAAAAAGGAACCAATTGGTTCAACATGGAAGATACAAAGGGTGTCTCAACACTTTGTGTCATCCCCAAAAGGAAAACAAAAGAAAAGGTAAAAGATACGACATATAGAAGAATAGAGCTAGAAATAGAAGAAGTGTACAAAGAGAGAAAGCATAAAATTCACATTATGGGGGAACACAATACACACATAAAAGTGAAAAAGAGAAAGCAAAAAGCAAAATTCAAAAAGGCTAGCTAGGTGAATGCAACTTAACCATCAAACAAGTCATTTTCATCCCAATCATGTGCAGTATATTATGAGGGTGGTTGAATGACCAAAGGAAGAATTGCATGTGCATAAATAGGAGAAGTTCCAAGTTATTAACTTGGTATAAGAGAGTTATCATGTAAGCTCATGGAAAAGGAAAATAGAAAATTCATATTGTTATGTACCTCTTCATCTATTTTAGAGATCTCCTCATCATCATGTACCATAGAAAAGGATCATTGAAATTTTCATGGTCTTTTAGGTCTTTCTCTCATGATGCTTGGTCTATTTTTCTTTCATTTAATGTTGCAATGTAACTTATGCATTCACATTAGGTCCTCAATATTCCAATTATGGCATCTTGTGAAGGTGTTGTGAAGTTTTGTAACACATTTCTACACTTTTCTAAACACTTTTCATTATAATTCACCTAAAAATCACCTTTTCATCACTTATTAGGCCCTATTCTAACATGTAAAGTCTTGTAACAAGATTTCATGCTTTTCTAGGGTTTTCTTCACTATTTACACCTTTCTTATGCTTTATTTGACCCCTTTGTGCACTCACAAGACTTAATTAAGTGTATTTTTAATGTAAACCCGAGAAACAACATTAAATGTGACTTAATTCTTAACACCCAAGTATAATCCCAAGGTGGAACCCATTCACCATGGGTGGCAAATGAGTCCCTCTTAGCTCCAAATTTAAAATGACTCAAAATTCCTTTCAAGTTTTATTTAAAAATACCTTGTCACCTGTGATGAGGTATTATTGGGTAATTAGGGCACAAGTGTTTATAAATAAGTGTTTTTCTTCTGATTTTAACACCATTCATCAAGATCTCCTCATTCACTTGCACTCACTAAACATCAATCAAGCATCAATCAAGCATGTTGGAGCAACCATTGACATATCTTCATATTTCTTCAATAATGTTGTGGTGAGTTGAGGACATTTGCATGTTGTTATTCATCATTTCCTTTCTTATTCCATTTCATTGTTTTATTAAGGGTTTTATTACCAAAGTGGTATTTGACCAAGGAAAATCCCTAAACCCTAACCCTTAACCATTTTCTCCTTTTTGCATGTGTGTTTGTAGAATTTTGTATGCAGATTTGTCAACAAATTAGGTGTTGAAAAGTGAACAAGAACTCAAAAAAGTGTTTCAATTCAATAAAACCCTAATTGAATCTTGTAGACAACCTATAGTCCGTTTTCTACAGATTTTACTCCATCAACCCAACAAGAAGACAAGTGCGGATCTAGAGCTATAGAATTCACCTTTGATTTCATAGAATTTTGGAAGAGGACTGATTCGCCATCAGTGGTGAATGACTCCCACTTGAAGGATAAAAAAGGTGATTTTTTCAGATTCCAATTCCCAATAGTCGGAAACCTGTTTCAGGAGATTTTACCCATAGGAGGACCGATTCACCATAAGTGGCGAATGAGTCCCACTGGCCATCAACAATGATTTTTCCAACATGCCAAAATCTTCTCAAGTTTTTAATATGTCTCCAGATGCACTCTAATCAACCTCTTTCAATTTTGTTTTGCATTCATTCATGTTTTAGTTCATTCTTGTATATCACATTGTATTTTCAAACATTGCACTTTATGTTAATTTTGCATCAATACTCAATCTATTTCATGATCTACTTGCATTTACAACATTGCATTTAGGATTAATTACATCATACAATACCTTATTTGAGTGAACCACTTCAATTTTGGATTGGGGTTCTATCTCTCTCCTTTTAGATGAAAGATCCTGAGAGTGCAAGAGAAGTTCATAGAACAACAAGTTCAAAATTGTCAGTTCATTTTGGTTAACGGGTATGTTCAAGATCATGATGGGCCAACAAGTGGCAATATGATGGGTATGGGTTGATGACCTTTTTTTACCCAAAATTGATTAAATGAAAAATGATTTTAAAGGAGATTCTCAACTTTCCATCAATATAAATTATGATTTACTTTGAATTTAATAATTAATTATTATTCATTTTCTATTTGAATTATGACTAAAGTCTTGATTGATAGGCTAATTGAAAAACATCTATATCTTTCAAACGGTATCAAATTTTTTGAATCTAAAACATGTGTCACATTATATGCTTCACATACTATAGGATTAAAGAAAAAATGAATTTCATGAAGTTTTGACCAAGTTAAGGTAATTAGACATACGAGTTTTTATATTTTTTAAAATTTGTAATAAAAAATTCATAATTAATTATTTACTTGGAAAAAAATTATAAAAAAATATGCATCACATCAGGGTGTGAGTCCTCTACTTATATCTAAAATATTATAAAAAAATATTATCATTTTATTGTGGTTAGGGTGGTTAGATAGACGCCTACTTCTTATTTTTTCCCTGAAATTTAAGTGCTACTACATTGAAATTTCAAATTTTCACCAAATAGATTTATTTTTTAAACAAACCTAGTAGTTTAGAAACTACATTCAATTTTCTACAAATTCTATTCTTACATATTTTTGAAATAATATAGATAAATTATTCAAATTTTATGTCAAGTTGCTTAACTATGATGTTTATGAATTGTTTGCCACTTAAGGGCTTGTTTTTTCCATGATGGTCCTGCACATACCCTAACCTACATATTGAACACTTTATCTTTCTGATTTTCATTTGGATATTGCATCCTAGGTTTCATTTGCATCAATATTCAATTAGATTTTTTTTGTCTTTGCATCCAAGGATTTCTCAAATTGCATTAGTGAAAGACTCATATAGACTTCATTTTTGCATATCAAATCATAAAAAAAATTGAAAATTTGAATTTGCATCCTCATCCTACATCTAAAAAGCATTGAAATCATTTTAAATTTTCTAAATTTTTTTTAAAAAATCTCATACCTGGACTCATTTCCCACCCTGGGTGAATCAGTCCAGTTGCATTTTCTGCATTGAAATATCTGGTATTTTCATAGTTTTTCCTGCATTTCTATTTCCTGTTACTATCTTCTTGTTTCAATTTACAATTTTTTTTCCATTAGTATTTTATCAGTACTATTTTTCATTTTCCTTAACCCCATCTTTTGTGGTACTTGTATGAGTGTTTGGTGCCCCATTGATAATACTTTAGTGAGACATAGTTCTAGACTCATGGTTTCCCGTGATAGCACTTTCATTGTGGACCTTGGGATCTCAAGAGCTCCTAATCCTAGTATGGAAAATGGTGCATTAGTCATGGATACTACCACAAATATGACTTCACCTTCTCATTCAATGCATGTTGACACACAAACTAGTTCCATTCTGCAAGACAAATTCATTAGTATTCATGAAGATTTTACACATTTACAAGATTTATCCCTTGAAAACATTTCCACCATAACTGCCATAGAAAACCTTCATAGTTTGATTGAAACTGATGATGGCTTACAAGTTATGAAGAAAATTGCTGAAATATACAAAAAAACATGTTCCTTCCACTTCCCAATCAACAAACATTGTTATGAGTTATGGAGGATCTCACATTCCTCCTCCTTCAACCATATAATCCATACCAACCTATACCAATCCTCAAGTTACAACAACCATGCAATAGGTTAGTCATGTGAATTCTTCTTTTTCTATTCCAACTAGAATTCCTTTCACTTCTCCTAACATTACATACACTCCATCACAATTTTCCCTTCCACCTCATACCACTTACACTGATCCCATCATTACACAACTCTTTAACACCATTTCATCCATGCAACAAAAAATCTCCACCATTAGCCAAAGTGAAAATGCTCCACCTACATATCATGTCCGTTGTAATGCCCTGCCACGCAACCCTAGAGGAAGTTGCAATTCACTACTTAAATGCACCAATTTTTTTTTTTTTAAGTACAAATAACATGTAAGATGAATACACATTGCCAACAAGCTCTAAGGCCACGAGACAAAGATTAATTTAGAACCCAACAACCACAAATAATAATATAAACTGAAACATTAATCACTTAAGGAAATGAGACAACATACATTCCATACAAGATAACTTACAACGAAGGATAAGAAATACCAAAAGATTCCAATTAACAACATTTAAACAATAAGATTACAACACTCATTCCCTGATTGAGGTAAACTCAATAATCATGATTACAATTTACAAATTCCACCTCGATAACAAATGAGGGGTAACAAAATACAATAAGAACTGAAAGAGTGAAGCGTGAGAAGACACTGCATCCCACGAACTCTCCACTGGATATCACGATCACACGAAAAAGAAGAAGAACCAACGGATTTAAGAAGCACGCCACCCGACCACGTGGAATCCAAAAGGTTCCACTCCCTCTTTATTTAGAGATAGTAACCAGGAATTCCTACCCAAGACCATCTACCACTAGACATGGGTCACACAAAGCTGATACAAAATAAATACAAGACCCCATCACATGAATGAATGGTCAAACGTACAACTCTAGGTACGACTCACACAACATTGGCAAAGGTTACATTGCTTCTAGACATATAATAGATCATGAGTGTCACAAATATCAAATAAAAACTGCTGACTTAAGAAGAGTGTCATCGCATAGCTTGTCAAGGGATATCCTATGGGAATCTTCCTAGGCCCCAGCCCCCACTTCATGGGTTATCCTGGTAGCCTCTACCGCATTCCCGGCACCCATGCTTACTCATGCGGAACCAAATACCTCTCGTGAAGATGAGATAGATGATCTTTCCATTCCAGGCCTTCCCATCTCATCCCAAGTCTACAACAAGCCCTTGGGTCCATGAGCGAGGCATACTTAATCTTGTTTAATGTTTAATGCATCCTAAACTTCTAAAAGTTTATTTAGTTATCACTGAATTAACCAACTTACAAAGGGTTATCCTGGCACCACTTTGTGTGCCAGCACCCATTGCAAGCCACTCTCCTAAGACAACACGCTCGGTAATAACCACAATAAGTATCCAGATAAACACAACCTCCCCATTCAAGGAGGTAACAGTCAAGAACTCACTCCAACACTGGAGGCAACAAGGTTAAGACCCTCTCCAAACACTAGAGGAAAACAACAAAACAAAACCACTCCATCCAAGGAGGCACATAATACAAAACCTTCTCCTATTCCCAAGGAGGCACAAATTACAAAACCCTACGAGAAAACCGGGTGAGACGACATGGAGTAACTATACATATTTTCCCAACACATCAAAGGTGACTCAAGAACATCAACCCATACTAGTAAATTAACTCCTATCTGGAAGACTTCCAAAACATCCACACTAATTCCACAACAACAAAGATGAACAATTAACCATTGAGGACATTACAGACAATGAAGCGAGCTACTGTTTGGATTTCCTAAATCCAACCAAACACAGTATTCATGACTTGCATTTATCCAATCAATTGAACCTATCTCTTTTCATGACATAGAAATATTCAAAGAACAGATCATTTACTCTAAATTACACAACCATATTCTAAAATCAAGACATTTCAATAAATAACATCATTGAATTGAAATCAAACCAATTAATAACTCTACGTCTCACAATCATATACTGTAATTAAATCCACTTGTTTTATGAAGCATTTGGATTAAATAAATTACTCTTTATTTTGACCTAGCAATAAATCAACAACTCTATCTCGTATGATTCCTTAAATCATTCGTTACTTCTAAGTTTCTCGTTTGTATTATGTTTTTAGAACGCTTTGATAAATGAATCAGTCTTTCTTTCAATTCGCATTAATAAATCAATTAAATCTTCAACTAAGTCTCATCTCTACTTGAATACGAATACATTCCAACAAATATACTTAATAGTGTCTACTTGATGTATATACTGTTACATTATAAATACTTGAATCACATTGTTGACATTTAAGAATCTATAACAATACTTTATATTTCATTTCTCAATCTCATATCTCATTAAAAATCAATCTTTAAAATAAAAGCATTTGATTATCTAGACTCTATCCTTTAAAATAAATCATTGACTATTCAAAATTCAACATTCTAAATAATTCATTAGAATATAAAATCCACTTTTTCTTCTATTTCGAATGAAAATCATCTTACAGTTATCTATATTTAAATCTATCCCTTTAATTTCATTTGCCACGATTATCCGTAATAATCAAAACTAAATTATAAATAAATCGAGTTTTGATAATTAAAATATCTGATTAAAATCAATATTTCATTATCTCTTAGTTCCATAATTAAATTCCGTATTCAAACATTTTTTAATAAATAAGGTCATTCGATTGAATTAAGTCAATCATTAACTCTCTATTTACCAATTATCTTCATAATCGGGATATTTAAATAAATAAACACTTATTCAAGTCACTAAATCTATATTTCATTATAAGATAAATAATTTGATCAAATCCAAATCAATATTTTAATTAAAACATTTGATCGTTCGCTAGCCACATTTCCTCTAGAATATCATTTTAAAAATTTCTTTTTACTATTTAACATTACTTAATATGTCAAATACAATATCATTTTATTTGCATATACATAAATTATTTAAATATAAATTCGAAACTCCCATTTTACAATTCCATGATTTCTCGATTAAGGCAAAATTTAAATAACATTGGTTAATTAAAAAAAACCTTGTTTAATTTCTATTGACGGTAAAATCAACTCATTAAGAAAATTTATATTTTAATAAATCATCCCATAACTATATAATTATTCTTTAAATGTTTGGATTTAAAATATCCAATTTACTATTCCATTTTAATATTTCCCTACATCAAAATTTATTTAAATTAAAATATTAAATATATAAATCTATTTTAATAACATATACATATTATATATATATACCATATTATAATATTATTATATATATCAAATATATATAATATTATAATATTACAATATATATATATATAATATTTATATATATTAAAATAAACATATAAAATAAAATATTTAAAAAAAATCTAATAACACAAAAAACGAAATTAAAAAAAAAAATTTATTTCTTTTAAAAAAGGAAGCACCCTCTGCTACGCAACCCCAGATAGGGCTCGGCCCCTCTTGGGGCCCCACGCCCACCTCCCATCGGTGAAGGCAATCCTCCCATGGTGGGGGCGCGACCTGGTAGTGCCCAGCCGAACAAGAACAACCCCAATAAAAATTATTTTTATTTTTTTTAAAAAATTATTTTTTTAAAAAAACCGACCCGACCGAGATAATTTAAAAATAATATATTTAAATATATATATTATATATATATATATATATATATATATATATATATATATATATATATATATATATATATATATATATATATATATATATATACCTATTTTCATGATCCGCCAGATATATATATATATATATATATATATATATATATATATATATATATATATATATATATACCTATTTTCATGATCGAAGAAATTTGAAAAATAAAAAAAAAAAAGGTCAAAATGCATATATCTGGTTTTTCCATATTGAAACCAATCAATTCTTTCTCTCCCCTTTTGTGTTGCTAGTTTAAACGAATTTTCATGGGTTTTGTTGGATTTTCAAACAACATATCACAGATTTCAAAACAAGCATGAAGAGGGTTTCATCTATTTCAACATGAACAAAAGAATAAAGAAAAACCTGATTTTGTTCCACAATTTGAAACCTTCAACCATGGTGTTCTTCAATCCTTCCTTTTGAATCCAACTCCCACAAAGCCTCCATCTCCTTCAAGATTTCAAACAAAACCAAAGCCAAAACCAATTTTCCCCCAAATTGCAAGATTAAAAAAAATTCATGAGCCCTTTCTTTTCACAAATCGGGTTTTTATTCAATTTGCTCAAAGAAAACCCTAAAATTCCCACTATCTAATTTTTTTTAAAAATTCATTTTAAAACTATTCCATTTTTTTAAATTCACAAAAATACTTTTAATTTCAATTACGATTTCATGTAAATACATAATTGCATTTAAATCAAAACTTTATTATGATTTCCATTACCTTTATAATTTAAATCAAATATTCAATAAAGACAATATAATTCCTTTATTCAAATTTATTCATTAATAAACAAATCAATTTATAACTCAATCTAATTAATTAAATAAATCAATTCCATAGTAACTAAAGAATTATCTAATTAATTTAAATCCAATTAATAAACAAGATAAATTGCATTTAATTATCGAAACTAAATAGATTAAATCATCTTTTAGACTATATCCACTATTAATCTAATTAATGAATAAACTAAATCTAGTTTATTAATTAATCAATTCAATCAATAACCCAATCCTTATTTTATTAATTTCATCAAATAAATCAATAAAATAAATCACATTTCAATATTGCAACTAAACGCATTTAATCATCAATTAAACTACGCAAGTCATTTAATAAACTTTAAACTTGAAATTAAATAAACACTCAAAGGGAAACTGACCAAGTTAAAACAACTGACCCCGACGACAACCTGACAACACGCTATGACTAGGGTGATGACTTGGTTCGGAAAACCTAGCTACTATCTCCCAATCAATTTATGTTGGTAAAAGGACACGCTCACACTAGTGAAACCAAGTGGAGTCGATGTCATGTACCTGCAAACCTCCAACAAAGAACAGGTCGAACGTGCAACATATATATGTATGTTATGATCAAACACGCCATGAAGAGGAAATCTCAGAATTGTAGGGCACTCACAAGCGAGTGATACAATCCGTCCCCTTCACCAATACAGTATTTCTAACTGACGCATCTAACATCAATGATATGATCAATAGCATAAACATCATTTAATCAGATATCTTCTAAGTTATTCTAAATCATGCCATAAGGATAACATCAGAGTAAAAGAACATCACATCAACATATAACTTCCACATCATTTAATCAATCACGATCCCAAGTAATCAAGTTTCAAAGTCCAAGCATGTTCAGACACAATCGTCGCATCATGATATAACATGTGCATCACTAAATAGTTAATGATTAAATAATCACCAAGTTCACAGTCACATCATAAGCATAATCAGACATACAAAGAACTTTGCCGATACAAATATCCAAAACGGAGGGGTGTTACATCCGTAGTAGCTCATTATCCCTGGAGATATTACACACTCAGATGTCACAAGGAATTGAAATGTCTAGGTTTGAGAAGTATGAAGGTAAAGGAAACCCTAATAATCATGTCAATGCTTATACAACCTTGTGCAATGATTTTGTCCTTGAAGAAAAATTATTAGCTAAATTTTTTCCTAAGACATTAAAAGACACTACATTGGAGTGCTTTTCCAACTTACCCAATCATTCAATCTTCTCATTTAATGAACTTGTGGATTCCTTTATAAGTCATTTCCAGGTCCATATGACTCGTAAAAAGATAATGGCTGATTTAATGAGATGTACACAAAATACCGATGAGAAGGTCACTAATTTCATTTCATGTTATCAGTCATTATATGCTCAAATTGATGTTAAGATTCTTGATTGACACTTGCAAAAGATGTTTATCAAAAAATTCCATACTTACCTTCACAATAAGTTAGCTATGATGAAATTTCCTTCATTTATTCACTTATGCAGAACTCTTTGTGACTATCACAACTGGGTTTCTAGTTGTGATTCAAAGTCCACTTCTAACTGAGCTGAGAAGTCTGTGCAAAACAACTAAAACAATGTGCAAAACTTTAGAAAACTGAATAGAGGCTTTTTACAGTTCAATCCTCCTTCTTTGAAACCAACCCAACCTATTCGAAGTCAAGTGGTAGTAGTTAAAGTAGTAGTACCCTTTACCTATGGGGACCCAAAGAGACAATTTACACCCTTACTTGATACTCTCCATAACACAATGAATCAATTGCTGTAACAACAGATGATAACTTTTCCTATAGTTAAACCCCTTGATACCACCAAGCCTTTACCACCTACCTTTAAACCAAATGATTATTATCATTTTCATCACCAAAATGGACATGAAACTGAACAATGTAAGTGTTTAGAATACTTAGTTCAAGGCCTCATTGATTTGGGCCGTTTGTCCATTATGGGTGTCAATGATCAAGGAAATAAGTTTGTCGCACCACCTAATCATAATTTACCAATCTTTACCAACCCCATGCCTAAACACAATGTTTCATTTGTCAAGGCTAGTGAACCTTCAAACACTCATGTGATGAACATTGATACAAATACTGAACAACCTAATATTACTCCAAATGTTACCCAAGTTAATCCTATGAATGAACTTGTGGGTACTATAGACGTTATCCCTCGTAAGGGCATAAAAAATAAATCTCTTGATATTACTTTTTCCTCTCATGATATACTTAAAAAAATTCTCGATGGTCCTCTTTAGATAGCCAATCAAATCTATGATAAGATCAACAATGGGATATTAGTAGATCGCACCTGTGGCGAGAATGTGATCATGGAAGAATTTTTACTATTACATGAACTTTATCAAGAAGATTATAATAAACCAAATGCATGGTGTAATGCCCCTCCGTTTTGGTCATTCTTGGAATTTAGGAAGTTGGTTGTTTGGTGGCCATGTCATTTTCGCTTGTTACTTGTGGTTGGTAATTTGCTAGGTCACGAGGACTTTTGGATTGCATCATTTAATTTGATTTTTATATTAGACAATATCACTAACCTTATGACTAGAAGTAATTTATCAAATTAATCTAATTTTTAGGGTCACTTGATTTGGTTTGGGATCAAATAAAGAGCTAGATTTAATAATAAATGTTAATTGTATTATCATTGAAAATTTCTTATATTAAGATGAAAGAAATTGTAACTAAATGAATTTAATAAAAATAATTGAGTGAATTTAATTAAGAAATTTAAAATTAAGAATTAACATAGATGAGATATTTAAAAATTTGAACTCAAGTTTGAATAAGGAAAAGAATTGTTTATTGCTAAATAAATAAATAATAATAAAGCATCAGATTTTGGGAGGAGGAAAGGGCAAGAAAAGCTGCAAAGATGGTATATGTTTTATCTTCCTCTGTCTCACCACCTTCCAGGCAAAGATTTCAATCATTGAAACTCATAAATGAGAAGGGAAGAGACAACTCTAGGGGGAAATTACATTCTTATGGAGGAGAGCATATGTGGGAGGGGGTCGGATGGATGAGAGAGAAGGGAATTATAGCAGAATGAAGGTCTTTCCCCATTCGTGTTTCTTTTTCTGATGACTCCAAGTATGTTCGTGCAGCCTTCATCATCTAAATCTGTGTAACGGTGTGCGTATGGAACACTAGCAAAGCTTACAATGATAGGATGTGTTCTGGAGCTCTTCATTAATTCAAAGATTTTGAGAACTTCCTTGCAAAATTAGTTTCTTTTTCTTCATTCTAAATAGCGCTGCCTGTGGAAGATTCCATTTACATAATTTATATTTACAATTTCATATTAAAAGAAGTAACCCTCAGATTTCTTGAACCTAGAACGCAAGATTTGCAAACATTTAAACTTAGCTAACAGAAGATGACAATTTGGAATACTCAGATCCTGTCACAGTGACTCACTTGAACATGGTAGGGTGTATAGATTTAAATAAACTCTCTGATTTTACTATCAAATCCCAAATGTTATCTGCAAGACTGAAGGAAAATGGCTTCTCACATTTTTGCAACCGTAACCATCTCAAATGTGGAGGAAGCTTGGTTCGTGTGTCTTCTCTGATGTCGTCGATGAGCAGATTGTTCAAGTGAAGAAATTGAGGACCAATGAGCAGATTATTTAATTCTCATGGTCTGCGCAATGTTTCAAGCCTTTGCCAATTACCTCTGTTCAGTCGAAGCTGAGAGAAATTGATGATTTTGGATACACTGTTTAGATGAGCTCCTTCGCATAGTCTGGTAATCTAAATTTTTATAATCTCCCTGATACTTTGGCAACCTATCATAGCTGCAGTGCTTGAATTTCAAATAATGTCCCTGGTACCTTAGGCAACCTGTTACAGCAACAATATTTGAACATAGAAGTCTGTAGAGATGTAAATAGTCTTCTTGCTTCCGTTTGTAACCTGTCACATCTGCAGAACTTGAAGTTTCCTGTCAAACAAAGTGCGTGCCTTGTCTTTGCATCGAATGCCTTGATGAAGGACTTTATGTTAACTCTGTTATAAGCTTTGCGTAGGAATGTTTCTCTCACTGCGTTGATGTATGTTGTGTTCATATGCTGAATGTCATTTAGATTATGATATGCTATTAGATATACTTAATTTGTAATAACAACAATTATGTTTAAAATATAAATTTATTAGATATATATATATATATATATATATATATTTATATGTTGATATTAATATGGTTACTTTATATATCTATTTTGTTGTCTTGTAAACAACATTTTGAAGTTATATATATAGGGAGAGATGTATATATATATGCATCTATAGTTTATTGTAAGATATGTCTTAGTAATTAAGGGCAACTTCAAATGAATAAATTTCATTAATAAAAGATCCTATGTGGAGAGTTTAAAATAAATTAAGCCCTTACACTATAAATATTAGATTACTCTACATAATCAAGCTTTGTAAATATATGTATTTATAAATCTAGTAGTTATGCATTAAATAAGTATCAATTTGTAATTCTTCTTTAGTCTCTCTAAACTTCATGTTGATGGAATGATTTTATTTGGATGAGCCTCCTTTATGAGTTCAATTATAGGAGTCTAAGTATGTTTAGTTGATCAAAAGTCTAGGAATGTAATGTTAGGTTATTTCATATAGGTTTCGTTTCCATGTTTATATTTTCTTGGTTAAACTCTTAATATTTCTAAAGGTAGTTGGTTACTTAGAATAAGTATCATTACAAACCTTGAAACACTGTTTAACGAATCTAACTAAATAAGTTATGTGGTTAAGTTAAAGAGTTATGCTAGTTATTTGAGAAGTTTCTTAAGTTGTTATTTTAGTAAGTGATAATAAGGTAGAAGAGTAAATTTGAGAATAATTAATATGGAAAAATTAATTTATTTATAAGAGCCCCAAGGGAATATTGATACTTTAGATATCTATTGTTGAGTAATTAGTCTTGAGGGAAGGAATAATGCTTGACAAGGTCATAATTATTGATAATTGATTAATCAAAAGGTTTCGTTAAATGCTTGTATTTGATAAATTAATTAAAGGTGAATTTGTTGGATTCTCAATTAATGGAATTAGAAACATTAAATTTCTGGAGGATTGCTCCAATAGTAATGGTTATATGTGAGTAAAAGTGGTAATAGCTCTATTTATTTATTTGGAATTTTTCTAAAGAAGTTAATTGATGAAATGTCTTTATATGTATATATGGATACCTATAGTGGTAGGATTTCTTTAGTTCGACTTAAATGATGCCTCAATAATGGAAGAGGTAAGATATAAAGTAAGCCTTAAATGTTAGTAGAATGTTATCACTCTTTGTGGATTAGCAAAAAGGTAGTTTGTTAAATATAGTCTTTTAGGTGAGTAAGGAATTGATAGATTATTTAACTTAGAATACTTTGAGTTATTGGTGATTACTTAGTAATTTATATGTGGAAGAAATGTCTTACTATTTAGTTGATAATGGGAGGTGGTTTGGAAAAGTGAATTTCATGGAAATAGTAATTGTTTGTTTGTGTGGTTAATATATGATTTTATGTTCCACCTTGAGTTGATTTTGGTTGGGATTCCTTTGAATATCTTGAAGTCCTTGATGTTCTGATGAATATGACCCTCTTAGTTTATTTTGTTTTGAGGATCTTTTTCGGGTTGGTGTTGAAATTGACTTGAAGCCCCGTATCATTGACTTACTCTTGTTACTTCATTTTACCCTTGTTTGTGGGTTTTCATTCTTTCTGGCTTCCAGAGGCTTGAGTTTATTGTCAGTTGATGTTCTCTCTTTATGTGCCCTTGATGTGGCAAGTGTTTTGGTTTCATTATTTTGAAAGGGTTGTACAGAACTTTGTAAGACTCTGATGTTGTACTTGTTAGCGAGATGGGTAATGCCTCGCATGCTTTTATGTTGTGATTCTTTGTTCAAATTATGATGGTACAACCCTTGGTTTTTATGTTGTTGGGTCTCTAGGGAGAGTGGCTCCTCGTGGGGGCCGGCCCCGTTTAAGGGGAAGGGCACAGGATAACCCACGAGTGAGTTAGTAATCAAGTGAAAACCTAATAATTAACTTAGGAGGGTTGGGTAGTAACATCATTATAAGATTTTAAAAAAAATGGATGCCTCGTCTTCATTAGTGCTTCCGCAGACTAATGGAGGGCTGAGAAGGCCGTGGTTGGCAAGGTCGTAACCTCATCCTCATGAGAGGTTATCGGCTCCGCATGAGCTACCCTATGGTGCGGCACCTCAAGTAGGAGGAAGGGCCAGGATATCCATAGATGGGGGCCGTCGCCTCAGTTTGGAGGAAGGGCCAGGATAACCCATGTAGGCTATGCGATGACACTCTCCCCTAGTTTCCCATGTGTTTTACTTTATTGTGTTCCTCTGGAAGTAGGTTGTGGGAGTTGGTTTAGATTGTTGATATATGGATTTATATTGAGTTGTGATTATTTCCTTGATGCATCTTTGGTGTGCTTTGTGGTCCGGTATGATCTCTTTGATATTTGACTTATGACCTTGTTCTTTTATGGTACTGTGTTATGATGTTATTATATTGTTTAATTGCAATTTGGAATTGTATTATGTTTATTAATTCAGTTTAATTTGGAAGTATTTCATGATCATCTTGTGGTTACTTGTTTATTGGTCATTGCTTTGATTTATGTGATGGGATTTGTGACTTTAAGTTATTATGTTGACTCTTGTAATTCTTGAGTTTTATGATACTTTTGTATGGCATCGAGTCTTGTGGTTCCCTATTTGGATGTTCTTGGTTGAGGTCTCTTTCTTGTTAGCTCCTAGCACGGGGGGTGGGTCTTCGGACTCACATGGTCGGGTGGAACGTGCTAAGCACCCCATTGGGTCCCCAGTCGAGGATCGAGAGGTGCGGATTGGTGCGGTTGCAGTGACTCCAGAGTTGTACTTGTCTTGGAGCCAGTTATGATGCTTTGTATTCATCTCTTCTTCTATATCATGATTCTTGTTGTATGGTTTCCGTTCATGGTTTGGAAACACTTTTGTATCATTGTACTTCTTAAACATTGTACTGTAATGTAATGTTAAACCCGATGTGGTTATTGGCCATGGCAGTTATTATTCATTGTGTTGAGTTAAATTATGTATATGTTGTATTTACTCAGATGGTTTCTTATCAATGCTTTATCATGTATATGTTCTATTTGTTAATGTTTATTTTGTTATGGATTATATCTTTGGTTTTCATTCCTTATTGTTGTTGTGTGGATCTAAGTCGCGTAATGACTCCTCGTGTACCCCAAAGGATGTATGTGTTAGTGAATTTACTTACATGAAATTTAAGTCATGACTTAATGTGTATTACATGTATGTTATGTTTAAGAAAAAAATTGTGCCGTAATTATTATGTAATTGTCCTTTGGGGTTCGCACGGCGGGGCGTTACACATGGATCAAAACACATACTAGTTTTGCATACCTTACGATCACTTTGATCATACTCCCATTACAAAAAGGACCCAAAAATTTGGATGTAACATTTTCTATTATTCCACAATTTGGTCAATTTCATTTGTGGCTAGTCCATTCTTGGCTTTGCTTGATGCAAGGAATCCCTTTAGTTGCTCACAAATGTTTGAAGTTTCCAAATAGCAATGAGATATTTACTATACACCATAGTAGCTTTAGTCCATTTTCCTCTAAAGGTAATTTTTCCTTAGAATATTTTTGGCTTGGACCTATGGAAACCATCACCCCTCAAAAAGATTTCTTTTTCATAGCCTATCAAAAGTTGAAAGCCAAACAAATAGCCAAATTGTCTCTTCGTAACATGTCCCCATCCACTTATGCTTCTCCTATCCTAGATGAGACCATGTTTTAGCCTGAGTCCTAAACTTAGCAAAGAATACAACCTCATGAGCAACCAATCATAGACACTTTCCCTTCCTTCTATAAACATCCAAGAGAAAATGAAACCAATCCCATCATGCCTCCGCACATTAAGCAAGTTTATAAAGCCAAAGAGAAAGTGATTGACCCATATTCTTTGGTTCCTTCTATTCTTCCTTGCAAGAATAAAAGGAACCTATGGTGGATCAACCAACTCTTACACCTCAACAACTTCAAAATAAAATTAAAAGAAACCACAGTGCTAGAGAGTGTAGGCATCATCGTTGTCTCCTTGCTTGTCAAATGGAAAATGAAAATAGAAAAGAAAATCAACCTCTGCCTTTGATAGAAGAAATAAATGATCACCCTCCCCCTCCTGACCCACCATAAGATAGTACAGTGCCACCCTCACAACAAAATTATCTAATCCAATGGCCATAGCTCCTAATACATCCTTCCTTGGAAATTACCCTTCGTCCTCTTGTTGTAATCAATCTCGATGATGATGATGATGATGACAAGGATATCAAAAGAATAGATGAAGAAGTGCATAATAGTCTAAAATCTTTATTTTCATCTACCATGAGCTTAAATGATAAATCTACTAGAAAAAGTGAAGAACATCGCACATCTCCTAGTTCGACACTTGCAATTCTTCCTTTGGACAGTCAATCGCCCTCACAATATACTAAACATGATTGGGAAGAGGATGATTTGTTAGATGGTTGACTTGCATTCAATTTGCTAGCCCATTTTTCATTTTCCTTTTTCTTTTTCTTTTCTTTGGTGTACTTTTGTGTAATGTGCTCCCCCATAATGTGCATTTGATGTTCTCTCTCTTTCTACACCTTTATTTGTAGCTCTATTCTTCTCTATGTCATACTTCATCTTTTCACTTGTGTTTTGTGTTTTCATTTTGGGGATGATGCAAAGGGTTGAGACCGTAATGTCTCTTCCATGTTGACCCAAAAGGTCCTTTCCTTTTTCACTTTTTTTCTTTTTTTGAACTGTAGATTTTTGGCACCGTAATCCTTCCTAGCACTTCTAGGGTTTCTCACCTAAAAGGAGAAAGAAGGTCCAAAAGATCTAGCTAGGTTCATCGAAATTATGTAATGTATGATGTTATTTAGACTAAATGGGATAATATGAATGCAACTAAATGAAATTTTTGACTGATTATGAATTAAAAAACTAAGAATTATGCAATGTTGCAAAACACAATGATGTTTGTAAACATGAACTAAGAATGAACAAGTGCAAAACAGAATAGAAAAAGGATGATTCAAATTGCACCTTGGAAGAGAATAGGGAATCTGGAATATTATGAATGTTTTCTAAGATCATAAAAAATCACCAGTGGGACTCATTCGCCACTAATGGTGAATCAGTCCTGCTTCTAATGAAAATTGTTAGAAACTAGTTTTTGAGTATTGGGATCCAAAATCTGAATTTTTTTGAATTTCTAGCCTTAAGGTGGGACTCATTCACCATTGATGGCGAATTAGTCCCCTCTCAAAATTCTAAGAAATTAGGGGACAATTCTGCAACACCAGATCTGAGATTATCTGCTTGTTAGGTTGACAAAGTTAATCTTGTAGAAAATGGATAGAATGCCTTCTCCAAGCTTGAAATATGTTATGATTGACTTGAAACACTTTTTTGAATTATTTTCCACTTTTCAACACCTAAATGATTGAAAAACATGCATACACAACACAAGCACAAAGGGAAAAAATGGTTAAGGGTTAGGGAAAAGCGATTTTCTATGGTCAAATCCAACTTTGGTAATCTAACCCTTAATGAA
The DNA here is from genome assembly GCA_007258455.2 of Sequoia sempervirens. Taxonomy (NCBI): domain Eukaryota; kingdom Viridiplantae; phylum Streptophyta; class Pinopsida; order Cupressales; family Cupressaceae; genus Sequoia; species Sequoia sempervirens. Next base: position 92,469,566 of record VDFB02168118.1, read on the forward strand.
ATGATGAAATGAAAGAGAAAGATAAACTAATAACATGCAAATGCTATCAACTTATGAAACCCTTGTTGAAGAAAATTTGAAGATGTATCAATGGTTGTGTTTGAATGCTTGATTGATGCTTCATTAGATAATGCAAAGTGCTCAAATGCTAGTGGAATGCTTGAATTGCTTGAATGAGTTATGAGATTGTTGGGAGATGTAAAATTTAGAGAGAAACACATATTTATACACACTTGTGCCTTAGTAACCTGATGATACCTCATCACAGGCCGACATAAGGTGATTTTAAATAAAACCCTGAAAGAAATTTTGAAATATTTTTAATTTTGAATGAAGAGGGACTCATTCACCACCCATTGTGAATGGGTCCCACCTTGGACTTGAATGTGGGTGTCAGGAATTAAGTCACATTTAATGTTGTTTTTTCTGGTTTACATTCAAAAACACACTTAATTAAGCCTTATAAGGGCATAAAGGGGTCAAATAAAGTATAAGAAAGGTGTAAATAGTGAAAATATGCCTCGAAGAGCTTGAAATATTGTTACAAGACTTTACAACACTTCAAAATAAGACTTGATGATGAATAAAAAGATGATTGTTAGGTGAATTGTAATGAATAGAGTCTAGAAAACTGTAGAAATGTTTTACAACACTTCACAACACCTTCATAGGATGTGATAATTTGAATTTTAAGGACATAATGTGAATGTTTAAGCCACATTACATCAATAAATAAAAGAAAAATTTACCAAGCATTGAGATAAAAGGCCTAAAAGACCATGAAAATGTCAAGGGACCATTTTTCTATGGTGCATTTAGCCCCCACTTTAGTGAGAGGATGAACTTGCTTCAAACTCACACTAAAGTACCCATGAATATCGAAAGAGAGGTTTTAATGCACTTGCATTAGAAAGATAGAATGATAATGATCAAGAGGGATGATCAAGCCCCAAGGATGAAGATCCCATAACAAACTAAACATAAGAACAAAGGAACACACATGATGGTGAAAAGGGAATGAAATCTTCAATCATTTATCCAACTGGTTGTGGATAATATCTTGGTTGATTGTTTGAAAAATAAAATGCATACTCCCTCTAGGGAAACATAACTCATGGCGGTCTGCTAGGTGAGAAGACCCAAGATGATGAATTACATACACTAGTTGCTATGTACCCACAAACACAAAGGTGGCTATGGGGAAAGTTGTGCCGTTGAATGGGCTTCCCACTCAACCATATCAAAGTTATACCTCTTGATAACTTTAAGAAGGTGCCACAATGGAAAATATTGGTTTGTGCTTCATGAGACAAGCAAAGCTTCATATGCTTAGAACTCATGAACAAAGAGAAAGGTACCATACGAATGTAAGTTGTGTTATGCAAGGTGGGAAAAATCTAAAATGTAAAAAGAAATGTAAAGTGTAAAAGGTGTTCAAAGGAGTCTTGCTAATTTCATGTAAGTTCTATCGCTTAGGGAACATTGTGTCTAACATCTCCAAGAGAGGAGCAATCAAAAATAAGAATATTCAAAACTTAGGGCTTGCAGTGTGTCACATCAAACCACCAAGAGGAATGTAATATGGTAAGATAGATCACACTTATGAAGGAAATCACACCAAAAGTCATCCACAAAGTGACAAACACATCGTATGAAGTGGCAAGGCTACACTAAGAACCAAGAATGCAAAATGAAATGATGCCAATATATGCCACCCACTTTAAAGGAATTTTTGTACACCGATCTAGTAGCAATTACATTAAAATAGCGAAGGAAAGAAAATGCAAAGAGAAAACAAGACATGAGAGCCAACTTGGAAAGCCCCCAAGTCATATGTTTCTAAGTTACACCGCTTCATGTAAATGAAAAGGAAAACAAAAGAAACATGAGTTTCCCCCCAGAAAAGAAAACACAAAATACATAAGGGATTTGTGGATTTAGGGTCAGTATGTTCGTTGCTACAATGTTATGATTAAAGAGCTTGGAATTGTCATCATTCCCCAAAGCACATAGACCTAGAAGAATGACACAAAGAGAATGAACACAAGAGAGAAACAAAGTCTATTTTTGGTCAACATGGAAGAGACATTGTAGTCTCAATGCTTTGCATTGTCCCCAAAAGGTAAACACAAGCGAAAAGAAAATGAAAAGGGAAAAGAAAGGGTATGTGCAGGATCATTATGGGCCAAAAAAGTGGCAATATGATAGGTATGTGTAGGGTATGTGGCTAACGACCTTTTTTTAACCTAAAATTAATGAAACGAAAAGGGTTTTTAAAGGATATTCTCAACTTTCCACCAATATAAATTATGCTTTACTTGGAATTTAATAAATAATTATTATTAACTTTCTATTTAAATTATGACTAAAGTCCTGATCGATAGGTTGATTGAAAAACATCTATAGCTCTCAAAAATTATCACATTTTTTGAATCGGAAACATGCGTCACATTCTATGCTTCAAATACTATAGGATTAAAAAAAGAAAACTTGAATTTCATGAAGTTTTGACCAAGTTAGGGTGGTCAGACATACAAGTTTTTATATTTTTAAAAATTTGTAATAAAAAATTCATAGTTAATTATTTACTTGGAAAAAATTACAAAAAAATATGCATCACATCGGGACATGAGTCCTCTACTTATATCTAAAATCTTATAAAAAAATATTATCATTTTATTGTGGTTAGGGTGGTCAGACATACACCTACTTCTTATTTTTTCCCTGAAATTTAAGTACTACTGAAATGAAATTTCAAATTTTCACTAAATAGATTTTTTTGGTTTCTAAATAATCTTAGTATTTTAGAAACTACATTCAATTTTATACAGATTATATTTTACATATTTTTAAAATAGTATAGATAACTTATTCAAATTTTTACATGAAGTTTCCTAATTCTTATTTTTTTGAATTTTTTGCCACTTAAGGGCCTATTTTTTCCATGATGATCCTGCACATACCCAAAACGAAAAAACTTTTGGGTCAACATGAAAGAGACATTTTTGTCTCAATTCCTTTTGTCATCCCCAAAAGGAAAAACACAAGAAAATACAAAGGAAAAGGGACCTTTTGGGTCAACATGGAAGAGACATTATGGTCTTGATGCTTTGCATCATCCCCAAAAGGGGAGCACAAAAAAAAAGTGAAAAAATACCTTTTGGGTCAACATGTAAGAGACATAGGATGTCTCTACACTTTGCATCATCCCCAAAAGGAGAACACAAAACAAAAGCGAAAAAGACAATGCATGACATAGAGAAGAATAGAGGTACGAATAGAAGTGTATAAAGAGAGGGAACATCAAACACATAGTACGAGAGAACACGATACTCACATAAAATAAATGAAAAATGTAAAAGGAGCTAATAATGCAAATGTAAGTAAACCATTTACCAAGTTATTGTTTTCTCAATCTTAAGTAATATAAGTGGAAAATGAACAACATAGTTAAGGGACAAAGACAAATGCAATACAAGAACAAAGCTAACAACTTCTTGTTTTCAGAAAGTGTAAAAGAATGAGCCGAGGAAGGTGATGGGAAATATCATGCAATAGTGAGAATGAAAGATTCTACAACTATAGCATGATGAGAGGATTTTTTTTTACAGAACGATATGAAAATAGTTGGTATCAGTGAAGTGATACTTGTCTAGTATTTCATTCAATGTTCAACATTCTTCGGTTTGATGTCCTAGAACACAATGATATTTAAAATATGGTATGTTAGATTCTTTAGGATGAATGACCAACCCATTTGAAGGTGGTAAGAGTATAAGGCCTTTATTTAAAAGTAGTTGAAGTCTCTTTTCACATTCAAGTGGAGGATGAGTAGGAAACTTGAGGTTTTTCAATTTGTAAGGATGTTTTTGTTTGCCAGATTCTCCTTTTTCATGAATGCAAGAAGGAAGGGGATGCATGGGGATCCTAGAATCCTTGTTATTAGAATGAGTTTGTTCAAATGGAAGGAGACTTTTTATGTCAGGAGGAGGATTAAAGATTACATTACCATCACCTCAAAGTCTCCAATATTCAAAAGGAGGCTCGTCAATATGAGGAGGATCTTGATATTCTAGTCTTGTTGTGTTTTCTTCTGTTGGTTTTTATTCTAGAAGTTGATGAATTTTATGCTCATGTTTGGTGTCACAACCCTGTTTACTTAGGATAGTAAAGCCTTTTCCATATATTTGTTCAAGGTTGATGGGAGTGGTTATAACTTTATGATCATAAAATGGTTGAGGATGTGTTTGTTGAGAGATATTAGGGCCACTTGATCTATGAATCGTAGTTCCCTCTTGAGTTTTAGGATGAAGGTATCCAAATCGATCAAGAGGTTCAACAATAGTAAGATTTGGTGGGTTCATGGGTGGGTAAAAGCCTGCATTAGCTTCAAGGTTATCAAGACATTCGTTTAAGAACTTGTTCATGCTAGCATCATCTTCTCTGATGATGTCAAAAAAATGAGGACAATTATGATGAGTTGAAGGAACATGAGGAAGCTCAAGGTCATTAGGATCATAGCCAAATGCACAATTGGAAATGTCTATTAAGGATTTCAATGAAGTCCAAAACTTGTTAAAATAAAATTCCATGATGAAAATGAATGCAAGTAAACTCAAATGCAAGAAATAGAAGCAAACAAAGAATCTAGAAAGAAAAACAGAAAGAAACTACAAAAAAATGTAATGTAGGAAATACCCAAAAAATGCCCAAAATTGTAGAATGAAATGTGCAAGTGCATTGATTCATCCAGGGTTGCGAATGAGTCCAACTATGATATTTTTTTATGTTTTTCAAAAAAATTAAAATCATTTTAATGATTCTTAGATGAAAACTAAGGATGCAAATGTCGATTTTCAGTTTTTCAATGATATGTAATGCAAAATTTAAATCTAAATCAGTCTTTTACTAATGCAATATGAGAAACCCTAGGATGCAAAAAATAAGACAATACCCTAATTGAATGCAAATGAAGTCTAGGATGCAAGATGCAATTGCAATCATAAATGTAAAGTGCTCAATATTTGAGTTCACCAAAATGAATTATAAATTTATGGCACCCCAATCCTTCCTAGCACTTCTAAGGTTTTTCACCTAAAAGGAGAAAGAAGGGCCAAAAGATCTAGCTATGTTCATTGAAATTATGTATTGTATGATAGTATTTAGATTAAATGGGATAATATGAATGCAACTAAATGAATTTTTTAACTGATTATCAATGCAAAAGCTAAGAATTATGCATTATTGGAAAACACAATGATGTTTGTAAACATGAACTAAGAATGAACAAGTGCAAAAAAAATAGAAAAAGGTTGATTTAGAGTGCACCTAGGCAGAGACTGGAGAATCTGGAATATTTTGAATGTTTTCTAAGATAATAGAAAATCACCAGTGTAACTTATTTTCCACTAATGGCTAATCAGTCCTACTTCTAATGAAAACTATTGGAAACTAGTTTCTAAGTGTCTGGATCCAAAATATGACAAAGTCTACATTTCTAGCCTTAAGGTGGGACTCATTATCCACTGATGGAAAATTATTCCACTCCCAAAATTTTGAGAAATTAAGGGACAATTTTGCAACACCAGATCTGAGAATATCTACTTGTCAAGATGACGAAGTTAATCCTCTAGAAAACAGACATAATGCCTTCTCCAAGCTTGAAATAGGTTAGGATTGACTTGAAACAATTTGTTGACTTCTTTTCCAATTTTCAACACCTAAATGCTTGAAAAATCTTAATACACAACACATGCACAAAGGGGAAATATGGTTAAGGGTTAGGGAAAAGGGATTTTCCTTGGTCAAATCCCACTTTGGTAATCAAACCATTAATGAAATGATGAAATGAAAGAGAAAGATAAACTAATAACATGCAAATTCTATCAACTTATCAAACCCTTGTAGAATAAAATATGAACATGTATCAATGGTTTCCTTTGAATGCTTGATTGATGCTTGATTAGATGATGCAAAGTACTCAAATTATAGTTTAATGCTTGAATTGCTTGAATGAGTTATGAGATTGTTGGGATATGTAAAATGAGGAGAGAAACACATATTTATACATACTTGTGCCTTACCAACTCAATTATACCTCATCACAAGCTGACATAAGGTGATTTTAAGTAAAAACCCGAAAGAAAATTTGAAATATTTTTAATTTTGAACTAAGAGGGACTTATTTGCCACCCATGCAGAATGGGTCCCACCCTTGACTTGAATGTCTGTGTTGGGAACTAAGTCACACTTAAGGTTTTTTGTTAGGTTTACATTAAAAAACACACTTAATTAAGCCTTATAAGGGCATAAAGGGGTCAAATAAAGCATAAGAAAGGTGTAAATAGTGAAATTATTCCTAGAAAAGCATGAAATATTGTTGTACAAGACTTTGCAACACTTCAAAATAGGACTTGATGAATAAAAAGATGATTTTTAAGTGAATTGTAATGAATAGATTCTAGAAAAGTGTAGAAATGTTTTACAATACTTCATAACACCTTCACAAGACACCATAATTTTAATTTTAAGGACCTAATGTGAATATTTAAGCCACATTACATCAATAAATCAGAGAAAAATGCACCAAGAATTGAGAGGAAAGGAACCAAGCATTGAGAGGAAAAGCCTAAAAGACCATGAAAATGTTAAGGGATCATTTTTCTATGGTGTAGTTTTCCTTTTGGGGATGACGCAAAGCATTGAGACACCCTATGTCTCTTCCATGTTGACCCAAAAGGTCCTTTTTCACCTTTTTTTTGTGTTTTCATTTTGGGGATTACACAAAGCATTGAGATTCCCTATGTCTCTTCCATGTTGACCCAATCGGTCCCTTTTCCTTTTAATTTATCCTTTTCTTGTGTTTTCCTTTTGGGGATGATGCAAGGCATTGAGATCATGATGTCTCTTTCATATTGACCCAAAAAAAAATTCATTTCATTTTCCTTTTCATTTCCTTTTTGCTTGTGTTTTCCTTTTAGGGATGATGCAAGTCATTGAGACCACAATGTCTCTTCCATCTTGACCCAAATAAGACTCTCTTTTTCTTTTCTTTTTTCACTCTCTTTGTGTCATTCTTCCAGTTCTATGTGCTTTGGGGAATGATGATAGTTTCAGGCTCTTTAATAAAAACATTGAAACTACGAACATACTCACCCCAAATCCATAGATCCCTTATGTGTTTAGTGTGTTCCTTTCAGGGGGGAAACCTCCCTTTCTTTTGTTTTCCTTTTTGTTTATATGAAGAAGCCTTACTTAGAAACATATGACTTGGAATAGGGGATTTCCAATTAGGCTCTCATATCTTGTTTTCTTTTTTTCTTTTCTTTCCTTCGCTACTTTAAAGTAATTGCTCATAGATCGGTGTGTAGCAATTTATTTAAAGTGGTGGGAATACATTGGCATCATTTAATTTGCATTCTTGGTTCATAGTGCAGACTTATCACTTCATATGATGTGTTTTTCACTTTTTGGATGACATTGGGTATGATGTCCTTCATAAATGTGATCTATCCTAGCATATTACATTCCTCTTGGTGGCCTAATGCAATGCATTGCATCCCCTAAGTTTTGAATATAATATTCTTTGATTGGTCCTCTCTTCGAGACATTAGGCACAATATTCCCTATGTGATAAACCTTACATGTACTTAACAAGACTCCTTTGAACACCTTTTACATTTTACATTTTTGCATTTTTACATTTTACATCTTTGCCACCTTGCACAACTCAGCTTGCATGCCTATGGTACCTTGCTCTTTGTTCATGATTTCTAAGCATACAGAGCTTTGCATGTCACATGAAGCACATACCAACATTTTCCCTTGTGGCACCTTGTTAAATTTATTAGAAGGTATAACTTTAGTGTGGTTGAGGGGGAAGCCCATTTAGTGGCACAACTTTCCCCATAGCCACCTATGTGTTTGTGAGTGCATACCAACTAGTTTATGTTTCTCACCATTTGGGTCTTCTCACTTGACAGATTGCCATGAGTTCTGTCACCTCAGAGTGAGTATACATACTCTTTTTCTCACAAATAAGCTAGATCTTATCCACAACTAGTTGGATAAATGATCAAAGATTATTCTAATTCTTTCTTCTCTCTTTCTATTTCACATGTGTGTTCATTTTTTTATGTTTAGTTTTCCATGGGATCTTCATCCTGGGGGCTTAAACATCCTTCTTGATCATTGTCATTCCATCTTGCTAGCATAAGTGCATTTGGATCCCTCTCGATATGCATGGCTACTTTAGTGTGAGTTTGAAGCAAGTTCATCCTCTCACTAAAGTGGGGGCTAAATGTACCATAGAAAAATAGATCATTGACATTTTCATGGTCTTTTAGGTCTCTCTCTCATGATGCTTGGTCTATTTTTCTTTGATTTAATGTTGCAATGTAACTTATGCATTAACATTAGGTCCTAAATATTCAAATTATGATGTCTTGTGAAGGTGTTGTGAAGTGTTGTAACACATTTTTGTTGCCCCATAGTTTTTTGTTGCACCAAAAGATTGACTTGTTAATGCCTGATACAACTACCAAAGTTAACAGATCCATGGGAGGTGGTTAGTCCATTTCACAAATCCCAAGGGGAGCACTAACCATCTACCAACAAACTCCCCCTTAGCATTACCTGAGGGGATTCAAACCTAACACCTTTGGCTCTAATACCAATTGTTGGACCATAGTTGTCGTTGTACCAAAAGATTGACCTATTAATGCTTGATACAACTGCTAGAGTTAACGGATCCACGGGAGGCAGTTAGTCCATTTCATGAATCTCGAGGGGAGTGTTGACCATCTTCCAACAATTTGTAAAATTTTCTAGATTCTTTTCATTATAATGAACACCTGAAAAATCATCTTTCCATCACTTATCAATTCCTATTATAAAGTGTTGTAAAGTATTGTAACAAGATTTCATGCTTTTCTAGGCTTGTCTACACTATTTGCACCTTTCTTATGCTTTATTTGACCCCTTTATGCACTCACAAGACTTAATTAAGTGTATTTTTTAATGTAAACCCGACAAAAAACATTAAATGTGACTTAATTCCTTACACCCACTTACAAGCCCGAGGTGGTACCCATTCACCATCGGTGGTGAATGAGTCCCTCTTTGCTCCAAATTCAAAATAATTCAAATTTTTGTTTGGGTTTTTATTGAAAAATACCTTATGTCAACCTATGATGAGGTATTATTGGGTAATTAGGGCACAAGTGTGTATAAATAAGTGTTTTTATTCTCATTTTAACACCATTAACCAAGATATCCTCATTCACTTGCATTCACTAAACATCAATCAAGCATCAATCAAGCATCTTAGAGCAACCATTGACATATCTTCATATTTATTCAACAAGGTTGTGGTGAGTTTAGGAAATTTGCATGTTGTTATTCATGATTTCCTTGCATATTCCATTTCATTATTTTATTAAGGGTTTGATTACCAAAGTGGGTTTTGACCAAGGAAAATCCCTATACCCCAACCCTTAACCATTTTCCCCCTTTTGCATGTGTGTTTGCAAAATTTTGTATACAGATTTTTCAAGAAATTAGGTGTTGAAAAGTGGACAAGAAGTCAAAAAAGTGTTTCAAGTCAACAAAACCATATTTAGAGCTTGGATACAACCTACAGTCCATTTTCTGCGGATTTGACTCTGTCAACCTAACAAGAAGGCAAGTGTAGATCTGGAGCTACAAAATTGACCTTTGATTTCACAGAATTTTGGAAGAGGACTAATTCACCATAAGTGGGGAATGAGTCCCACCTGAAGGTTGAAAAAGGTGATTTTTTAAAATTGTAGTTCCTAACAGTCAGAAACCTATTTCAGGAGATTTTACTAGTAGGAGGATTGATTCGCCATCAGTGGCGAATGAGTCCTATTGGTCATAAACAAGGATTTTTCTAGCACTCTAGAATCTTCTCAAGTCTACAATCTACCTCTAGTTGCACTCTAATCAACCTCTTTTAATTATGTTTTGCATTCATTCATGTTTTAGTTTGTTCTTGCATATCACATTGTGTTTTCCAAAATTGCATTTTACATTAGTTTTTCATCAATAGTCAATCTATTTCATGATCTAGTTGCATTTAAAACATTGCATTTAGGCTTAATTACATCATACAATACCTTATTTGAGTGAACCACTTCAATTTTGGATTGGGGTTCTATCTCTCTCCTTTTAGTTGAAAGATCCTAATAGTGCAAGAGAAGTTCATAAAACAAGTTCAAAATTGTTGGTTCACATCATCATCATCTAGATTAATCATGATGGGAGGATGGAGGGTAATTTACAATGAAGGATGGAACAAAAGTTGTGGTTGTTGTATCAGATCATTTTGTTGTGATGGTTGTAATGTATTATCTTGTGGCGAGTCAAGAGGAGGAGGGTGGTCAGGTATGTCTTTTTGTCAAAGGTGGAGGTTAATTTTCTTTGTTATTTTCAATTGGAATTTGATGAGAAAGGATATGACAATGATTCCTACTCTCCCTAGCATCGCAATTTATTTTTATTTTATTTTGAAGTTGTTGAGGTGAAAGAGCAGGTTGATCCACTATATAGGATCCTCTTCTTGAGGATGAATTGAAGGAGCTAAGGGAGATGGGTCAATCACTTTCTCTTTGGCTTTATAAATTTTTTTAATGCAAGGAGGCATCATGGGGTCGGTTTCATTATCTCTTGGGCGTGTAGACAATGAAGGTGAAATGCTTATTATTAGCTAGTCATGAGGTTGCATTGTTTGTTCAAGGTCAGATTTAGGTTGAAGCATTGTCTCATCTAGGATAGGATTAGTGGAAGGGGATGGGGACATTTGGTGAAGAGAAAATTTAGCTATTCATTTGCCTTTGAAATTTTGATAGGCAATGAAAAAGAAGTCTTTTCAAGGGCTTATGTGTTTCATAGGTTCAGGCCAAAAGGCTTCTAAGGAAAAATTACCTTTAGGGGACAATGTATTAAAGCCACTATGGTGTATGGTAAAGATCTCATTTTCATGTGGAAACTTCAAACATTTGTGAAAAACTGAAGGAACAACTTTCATCGAGTGAATAACGATGGGTAGGATTGTGGAGCATAGCCGAGAAAAGCAGGATTTCAAATCTCTGAACAATGGAGTAGGCCGTGGAGCAAGATCTGAGGAATCCTAGGTAGAATCGGTGCATGTTCTGTGCGAGGAGAAAGGTAAGGATGAATCAAATGAGAAGGACATCAGAAAAAAAAATTAGGTGGACCCGAGAGGGAAGAAAAATTTGGGGGTGTCCCCTAAAGGAAAAAAAGGCAAAAATACCAATGAAGTGGTAGGGACCGCTAATAGGAAAGGAGAAAAGCACAAACCTTGGTCTTCACTATTTGGTGTTAAGCCAAATGAAAAATCGATCTTCCCTCCAGTGCATAATTTTTTTGACGCAGTGAAAGGTAAGTTTTCAATCTCTGTGCCTGATCCGATTATTGATCATTATATTGCTTTGATGGAAAAAGTTCTGGTCGGTAAGTTTATGCACCCTAGACCAAATGTTGAGGTGGTTAGGTAGTTTGTCAAAAATAAGTTGAGAATCAATGGGAAGGTTACGATGGCTTCTCTTCCTAGAGGTTTCTTTGCCTTTGAGTTCACCTGGAAGGAAGATATATTGGCTATGAGGAGTGGTGGACCTTGGGACATAGGAAAATATTCCCTGGCCCTTAAGAAATAGACCTCTCATTTGGATCTCCTTGATTCCATTTTTTAGAACTTTCCATTTTGGGCTAAACTCCTAGGTCTCCCTTTAGAATATTGGAACAAGGACGTATTCAATGGAATTGCTAGTTCTTTTAGAGAGCTTTTGTCTATTGACCCTATGACAACAGCTAGAAAGCGGTTGGTGTTTGCATGAGTCTGTGTGGGAGTTTCACAAAATGATAACCTCCCTTCTTCAATAGATATACAGTCAATGTTGGGAACTTGGACACAAACTATAGAGTTTGAGTCCATTCCCTTTGCTTTCTTTAAGTGTAGAAAAATGGGGCATTGGGCTAAGAAATTACTATTAAATGCTAGCAAAGACAAAAAAAACCTCCAATCTAACCCTAAGATTTTCTACAGAAAGAAGCCTAAAGGGGAAGGTCAAGCAAGCAATACCAATACCCTTAATGAGGAATCTGGAAAAAAAATTGAAGCTTAGAGGAATACCACTAGTATCAATGCTGAAACAGAACCCAAGGATCCTGATGTTAAGAAGAATCAACAAATAGGGGAAGACAATAATTCTATTCCAAAGGAAGATGGAGAAGAAATCTTGGAGAATGTTGGGGATGGTAAAAGGGAAAAGGACTTTGTTTCTTCCACTCTTAAGATTTTATCAGAACGCAAATATAATTTGTATCCTAGACTAGAGGATATTCCTATCCAGGGTTTGTCTCTGGATATTGGAATTCCTATCCTAACTACTACTTTTGTAGAATGTTTCCCTCTGAGTGACCCTCTTAAACTCTAGGGAAAAGCTACTCTAGATTTTGTCAAGGACACCTTTGAGAATCTGAGCTAGAACACCAAACTTTCAAGTGACAATTTGAACCAGCTTAGGAATGGCCAGATGGATACTCTCCCCTGGGAGAAAAGAAGAATGTATAAATAGGAATGGGAATCTGGGAGAGAGTTGGAGAGTCAAGAAGATACTTATTAGGAAGAATTCTTCTCTCAATCTAAGAAAAAGGAGAGAAGTAAACATCAAAATACTCCAAGTTGAGTTGTTACTTGAACAAGAGAAAAGACAGATTGTGGTGCTACTAAGTTAAGCCAAGGAAGAAGGTCAGGTAAGTGGTAGAGAGAGCATGAAAGCTTTCAGGACATAGTGAATGGTGTTCAAAAGACCAATCCAAATATTCTCCAATCCCCTAGTAAGATATGGAGATTATGTCTTGGAATATTAGAGGGATTAATAGCCTTCATAAGAGGGATGTTTTGCACAATTTTGTTAGGGATCATAAACCTGATATTCTTCTCATCCAAGAAATTAAAATGTCCAAAGATAAGGTGGAGAAGATTAAAATGTTTCAAAACTATGGAATCCAAGGAAATATTTTAGATGGTGCATCAGGAGGAATTGCTACTTTTGGGAACCAAAACTTTATTAAAGGGGAAACTTTGTTGGAGAGCACTAATCATGTGGCTACTAAATTCAAACATATCATAGATAACTTTATCTTGATTCAGTCGAATATCTATACTCCTAATGGGAAAGGAGCAAGAAAAATATTTCTAGAATGAGCTCTCTGCTTTCCGTAGGATCTTTGATAATGACCACTAGGTTGTAATGGGTGACTTTCACACACCCCTTCTGAATGAAGAGAAATTTGAAGGATCTTAGGTGAATCAAGAGAGTAAATCTGATCTTTTGGACTTCATCAACAACAAGGCATTGATTGATCTTCATTTGTAAGGAGTCATGTATACCTAGTCGAATAGAAGAATCGGTAAGGAACTGATTCAAGTAAGGTTAGATAGAACTTTAATTTCTGATTAGTGTCTTATAAACTACTATTGTACTCTTAAAGCTATTTGTAGAGTGGGGTCTGATCACTTTCCTATAATTTTTGTGGTGGACCCTATAAAGGTGAAGAAGAACTCTCCCTTTAGATTTGAAAGAATGTGGTTGTCCCACCCCCATATTTTCCATGAAATCAAGAAATGGTGGAATATTGATGTTCTGGGTACTGCTATGTTCAGAATTGCTAAAAAACTGAGGGAAGTCAAACACAAATTAAGAAATTGGAAAAAGAGTGCTTTGGAAACATCTTTGGCATTAAATATGAACTTCAAATGGAGCTTTCAGAGATCCAGGATAAAATTCAAAGGGAAGGATACATTGAAAATAATAGGGAAAAAGAAAATGAGCTATTGGTGAAACTGCATGATATAATAGCTAAAGAGGAGAAGTTCTGGAGGTAGATATCTAAGGTGTTGTGGCTCTCAGCTGGAGATAGAAACACTAGGTACGTCCATCTGTCTACATCAAAACACAGGGCTTCCAATAGAATTTCTCACATAGAAGTTAATGGCATGAGATATGAGGAAGAGGAAGACATCAAAAAGCAAGTTGTCCTCTTCTTTAACAACCTTCTTTCAGTGAATGGGGAAGTCAACCATAATGACCAATATTTTCTGTTAGAGTCTATCCCTATGGTTGTTGGGACGGAAGATAATGATAAGATTGTTTCCATTCCCTCTAAGGAGGAAATTATGAAAGTTGTATTTTCTTTTGAATGAAACAAGGCCCCTGGCCCTGATGGGTTTCCTATGTTCTTTTTTTAATGGTTTTTGGAAATTGTTGAAAAGGATGTTGTGAATGTTGTTAAGAAATTATTTGGTCCATAAGTCTTCTTAAGGAATTAAATGCTACTTGTGTGGTTCTTGTTCCCAAGAAACCTACGGCTATGGAGTTTGAGGCTTGATAGCTATTAGTCTTTGCAACTCTTTCTATAAAATCATACCAAAGGTTTTGACTTCAAGGATCCTTACTATCCTTCCTTCATTGATATCTCCTCAAAAAAATGGTTTTTTACCTAGAAGAAAAATCTTAGACTCTATAGTTATTGTCCATGAGAATATCCATTCACTAGTGGAATAAAAAACTGAAGGGTTTCTTCTTAAGCTAGATATATCCAAAGCTTATGATCATGTTGACTAGGAGTTTTTATTTAAAATTCTTAGGGTGTTTGGTTTTAGCATCAGAGTCATTCAGTTGGTGAATCAGTTGGTTACTACCATCTCCACCTTTATTATTGTGAATGGGTCTCCTAGATTCTTTCAAAATTCAAGAGGCCTAAGATAGGCTGATCCCATCTCTCCTATTTTTTTTACAATTATGGCTAAGAGTCTGGGAAGGAATCTTAAAAGTTTGATTGAACAAAGGTCTCTTGCTAGTCTTTTTCCTTCGTCTACCAATTTCATTTGTTCTCACCAACAGTTTCTTGATGACACTATGTTGATGGGAAGATCTACGATGACTGAGGCTAAGACTTTGAAACAAACTTTGGATGTTTATAAGAAGGCAACTGGGTAGATTGTCAACAAACAGAAGAGCTCCCTTTTTTTTCTTTAATACCCATAATTATAGATAGGTCAATATTGCAAGAATCCTTGGTTGTAGAGTGGAATCCTTACCCTCTACTTATCTTGGACTACCGCTACTTCTTAAACCTCTGAATTCCTTTTGGTGTTCACTGGTTGACAGGTTCAGTAAGAAGTTGGCAGGATGGAAAGGAGCTCTTTTGAGCCAAGCTGGAAAAATTCAACTTCTCAAAGCTTCTCTTCAAAATCTCCCAGTATATGCTTTAAGCCTTTTCAAAATTCTTGCTAAATATGTGGAAGCCATTGAAAAGATCCAAAAAAGATTATTTTGGTCTAGTGTGGAGGAGAGAAAGAGGATCCCTCTTATAGGGTGGGATTTAGTTTGCAGACCAAAAACCTTGGGGCGTTTAGGTCTTAGAAAAATTAGAATGATTAATAATACTCTTCTAGCTAAACAAATATGGAGACCCTTCTCATCTATTGGAGAATGGAAATATATTTTAAGTAAATATATGACCAACTGTGTGTCCCTCAAAGCTTTGTTGGATTCTCCTATTCTTCCTCATGGTTCATCTTGATGGAATGATATGGTTGCTGGTAGAAAAATCTTGGAATCTGGGGTAGGATGGCACATTAGAAGTGGCAATCAAGCCAGGTTCTGGGAGGATAGATGGATTTTTAAGGATCCCCTAATCAAAATTGAAAGATTCAATAGATGGGCTGAGTTTTGCAAAGTGGCTTTTGGAGAGTATGTTAAAGATTATTGGAATGAAGGAGAATAGGTGGATTTGTGTGTGGTTAGTTAGGAGTTGGCTCAACTTCAATCTTCCTTAAGAGCTATTAGATTAGGATAGATTCAACTGGATGATAATCTTTTCTGGATGGACAACCCTTCGGGTAACTACTCTATTTCTTCAGTTGTTTCTTTGTTGTCCTAAAGTCAACATCTTCTTCTGGATTCTACACTTGACTCTTAAAGTCAACATCTTCTTCTGGATTCTACTTCAAAATAAGGTCCTTACAGTGGATAATAATTGCAAATGGGGATTTCAAATCCCCAACAGATGTTACCTTTGAGGTGGAGTCAGCTAACCACTTGTTTCTCCACTGCCCGTTTGTTTCTACAATCTGGGGAAAATTTTTAGCCCTCAAGAATATTTCTTGGGTGTTCCCTTGTCCATTGAATGTTTTTGTTCACAATGGAAAGCTCCATCTCAAAATCCCTTCATTCAAAGGTTATGGGATTTTATTTTCCCTTTTTTTGTTTGGGGAGTGTGGAAAGAACATAATAACAAACTTTTCAGGGATAAGGAGATGTCAAAAACTATTTTTTTTGAAAAAAAAAAGGCTTATAAAGGAAAAATTCAATGTTATTCCCCAAAAAGCTCTTAACCTTCAAGCTGTGGTGTGTACTCCCTATGATATAATTATATCCAAGGATTGGAATATTAAAATGGATGTTTCTATGGCATCCCAACCAGCTAAGAAAAGCAAGGAGGGTGTGTGCTGAAAATTTCCTCCAAATGGATGGACTAAATCCAACTTTGATGGTGCTCCGAAGGGAAATACAAGGATGGTTGGAAGTGGAGCTATGTTAAGGTAATCAAATGGTAACTTTATGGTAGTTGTGTCCATTTCCCTAGGTCATCAAACCAACTATGTGGTGGAGGCTATAGAAGCTTTTCAAGTTTTAGATTTAGTGCATAATTTGAATATTAAATATTTATGGCTTGAAGAGGATTCCAAAAACATCATGGACTGTCTCCTAGGTAGGACCCCCCCTCCTGGTCTATAAATAATTGGATTGATGAAGAAAAATCTATTCTAGACAAGTTTGATAAAGTTAAAGTATCACACGTCTATAGGGAAGCTAACAGCGTGGCAGATTACTTTGTGAATGATGGGGTTAAGAGGAAAGGATTGAACACATGGCATAATGTTAGGGACTTGGGAGTTGAAGTTAGGGCCTTATTAGATTATGATGTTATGCATGGGAAAGAGGAAAATATCTTTAATGATGATAGGGAAAAGGGCTAAGTACATCAAAATAAAGAGATTTGATGGGGCCGTGTCAAATAACTTAGCTGGTAAGAAAAAGTAGAACGCTTTGTGGGTTCATTGGAATGGCTACATAAATTTGCAATAGGTTTTTCGGTGCTAGTAGAGTCTGCAGTGAGGTGCATACAAAAATTGGGGGGGACAGGGAAAGAGTCGAGCCAAAAAGCTACGAAGTGCACACAAGGAATGCTAAGGTCTAGAAACAAGTTGTGAGAGGTGGTTTGGTTCCTTTCCTACAAAGACTTCATGGGACTGATACTATGGTTGCAGACTATTTTGAGAAGAACTAGAACAATGGAGAAATAATCCTCTTTGGGAGAAAGGTGAAACTAGATGAGAAAATTATAGGAGAGATGACTGGAATGTCCACTAAGGGCATGGAGTTTTATTGTGATAGAAGGTTTTTAAATGAGGCAGTAATCAAATTCCCTAAGAAAGAAAAGGAGAAAATGAAACTGGTCAAAATTTCCAACAGCTATTTTGAAATTGACACCATCAAGGTGCTTTGGAGAAAGGTGCTTCATGTCATAATGGAGTATATTACCTTGGATGAGAGATTCACTAGAGTTTATGGTCCTCATTTTGCTATCCTTAACCACTTCTGCCATAAGGTTTGGATTTATCTGCCTCATTATTTGTTCTATTTGTTGAGCAATAGCCTTGAGGACCACAAGAAAAATCTCAAGAGATACCCTAGTCTTCATCCTGGTCTTATTAGGTTAATATATGAACATTATCAAAGCCTACCAGCTTTATCCAAACTGGTTGCCTCCACGACATCTGAGGACTATGAAGTGGAAAGTGGTGGTTCGGTGAATCATTATAAGCCTAAATCGGAGAGAATTGTTGAAGCCCACCCGTCCCCTATTTTTTCTAGTAAGAAAAGCTAGCTTTGTAAACCTCGGATAATGAAAGCTAACCCTGAGATCTACCCCAACTACTTGGTTCCCTTAAATAATCCCACTCTCAAGGGTTCCCCTACCAATAAGTTGGTTTCCTACTCAGCAAACACCCTGGAGGACAAAACTGAGAACCCTAAAGCTAACAAAATCTTTGTCTCTACCCATCCTACCATATTTGTAGAATCATGTTTTTCATCATTTTTATTAATATTCATCACATGAGTGTTTGAAGGCTCACTAGATTTGAAAAATGAAACATTGTGTTTAGGAATGGGGCTGGTAAAGATTTGTAAGTTTTGATTGGGGGATACAATAGACTTATTTCCTTGATCATTGACACCTACAATGGACAAATGGCTAGAATAAATGAGGTCTTGAACTAGGTGTTTGAGATACTTACATTGTTTTGTGTCATCTCCATTTTGGCTATGAAATTGACAATAAGTATTTGGTTTAAAAGTGGGGGGTAAAGACTTGGTAGTAGCAAGTGGTTTAATAGTAGGAAAAATTATCATCTTTTGTTGTAGCAGTTGATTCATTGTGTTATGCAGAGTATCGGGTAAGGGGGTAAATTGTCTCTTTGGGTCCCCATAGGTAAAGGGCACCACTACTTTAATAGCGGCCACTTGATTAGGCATAGGTTGAGTTGGTTGTGGAGGAGGGGGATTGAACTGTAACAATCCTTTGTAAATGGTTTTCAAAAATTTTGCACGTTATTTTGGTTGCTTTGTTCAGACTTCTCAGCTCGGTTAGAAGTGGACTTTGAATCATGACTAGTAACCAATTTGTGATAGTAAAAAAGGGTTGTGCATAAATGCATTAATCAAGGAAATTTCATCATAGTCAACTTATCCTGAAAGTAAGTGTGCAATTTTTTGATAAACATCTTTTGAAGATGTGAATCGAGAATTTTAAAATCTACTTGGGCATATAATGACTGATAACATGAAATGAAATCAGTCACTTTTTCATCTTCATTTTTTTTACATCTCATTAAATTAGCCATTGTCTTTTTGGGAGTCATATGGACTTGGAAATGACTTATAATAGCATCAAAAAGTTCCTTAAATGATTAGATTGAATGATTGGCTAAATTTGAAAACCACTCCAATGCAATGTCCTTTAAGGTCCAAGGAAATAGTTTAGCTAATAGTTTATCATCAAGGAAAAAATAACTACATGAGGTTGTATAGGCATTAACATGATTATTAGGGTTTCCTTTACCTCCATACTTCTCAAACCTAGGCATCTCAATTCCTTGTGTCATTGGTGTTCTTAAGATCTCTAAAGATAATGAGCTACTATAGACATAGTATGTGGGTGGGGCATTTTGGCTTTGGCTTATGGTGGATATTTGTTGCTGCATGGAGGAAACAATATTAAAGAGTTGTGTAATGAGGGGGTTGGTGTAAGTGGTATGAGGAGGAAGGGAAAATAGTGATGGAGTGTATGTAATGTTAGGAGAAGTGAAGGGGACACTAAGAGAGGTGAATGTGTAAGATGGGACATTTGATGCCACAAAAGTACTAGGAATGCTAGTTGGAATAGTGAAAGGATGCACATGACTAACCTATTGCATGGTTGTTGTAACTTGAGGAGTGGTATAGGTAGGTATGGATGCTATGGTTGAAGGAGGTGGAAAATAAGATCCTCCTTGGCTAACCATAATGTTTGTTGGTTGGGAAGTTGAAGGAACATGTTTGTTATATATCTCAACAATTCTTTTCATAACTTGTAAGCCATCATAACTTTGAATCAAGTGATGAAGGTTTTATATGGTAGGTATGGTAGTGGTGGAAATGTTTTCAAGACTTAAATATTGTTGTAAATGTGCAAAATTGTCATGAATACTAATGACTTTATCTTGTAGAATTTGATCGGTTTGTGTATCAACATGCATTGTATGTGAAGGTAAAGGTATACTAGTGGTAGTATCCATGCCTAATGCACCATTTTCCATACCAAGAGTAGGAGCTCTTGAGATCCCAAGGTCCACAACAAAAGTGCTATTGCGGGAAGCCATGAGTCTAAAACTTCATCTCTCTAAAGTATTATCAATGGGGCACCAAACACTCATACAAGTACCACAAAAGATGGGGTCAATGTAAATGAAAACTAGGAATAATAAAATGCTAATGATAGAAATTATATAAACTAAAAGAATAAAGTAGTAACATGAAGCATAAATGAATGAAATATTGTCAAAATACCAAAAATTTAAATGTAGAAAATGTAGTTGGACTGATTCACCCAAGGTGGCGAATGAGTCCAGGTATGAGATTTTTTTTTTGTTTTTCAAAAAATTTAAAGTGATTTTAATGCTTTTCAGATACAAATGCAATTTTTTTAGATTTTTAATGACTTGAAATACAAAAATGAAATCTATATGATTCTTTAAGTAATGCAATTTTAGAAATCCTGGGAGGCAAAAACAAAACAAAACCTAGGATGCAAGATGTAATTGAATTTAGATAGAGAAATTTTCAAAATGTAGGTTCACCAAAGTGAACCATTAATTTTATGGTGTGTTCTATGTACTTCTCTTGCACTCTTAGGGTTTTTCACGTAAAAGGAGAGATAGAAACCTAAAATTCAGGTGGTTCACTCAAACTAAGATATGCAAGATGGAATTGAGACTAAATGCAATGATCTAAATGTAGCTAAGTGATGAAATTGATTGATTATTAATGCAAAACTAATGAAATATGCAATTTTTTGAAAACACAATGTGATATATAGAAAAAGAACTAGAAACATGAACTAATGCAAAAAAATTAATGATTTTTAATATAGTGCAGCTAGAAGTTGAATGCTGATCCTAAAAGGATCTGGAAACTAGAATAAATCCCTATTGATCACTATTGGGACTCATTCGCCACTGATTGCGAATTAGTCCTCCTACTCATAAAAACACTTGAAACTGCTTTCCAACTATCGAGAACTAGATTCTAACAAAATCAACTTTTTCTAGCCTTTAGGTGGGACTCCTTCACCACTAATCAAGAATCAACCCTCCTCCAAAAATCTATAAATTCAAGAGTCAAGCATGTGGGTCTAGATCTGCACTTGTCTTCTTGTCGGGTTGATGGAGTCAAATCTGCAGAAAATGGGTTGTAGGTTATCTCCAAGCTTGAATTAGGGTTTGGTTGACTTGAAAAAATTTGATGACTTGTTGACCAGCTTTCAACACCTATTTTCTTGAAAAAATTTCTTATAATACCTACAAACACACATGCCAAGAGGGGGAAAATGGTTAAGGGTTAGAGTATAGGGATTTTCCTTGGTCAAATCCAACTTTGGTAATCAAACCCTTGATAAAGAAATGAAATGGAAATAAGTAATGAAATGATGAATAAAAAATGTCCTAAACTCACCAAATCCTTGTTGAAGAAGTCTGAAGATATGTCAATGGCTACTCCAAGATACTTGATGTTTTCTTGATTGAATGATGCAAAGTGCTTATGTGCTAATTGATATTGAGTGAATGAGACGAATGCTTGAATTAATTAGGTGTAAAATGGGTATAAAAATACTTATTTATACACACTTACGCCCTAATTACCCAATAATACAACATCACAGGCCCACATAAGGTCTTTTTGAATAAAAACCTGAAAGAAAATTTGAATTATTTTGAATTCGGAGCCAAGAGGGACTCATTCACCACCCATGGTGAATGGGTCCCACTCTAGGCTTGTAATTGGGTTTCAGGAATTAAGTTGCATTTAATGTTGTTTGTCGGGTTTGAATTCATAAATACACTTAATTATGACTTGTAAGTCCATAAAGGGGCCAAATAAAGCATAAGAAAGGTGTAAATAGTGATAACAAGCCTAGAAAAGCATGAAATCTTGCTACAAGACTTTATAAAACTTTAAAATATGACTTGATAAGTGATAAAAAAGTGATATTTTGATGAATTATAATAAGAAGAGTCTAGAAAAGCGGAGAAATGTGTTACAACACTTCACAACACCTTCACTAGACATCATAATTTTAATATTCAGGACCTAATGTGAATGGTTAAGTTACATTACAACATTAAATCTAAGTAGAATAAGCCAAGAATCATAGGAAAAAGACCTAAGTGACCATGAAAATGTTGAAGATCTTTTTTTCTATGATACACTTTTTATCTCTAGCATGTGTGTCAATTGTTTCAACATATATTGCTATAGATTTTCTTGATTTAGCTTCTATGTGTTGCCTTCTAGCTACCAATTGTTCTTATGCTTCAGTAGATGATTCCTCTTCATTATTGGCCGACTATTCTATCTAGTCCAAATAGTTCTTAACTTGATTAGTGATGTCTACACATAAAGAGCAAGTTAATTTTGAATGATTCACATTATGCACCTTGCACCACCTAGACAATAGTACTTCCTCTAAGCTTAGTTTGTCCTCATTGCTTAGTTTTTCATTGACCAACTCCTTGAAGGATTTGGCTATAGCATCAGTAAGTTCTTCTTCTGAACATATAGGAACTTGAGGTTTATGCACATCCTAGAAGAAGATTTCTCCCTACAAAGCCATTTTAATTCTGCCCAAGAAGATTGGACATTCCAATTCATTATGCCTACAAGTATTATGAATTTTGCACATATCTAATAATGCAAGCTAATGCAAAGGTTTCTCCAATTATGTATTCAAAACCTCTTGAAGCTCAGTGATAATGATATGAAATCGTTGCTCCATCGCAGCTCAGATTTTGTTTGTATTTTTTGATGTCTAATTTTTTTTGCATATAATGAGACCTAACATATCTCAAATTTTTCAAAAATGGTAGAGCATGAGCATGGGCACGAGCATGAGTGAGAAAATGACTTTGAAAAATTGAGCATTGGAAATGGAGGCAAAGCAAGATCTGAGAAATCACAGGCGGGATCGCCGCTGGTATCGAGTAAGAAGCAAGGTGAGGCTGATTCGGAAGAAGCGGACTCTGGAAACAAAATTCTGGTGGACCCGAGAGGAAAGGATATTCTAGCTGCCAATTCTATGGGTTCCCCTATCAGTCAAAAAAGTAAAAATCCAAAAGGCGTGGTGAGGACCATTGCCGAAAATGGATCCAATCATAAACCTTGGGCCTCTCTGTTTGGGATTAAACCAAACGGAAAGTCATCTTTCCCTCCAGTGAAAAATATATCTATCCCTGAGAAAGGTAAGTTTGCAATTTCTCTACTAGATCTGTTAATTGTTCATAAAATTGCTTTAATGGAAAGAAGCCTGGTGGAGAAATTTATGGGTCTGGGACCACATATTGAAGTGGTCAGAGAGTTTGTCAAAAATAAATGGAAAACTTATGGACAAGTTTCAGTAGCAGCGCTCCCAAAGGAATTTTTTGTGTTTGAATTCACTTGCAGGGAGGATATCTTGGTAGTAAGAAGTGGTGGTCCATGGGTAATAGGGAAATCCTCCCTGGCTCTTAAAAAATGATCTTCAAATCTAGACCTTTTAGACTCTATTTTTGAGAATGTCCCAGTGTGGGTCAGACTCTCGGGTCTTCCCCTGGAATATTGGAACGAAGATGTCTTTTATGGAATTGCGAGCTCTTTTGGAGAGCTTCTTTCTATTGATTCTATGACATATGCTAGAAAGAGGTTGGCTTTTGCAAGAATATGTGTAGGTGTCTCTTAAAATGTTGACCTACCTTCATCAGTCAACATTCTATCGAAGTTGGGCTCCTGGTTGTAGGACATTGAGTTTGAAACTATCCCTTTTGCTTATTTCAAATGCAGAAAATATGGGCATTGGGCTAAGAAATGTCCTTTAAATGCCATCAAAGAAAAAGAGAAGCCAACTAGAACTTTGAAATCTGTATGGAGAAAGAAATCAGAATGAGAAAGCCTAGAGAATAAAGATTCTAATATTCAAGGAACATCAAATGAGGCTGGTGGTGATATGGGAAGTAAGGGTGTGGTTCCACAGGAACTCCAGCGTAAGGATTTTGAGGACACCTTGAAACTAAGGAAAAAGAAGTTAATGCAGAATAGGTGGTTGGCGAATAAAAGTAGAGTCAGGATGCTGGCCCTTTATCCCAATAGATGAGCCTAGTTGAGAATATAGAAGGGAACTCGAGTTTGGAAGACATACCTATCTGAGGTCTCTCCTTGGAGCTGAACATCCCTCTTCTGCTCCCTTCCTCTGAAGGTTTTTTTCCTTCGGGTGTAGATCCCTTTATGGATCCTAATTCCTAGGAATTAGTTAAGGACTCCTATGATAATAAGGAAAAAACTACTGAACTTTCTAGTAACTATTCAACCTTTCATTTGAATGGATCAAGACACTTTACCTTGGGAGAAAATACTTCTAATTGGTAAGGAATGAGAATCAAGTAAAGTGACAAAAATTCAAGAAGATACAGACAAAGAAGAGGATTTATCCAAGAAAAATTAAAAAAAAACAAAAAATGGAAGACTCCAAGTGGTGTTTCTACTAGGTCAAAAGCTAAGGTAGACTGTGGAGCAACAAAGAACTCTCATGGGAAAAAATCTACTAAATGGACAAGAGAGCATAACAGTTTTCAAGATATTGTTGATGACTTTCAAAAAACCATCCCGGAGTGTCTCCAATCCCCTAGTAAATCATGAAGGTGATGTCATGAAACATTAGGGGACTTAAGAATCCCCATAAGCAAGTTGTTCTACACAATTTTGTTAGAGATCATAAGCCTGATATTCTCCTTATTCAGGAAACTAAAATGTCAAAGGAAAAAGTGGAAGAGTTGAAACTGTTTCAGTATTGTAGTACACATGGAAATAACTCAAATGGTGCTTTAGGAGGTATTGCTACTTTTTGGAATAGTCACATAATCAAAGGGGATCCGATCTTGGAAGGTACAAACCATATTGCTACTAGATTCACCCATATTAGGGATAATTTCAACTAGATTCAATCAAATATCTATGCTCCCAATGGAAAAGGTTTCAGAAAATCTTTTTGGTTGGAGCTGGCAGCCTTCCAGAGGATTTTAAATAGTGAGTCTTGGGTAGTCATGGGAGACTTTAATACTCCCTTACTGAATGAAGAAAAATTTGGAGTATCCTAGATCAATGCAGAAAGTAAGGAGGATCTTTAGAATTTTATTAACAGTCAGGTGTTGATTGATCTGGACTTGCAGGGTGCCTCCTACACCTGGTCAAACCACAAAAAGGGTATGGATCTAATCCAGGTTAGATTATTTTGAACTTTAATCTCTGATCAATGGTTCTTAAACAATTATTGTTCTCTTAAAGCCCTTTCCAGGATTGGTTCTAACCATTTCCCCATAAGTTTTGTTGCAGATCCTTTAAAGATTAAGAAAAATATCCCCTTTAGAGTTGAAAAAATGTGGCTTTCCCATACTCTTTTTAAAGAGGAAAATAGGAAATGTTGGAATATTAATCTCTAGTACAACTATGTTTAGAGTGGCTAAGAAATTAAAGGAAGTTAAATTCAATTTTGAAAAATGGAAAAAAGATTCCTTTGGGAACATTTTTAGGATTAAATATGATCTTCAGATGGAGTTGGGGGAGATCCAATATAAAATCTAGAAGGAAGGATATTTGAATGATATTATAGAAAAAGAGAATGAGCTCCTTATTAAGATGCATGAAATCATTGCAAAAGAAAAGGAGTTATGGAGTGAAAGATCTAGAGCTTTATGGTTATCTGCAGGTGACAAAAACACTAGGTACTTTCACTTGTCGGCCTCAAAACATAGGGTGGTCAGCAAAATCTCTCATATTGAAGTTGATGGTAATAGGTATGAGGAGGAGGAGGATATCAGAAGGCATGTTGTTACCTTCTTCAAAAATACTCTTTTTGAGAATGAGGAAAATAACCAAAATGATCTGAATCATTTGATAGAGGCTATACCTAATGTGATCAATCAGGAAGATAACTCTATGTTGACTGCTATTCCCTCTAGTGATGAAGTTAGGAAGGATATTTTTTCCTTTGAAGGGAGTAAAGCTTTGGTTCCTGATGGGTTCCCTATGTTATTTTTTCAATGGTTTTGGGAGATTGTTGGAGAGGATGTGGTGAATGCTGTAAAAGAATTTTTTGGTTCCAAAAGTCTCCTAAAAGAGTTGAATGCTACTTTCTTGGTTCTTATCCCTAAGAAGCCTTGAGTGGTGAATTTTGATGCTTTCAGACCCATCAGCCTTTGTAACTCGGTCTATAAAATCATCTCGAAGGTTTTAACTTCCAGAATTTTAATTATTTTTCCAACTTTGATCTCACCTCAACAGACTGGATTTGTCTCTCACAGATAGATCCTGGATTCAATAGTCAGAGTGCATGAGAATATCCATTCCCTGGTTGAATCAAAGACTAAATGCTTCCTATTAAAGCTTGATATTTCAAAATCCTATGATAGAGTTGATTGGAAATTCCTATTTAAATTTTTAAAGGCATTTTGGTTCGGCAACAGGGTTCTTCAAATGGTGGAATAGCTTGTGTCTACTGCTTCTATCTCTATTATGGTGAATGGACCTCCCTCGATTTTCTTCCAAAGCTCCAGAGGTCTAAGACAAGGAGATCCTATCTCTCCTATTTTATTCACTATTATGGCTGAAAGTCTTTGAAGAAATTTGAAAAGGCTAATAGATCAAAGATCCCTTGCTTGTCTTAAACTGTCCTCTAGCAATTTGACTTGTTATCATCAATAGTTTGTCAATGATACCATGCTCTTAGGAAAATCTACTATTTTGGAGGGAAAGACTTTGAAATCTCTGTTGGATGCGTATGGAAGGGCATCTGGCTAGTTGATTAATAAACATAAAATCTCTCTCTTCTTTAGTACTCTTGAATACAGACAAAATAAAATTGCCAAAATCCTTGGTTGCATGGTGAAGTCTTTACCTGCTGCCTCTCTAGGTTTACCTTTAAGCCTTAAACCCCTAGAGTCCTTCTGGATTTTGTTGGTTGAGACATTTTGTAAGAAGGTTGCTAGATGGAAAAGAGCTTTGCTAAGTCAAGCAGGTAAATTACAACTCCTCAACGCTACTCTTCAGAATCTATCGATTTATGCTTCAAGCCTCTTTAAAATCTCTGCCAAGTTTGCGGATGCCATTGAAAAGATTCAAAAAATATTTCTTTGGTTGGGTGTTGAAGAAAAAAAAGGTTTCCTTTAATAGGGTGGGATCTAGTGTGTATACCTAAAAAGGCCGGTGGTTTAGGTCTTAGAAAAATTAGAATGGTTAACAAGATACTGAACTAGCTAAACAAATTTGGAGGATATTTTTGTCCTCAGGGGAATGGACTGATATCCTAACAAGCAAATATTTGGAGAATAGCAGATCTCTTATAATTAAGATGGACTCCCATCTTCTACCCAGATTATCAAGCTGCTAGAATAATCTAATTACTAGAAGAAAAGTTATTGAAATAGGAGTTGGTTGGATAGTCAGGAGTGGAAACCAAACTAGATTCTAGGAGGATAGATGGTTGTTTAATGAGCCCCTTATCAAAATTGAACCTTTTCGCAGGTGGGTTGAGATTTGCAAAGCTCTATTTGGTCTATATGTTAAAGATCATCGGTTGAATGGAAAATGGGTGGATCTGTGTCTTTTTAGTCAGGCTCTTGCTCCAGTTCACTCATCCTTGTTGGCTATTAGACTTTTCCATGATCAGACGAAAGATCATCTTTTTTGGATCAATGAACCCTTAGAAAATTATTCTGTTTCGTTGGCTTTTGCTAGGTTGTCTCTTGTCCAGGTTCCTACTCCCTTCTGGTCGAGGGCTTGGTTCAAACATCTGGTTCCTAAATTCAATATCTTTTTCTAGATCCTTCTTCAAAATAAAGTGCTCACGGTAGATAATCTTTGCAAGTGTGGCCTTCAAATACCCAACAGATGTTATCTTTTCCAGATGGAAGCAAAGTCAGTTTGTCATTTGTTTCTTCATTGTCCTTTTGCTGCCTCGATTTGGCAAAAATTCCTCTATTACTGGCAATTATCATGGGTGTTCCCCTTCTCAATTGAAGACTTCTTCATACAATGGAAAGCCTCGACTCACATACTGCAATTCAGAAACTGTGGGATTTTTCCTTCCCTCATGTTGTTTGGGGTCTATGGAAAGAATGAAATAATAGAATTTACAGAGATAAAGAATCTTCAGTGACCATTGTGTTTGATAAAATAATGAGATTATTGAAAGAAAATTTCAATACTATCCCCCAGAAGGTTTGTAATACTGAGAAAGTGGCTTGTTCATCCTATGATCTTACGGTTGCTAAGGAATGGAATATTAGTTCTGATATTTCATGTCCCCTAAACCTGCTAAGAAGGATAGGGAGGGTTTCTACTGGAATTTTCCACCAAATGGTTGGATCAAAGCCAACTTTGATGGGGCAACTAAAGGTAATCCTAGGGCGACAGGATGCAGTGGAGTCTTAAGGGATTGTTTTGGAAATTTCCTCAGTGCGATTGCTAATCCCCTTGGTTCTCAAACCAATCACCTTGCTGAGGTTGTTGGAGCTTTTCATGTTATAAATTTGGCTCATAGTCTAAATTTTAAAAACCTTTCGCTTGAAGGGGACTCTAAAAATATTATTGAATGTCTTTTAGGTAGGTCCCCCCCTTCGTGGACCATAAATTCTTGGATTGATGATGCTATTTCGACCTTAGCTAAGTTTGATAATATAAAGGTTTCACATGCCTATAGAGAAGCCAATGTTGTGGTGGATTTTTTTGCAAATGAAGGGGTTAAAAGTAAAGGACAATGCACTTGGTTGAATATTAGTGATTTAGGTGCTAATGTTTGTGCCTTATTGAACTATGATGTGTCACATGGGCAAGATGTGTATCATCTCATTAATGATGATAGAACGGGGAAAATACATCACTATCATTAGATTGCATGGGACCAAGCCAATTTTCTTATCCTGTAAGTTTATTTGGCATGCTTTGTGGGCTCACTGGGTTGGCGAGACCATTTCAAGTCAAGATTTCATCTCTGTCTGCTTTATTGTTCTTGTGAAAATGGGAGGAGATAGAAAAAGAGTTGAGCCAGACAACTTGGAGATGCACACAAGAAACACTAAAGTGTGGAACAAAGTCAAAAGCGGGGGCTTACTCCCTTTTCTGGAAAAACTCCATAGGTCTAATCAAGAAGCTATAGAGCATTTTGAGAGGAACTAGGAAAATGGGGAATTAACCCTTTTTGGTAGGAAAGTTCAGCTCGACGAAAATATTATAGCTGAAGTGACTCGTATGTCAACTAACAGACACAATTTTTTTAGGGACAAGGTTTTCTCTGATGAATCAGTGGTCAGATTTTTGAAGAAAGATAAGGAAAGATTGAAACTGGTGAAAATTTCTAACAGTTACTTTGAGGCTGACACCATTAAAGCTCTCTGGAGAAAATTTCTTTGCATCATCATGGAGTATATAACTATGGATGGTCTTTTCACTAGGGTTTATGACTATCATTTTTCCTTGCTCAACCATTTTCACTATAAGGTCAGGGTTTCTCTTCCCTACTATCTTCTCTATTCCTTAAGAAAGAGTCTGGAAGACCATAAGAAAAAACCAAACAAATATCCTATTTTGCATACTGGCTTGATTAGGTTAATTGTTGAACATTTTCAAAATATGTCGGCCCCTGCTAATTTGGATCCTTCCCTGGAGTCCATGGAGGATGATACCAAACCTAGTTGTTCGGGGAATTTTCCCAATTGGAGCCCAGTGAGGATGGTCTTGAGTCTACCCTCTATTCATATTGGCAAGAAAACTCAAATCCATAATCCCTAGTATGTTAAAGCCTGCCCTGCTTCTAAGCTTGGAAGCTCTACTCCTAAAACCAAAGGTGCTGGAAAGAATCTACCTATCAGAAACCTTTTTTCTTATTTTGAAGACTCTACTGATTCTGAGGATTCTAGTGCTAACAATAATTCATCCTCTGTTTCCCTATCATCGAATAGAAATGTTAGAATTGGATCCCCTGAAGCCTCCGACCCTACAAAAAGTTGCTTCAATCTTGATAGGGAACCCTCTGCTAACTTCCTGGGCATAGCTAGGAATAATTTTGTGGACCATTTTAGAATGTCAAAATGGGTCTTTCATGATATTTATGACCTAAAAATAAAAGATTGGGCCCTCCAGAGTAAATTGGAAGAAATGAGAGCTAAGGTTTCTGCGTTATGCAAGGTGGATGTTGAGCACAAAGGTCATAGTGCCAGTAAAGAGATCCAAGACAATGTGGATAAGGACAAAAGGATTGAAATAGATTTGGAAAAAAATGAAAAATACTTTGAAGACAATTGTTGAACAGAACAATAGGATGGCAAGACATAATGCCATCATTATCAACGCTATGATTTAAAAATTGGACAAAGCTCAATAGGGGTCCTTGGTGGTTGATTTGGAAGAGGTGAAAGATAAAAACCAAGAAGAGGACATTGGGATTTCAAAGAGAACCAAGGCTAATCTAAAAAGGAAGGCTCCCCACATGCTGCAGATGATTCAAACCTTCAAGAAGGGTGTTCAGGATATGCAAGACCTGGACGTAGAGACTGAGTCTATTCTGAAGACTCTGGGTTAGTTGCTGCTGGTTTTTTGACTTGCATTTCGGCTAGTTTTTTGATTGACCTTCCTGGCCTTTAGTGGCTAGTTGCTATTTTTTTTGGTTTTTTCCTTTTTTGCAGCCTATTTTTTCCTCTGTACTTTTTTGTCCTCTCTTTTTTGTTGTAAACTTGGTGGTTTCGGGTCCCTGTAAAACCCATTTTTTCCTTTATCAAAAACATATCTCAAATTTTCAACATCAAGGTGCATTTAGGTTCCAGCTTTGCTTTTTCCCTTCTTCTAGTGGTAGTTCTATTGATGGGTGTGTTTGCACTTCTCAACACTGACAAGACAAATGTGTCCTATCTCTCTTGAAAGGTAATAATCTCAAACTAAGTTTTAGAAAATCACCCCAAGGTCTCTCGGATGTTAGGTCATGATAGTGCATAAATAACTTCATTGTTGATGTATGATTTGTTGGTAATCACAAGGGAACTTTAAGGTTCAAAAAGAATGGAATTTACAAGTCTATAATAAAGTTTTAGAATTTTGAAAATAGTGTACAGTAGTTGCAAATTTAGAACACCTACCTGAAAAATTTTTATCCATCAAATGTAACATTACTATGATGCTGGAATCTCAAGTTTAATTCAGATTTAAAAGAAAAGTCAAAAGATTTAAAATAGTGCATGATAGTAATAATCTCAAACTAAGTTTTAGAAAATCACCCCAAGGTCTCTCAGATGTTAGGTCATGATAGTGCATAAACAACTTCATTGTTGATGTATGATTTGTTGGTAATCACAAGGGAACTTTATGGTTCAAAAAGCATGGAATTTAAAAGATGTAACATTACTATGTCCTATCTCTCTTGAAAGGTAATAATCTCAAACTAATTTTTAGAAAATCACCCCAAGGTCTCTCGGATGTTAGGTCATGATAGTGCATAAACAACTTCACTGTTGATGTATGATTTGTTGGTAATCACAAGGGAACTTTATGGTTCAAAAAACATGGAATTTACAAGTCTATAATCACAAGGGAATAATCTCAAACTAAGTCTTAGAAAATCACCCCAAGGTCTCTCAGATGTTAGGTCATGATAGTGCATAAACAACTTCATTGTTGATGTATGATTTTTTGGTAATCACAAGGGAACTTTATGGTTCAAAAAGCATGGAATTTACAAGTCTATAATAAAGTTTTAGAAATTTGAAAATGGTGTACAGTAGCTGCAAATTTAGAACACTTGTCTGAAAAAATTTTATCCATCAGATGTAACATTACTATGATACTGGAATCTCAAGTTTAATTCAAATTTAAAAGAAAAGTCAAAATATTTAAGGTTAAAGAAGTTATTCTAAATCTAAAACTATCAAAAACAACAACAATGACAAGTATTGCAAGACATAGTCTCCCGAAAAACCAAGTTTTTCTTAACCAATAATTTGCTATAGTGTCACAAAACTAGTGCCATCTTCTAAGGTTTACTTCAAATTTTTAGACTATAACATGAATACTTAAAGCATGCACATACATAGTTGAAGTTAAGTGCAATAAATAAATAAGCTCAGACTAGCTTTACATAGTAATCTATTATCAATACAATACCAACAACATGAGATGCAAGTGCATCAAATACTATAACACATGGTCATGACTAAAGTTGCTCATCAACTAACAGGCTGAAAAGGAAACTAAGCTACAAATAAAATAAACTAAAACAACATATGGAAGCTAAATCATGCACACATTAATATCAATACAAAGAAATCACCAACTTTCAATGCTTTCTTATATATATGGCTACATAATGTCTTTTACAACAACTCATCTCTCTTTGCAAATGAGGGGAAAGCCCCTATTTATAGTTTTCCAAAGCCCAGATGAATGTCCAATATTGATTCACAGTGAATGGCCTAGATTTATTATAGCTTAGGTTTTAGGGTTTTCACTTTATCCAATAAAGTGCAATATTTCACAATATTAAATTGGTAGCTACTGTCTTTTTCCTATTTTGTCTTCTAGCCAATTTCCTCCTAAAGCTTATTTTGTACTTTAGCTAATTTTGTCTTTTAGCTAGAGATCATAAATATTTATCCTCTATCAAATTATTCCTAGCCTCTATTTGTATTTAAGGGTATATTGGACAAATCTCTTTACAACCTTCAAAAGCTTGGAACATGAAAGGAAGTTAAATTTATTGATCTTGAAGGCAACCACCTCAACTCAAATATTTCCATTAATTCTCCATGTTGGTTCACATAGAATCTCCTTCTTTGAATAACTCGTTCAGTGTGGGTGAATGCATGAGCCCAAGAACTAGATGCTCATTCCATGTATTGCTCCCTCTCTGCAAAAGAAACAATAGATTTGCATTCAACATAAAATTGAATCAATTACACTCAAAATATATTAATGATATTTAATCCAGAGCTCAATTATCCTTGCCATAAACAATATTAATAATAATAACATCAATACTCATGATAATAAAAATTTGAATTTCCTTGGCTCTATGATCAAGCTCATAAAAATAATCAAATAAGCTATTTCCAAGTGCCTTCCAGCCATCGAAAATTCATTGAAAGCATTGACATATCTTTGCTTTTCATGAAATAAAGGATTCATAAGATTTAATAATCCTTTGAATTTATTAGAAAATCTTTCCAAAGGACAAGATCTACTTTAATAAAACATGCACCCCTATTTTCTTTGACTTCAAAGTCACCCTAATATCCACTCACCCCCTCTTAAATGATGAATAGTATCTTATCAAATGCAATGAGGAAATGTATTTGAGAAATGAAACAGTGCAAAGACCAAGTAAATAGATGCCAAAAAAAGGTGGCGTCAGAAGTAGTGGCTTCCACATCAAAAAACCCCACCTAGAAGAACATGGAAAATACATTTTGGGAAGCCATAGTGGGAATGTTGTTAGGTCAACACGAGGGTGCATGGTTCTAAAAAAAAACTCTTCAATCACTAGAACATTAATATTCTTCATCTCACAAAGCCCTCAATTCAACATGCTCGTGTGAGAAGCACTCTGAATAAACACACAAAGGTACTGTGAAGTAGTGCGGGAAGATAAAGGTTTATGGTGTGTGGAATCCCCGTAGTAGATGAACATGAACTTCCTAGAGAAATAGTTGCTCTACATGCTTCCAATGCATCTGAATCTACTTGTTGTGCTCTTGCTTTCCTTGTCCCTTGTCTCGAAAAAACCTCAAAAGACCGCAACAATTGAACCCTAATAATTCTCATGGCACAACATCGCCATCATACAAATAGTTTGAACATTAATTTATCCATAAAACATGGTAAGGACATTTTGTTTGTGCTCCATCCAATGCCTTTTCTATTCATCATACATCATTTGATGGGAAAATAAACCCATCTATAATGGGAAAAGAATGAAAACACACAACAATAAAGGAGACAAACACAAGGAGACAAAAATAATATATTCAATTTTCTATTTCATTCACCAAAAGGATTACAATCAAAAAATTACAAAAAAAGCTCAGAGCAAAAGCTCTATATTCACTTCATAAAAAAAATTGCACATGTTTTGGCGCATTGCAGCTTTCTGTTCTGATGTTGTGTGCTGGAGATATTTTGGAGCACTGGAACACTGCTCTGTCAATGTCTTCTGCTACTACAAGATCTCCTGAACATTCCCTTCCATTCTGTTCTACTGAACATTCATTTTTGTTTACTGCTACAAAAACTAACTATCTCATTCTATAGAAAAATCATTCTATTCTTTTGTGTTTTGTTTCCTTTCCAAAATCTAGCGCCCAATTCAAATTCACCTACCTGAATTAAATTCATTGCAAGAGACATTAATAACTAGCTAGCAAAGTTGTCAAACATGGCAAGGGGAGAACAATCCAAATTGGATTTCATCTGATGGTGCATTAAATACACTTGTCTGTTGCAGCTCTAAATTAGATATTCCAACACTCCCCCTTAATTTTGCGCCATTTTTCTTTTCATCATCATTTTAAATTTTCGAAGCAAAGTTTTCAGAGCAAGGATTCCTTAGCATCAGTCCTTGCTTTTTATCACTTTGCAAAACTTCCAGAGCAACGGACCAAAAGTTTTGAAGCAGGGGCGCAAAGTTTCTGGAGCAAGCCTATTTGCATCTGTTCTACATTTTGGAACTGTTTTCTAAAGTTCTAGAGCATCTGTGCTTTTCTAAGTTTTCTAGAACCAAAGTTCCAAAGGATCTATGCTTTTCTGAGTTTTCCAGAACCAAAGTTTTGGAGCATCTGTGCTTTTCTGTGTTTTCTAGAACCAAAGTTCCAGAGCATCTGCACTTTTCTATGTTTTCCAGAACCAAAGTTTTTGAGCATTCATGTGTACCAAGCCTATTCCTTAGGAATTCAAAGGATTCTTTTGACAATGCCTTTGTGAAAATATCAGCGAGCTGTTGCTCAGATCTACAATAATGAAGTTGAATCTCTCGATGCTCCACCAACTCCCTTATGAAATGGTAGTAGATTTCGATGTGCTTGCTTCGTCCATGAAAGACGAGATTCTTAGTCAATGCAATAGAAGACACATTGTCACAAAATATGGTTGTACCATCTTTTTGTTGCTCATTCAAATTTGCAAATATTCTTCTAAGCCAAATAGCTTGACATGTTGCTGCATTTGCTACTATGTACTTTGCTTTGGTTGTCAAGAGAGAAACTATGGGCCGCTTCTTTGATGCCCATGATATTGCTCTTGAACTCATGTGGAACAAATATCTCGATGTGCTCTTCCTGTCATCTACATTTCCTGCCTACTCACTATCTATGTACCCAATCAGCTGAAACTCATTGGAGGTAGTGTACCTAATGTCATTGCCTTTCGTGCCATTGACATACCTTAGAGTTATTTTTCTTGCTTGCCAGTGTGTGTCCTTAAGTTGCTCCATGAACCTAGAAATCAAACTTACTGCGTACATGAAATCATGTCTTGTTGTCAAATACATAAGGCTTCCAACCATGCTCTTGTAGAGGGTTGGGTTAACATCACTGCTGCTGTCCTCTTTGCTTAATTTTAGACCAATAGCTATTGGGGTTGGTTTGTTGTCCAACATTCTAAATATCTTCAAGATTTGTTTAGCATAACTTATTTGTGAAATAAAGATGCCATGATCTGCTTGTTGGACCTCTATGCGTAGGAAATATTTTAGCAAACCTAGGTCGGTCATTTCAAACTCATTTTTCATTGCCTCTTTGAAATCAGCAATGAAAAGATTACTATTTCCTATGAAAATTAAATCATCTACATACAAAACAATAATAAGAATCTCACCATTGGTTGTCTTGATGTAGAGTGTGGGCTCACTTCTGCTTTTGCTAAAGTCATTGACTAGAAGGTATGAATCAATTTTGTTGTACCATACCCGTGGTGCTTGTTTCAGCACATAAAAAGTCGTTTGGAGCCTATAGACCTTGTCTCATCATACCTTGTGTTGTCATAAATTTCCCTCATGCTTCTAGTCTTATGTGGCATCAATGATGCAAGCGTAGGGTCAAAATTTCTGGAGTTGCTTGGCTATTGGACTAATGAAGAAGACTACTGTTGTAAGTTTCCAAACCAACCTCCATGCTGAAAGTTTTTAGAGCATCTTACCTGCTGGGAATTTCTGGAGTTGTTGCTATTGTTTTCTGAACTGTTACCTTGCTATAAGGTTCTGATGCATCTCCCTTCTGCATCTTCTTCATCTTCAAAGGATATTGACATTGAAATACCCGTATTGTTATCAATCATTCCATCCCATGACTCATTTTCAATGAATTCAATGTCTCAGCTGAAACCACTTTCTTGGTGATGGGATTGTACAATCTGTAGGCTTTTGATTCTTCATTATAGCCTATAAAAATGCATTTTTCACCTTTGTCATCAAATTTCTTCCTTTTCTTTTTTGGCACGAGTGCATATGCCACACTTCCAAATATTCTTAAATGCTCAATACTCCATTTGCATTTCATCTACGCCTCTTATGGGATCCTATCACGAATGACCTTTGTGGGGCACCTATTCAAGATGTAGACCGTTGTTGCTACAATATCACCCCAATACTCATTAGACAAACCTTTTTCCTTCAACATGTTTGTTGCCATCTCTGTGATGGTTCTATTCTTTATTTCAACTAATCCATTTTGTTGTGGAGTATATCAGGCTATGAGTTATCTATGAATACCATGAGACTTGAAAAAATTCATAAACTTTTGAGAGATATACTCTCCCCCTCTATCTTTTCTGAGGACTTTGATATAGTGCCCGCTTTGCTTTTCAGCCAAGGCCTTAAACTCTTTGAACTTCTCAAATGCATCTAATTTTTTCTTCAAAAGATACACCCAAATTTTTCTGCTATAGTCATCTATGAGTGTCATGAAATAAAAATTTCCTCCTAGGGTTGGGGTCTTCATGGGACCACACAAATTTGAATGCACCAATTTTGATGGTGCTCTAGCTCCCCTAGAATGCCTGATTGAAAAGGCCATCTATGTTGTTTACCTAGGATGCAAGGATGCATGCTTCACACTTTCCATCGGTCTCTCCAATTGTTGGTAGTCCCCTAACCATATCTTTTTTAGCTAAAAGATTTAAACTAGAATAACTTAGATTCCCATACCTCAAATGCCAAAGCTTGGATGGGTCTTGGATGACTATCTTGAAGGCTGACTGCTGCAAGCCTATTGACTGTGCTGAGATTTCCATTTTTAGGGGAAACATTTGGTTCTTTGTAATTTGAATCACTACCATAAATTTATTGCTTGCATCTCTATCATAGATGATGCATTCCCCTTTCTCCATTAGTAGTCTATATTTGTTTCGGACCATCTATCCAATGCTCAAGAGACTGTGTTTCATTCCTAAGGCATAGAAGATGTCATAAAGCTATCTTTCTTCACCATGCTTGATTTGTAAGCTCACTATGCCTTTGCACATGACTGGAACTTTCTCATTGATTCTCATTTTGATATCAGACTTAATGATGTGGTCAATGGAGGCAAATAAATTTCTGTTACCACTCATATTGTTGCTACAACTATTGTCTAAGTACCAAACTTTAGCACTGCCTTGGTCTGCAAGATTTCATGCAATGAACACTTGTGATTGTTTTTCATTTTCAGTCTTGTTCTCGTTTGCCACGTTTGCATTTTGACTCCCTTGGTCATGTTGTTTCTTCTTGCATTCACTTGCATAGTGACCATACTTGTGATAGTAGTAACACTGCACATTGCTCTTATCAGATCCCTGATTCGAGTTGCTATTTTTCTTTGTGTTTTGAAAGTCTGATTGGGAGGTGATGGCCTCCTCCTAACTGTTTGAGCCTCCTCTTCTGAAGTTTCTTCTACCTCTGCCTCTTTGACCTCTTCCTCTGCCATTTCTTCCTCGTCCCTTGCCTCTCACATTTGCTTGTGCTTTGAAGGCTTGTTCCTGGGAAGAATTTGTAGACCTATTTAGGTGCTGGTCATGGGTTTGAAGTGAACCCATTAACTCATCAACTGATAATGTTGAGAGGTCCTTGGCCTCTTCTATGGCAATAGCCATCGAGTCAAATTTTGTGGGTAAAATTCTGAGAATATTCTCCACAATCTTCTGCTCTTCCATAGTTTCTCCATTTATCCTCAATTGGTTAATCAAGGTGAAAGACCTTGTATGAAAATCTAAAATGGACTCCCTGTCCTTCATCTGTATGGTCTCAAATTCTATCTTTTGTAACTGGAGTTTCACTGACCTGACTTTCTCAGACCCTTTGTAGGTGGTTTGAAGTATTTCCCATGCTCCTTTTGGATAACTAGCTGCTGCTATTCGAGGAAAGATAGCCTCTGTCAAGGCTGCCTCAATCAAACTTAGGGCTTTCGCATCATTTTTCCTTGTCTCCTTCAACTGACTCTTTTGAGCATTGCTCAATGCTACAAATGCATTTGGGCCAGTTACATCTGTGAATCTATTTGCTACTAATTCCCACAAATCATTTGCTACTAAAATGGTTTTCATTTTCTTTGCCCAGACATCATAATTTTTTCCATCAAATATAGGTGGTTGTTACCAACTCCTATTGTCTCCTCCAACCATTTTGCTAAATGGGGGAAAACTACAAATACCTAGATAAAATCTAAAACTTTTCTTCACTGCCCATAAAACGAGGGTTTTCCCAAATACCCTGAAACTAAAGTTCTATCACAACATGCCTAGGAACAAAGCTAGGGCTTTAAAAACTAAATGCCCAGAAAACTTAGGGCTCTGATGCCAATCTGATGGGAAAATAAACCCAACTATAGTGGGCAAAGAATGAAAACACACAACAATAAAGGAGACAAACACAAGGAGACAAAAATTATATATTCGATTTTCTATTTCATTCACTAAAAGGATTACAATAAAAAAATTACAAACAAAACTCAGAGCAAAAACTCTATATTCACTTTATACAAAAAAAATTGTACATGTTCTGGCCCACTGGAGCTTTCTGTGTTGATGCTATGTGCTGGAGATATTCTGGAGCACTGGAGCACTACTCTGTCAATGTCTTCTATTGCTATAGGATCTCCTGAACATTCCTTTCTATTCTATTTTACTGAACGTTTCTTTTTGTTTGCTGCTGCAAAAACTAATTGTCTCATTCTACAGAAAAAACATTCTATTCTTTTGTCTTTTGTTTCCTTTCCAAAATCTGGTGCCCAATTCAAATTCACCTACCTGAATTAAATTAATTGCCAAAGACAATAACTGGCCAGCAAGATTGTCAGACATGGCAATGGGGGAACAATCCAAATTGGATTTTATCTGATGGTGCATTAAATGCACTTGTCCATTGCAGCTCTAAATTAGATATTCCAACATCATTCACCCACCCTTCAACATAGAAAAGAAATGATGCATTTAGATGTTGTCTACCTTTCATCATGAAGTTGCAATATTCAAAGAATCATTATCAAAAGAGACCATCGACTAATAAACTGTTGTGAAATAATAAATACTCGATTACTCATTCCCAAGTGGGTGTTAATGTTCATGGCACGGGAAAAATAAGGCATACGAATAGAGACACGAGCAGCAACTGTGGACATCCATTAGAAGAGCCTTGCCACCAAGCCCCGTGATGGCACCAATTACTGAAGGCATCGATTCTCATATTAGCCGTGTTTTCGGATAAGGGTGCGATAGCAACTCGTTGCATCCATCAATGGGAGAGGATCGATATCTCCCTCGAACACCCACTCGAACGTCAATCAATCTATAGTGTCCCCCCGAGATTCAATGAATCGACCGCTTAAGAGGTAAAATAAAGTTTTGTGGGAAAACTAGGCGAGCAGGCCATGTAAAATTTCCATTTGCGAAAAACGGGATAGTGGATGCCAAAGAGAAGAAAGCCGGGGGGGAATTGCCATTTCAATGGCGCAACACATCGTGGCTTCCACAATGAAATAGTCCACAAAATATAACATGTCGTTCCTCCTTACCAAACTTAAACGCCCCGAATGTTCCTTCTCAGTACTTTATTACCTCTACAAAATCCCTTGTGTGTGCCTCCTGTCAACCATGCTCTTTGACCCATATCGTGTCTTTAAATATCTGTAAGAAACAGTGAATCCGCCATAGATGCCCGATCATAAATGACGGTACCGCTCTTCACAAAATAATCTCATTCAAAAAACCACAGGCTCTTAAGTGATCTGGTCTGTAGAATCACAAAATAACGGGATCCTGCGATATTACATAGCCTCTCTCGGTGAAGACCCTGGGTACCCAACGCTTCATCATGACGATTTCATAAGATTCTTATGAGATTTCGACGATAGCACTTTTTAAATGGCCTGAATGCTCAACAGTCACCTCATTTATACTTCATAACCTTATATTCAACTTTGTGATGCTTAACCGTTCGATGATAGTCGTGCAAAAGTTGAAAATCCGGAGGGCATGGTGCTAATGGTCCGCGCCACTGATGAAGAAACTATCGCATAGATTTCCAAACAACTGTAATATATGGAGATTATAAAGTTCAAGAAAAGGAAAAAACTTTGAACACTCTAATCCATGCGCTTGCAGGGATGAGGTGAGCTAACACTGGCATGAGGGAAAATTGCTTTCACAAGCGAAATCCCTGCTAAAGGAAGATTGCAGAAAAAAGAAAGGAGGAGGCCAATGCGGCGATGCCGTGTTGAGATGCCAAAAAAGAATGGCGAGCATGCTAACAACTTCCGCTTCAAACATTTCTGTATCTAGGAATAATCACTCAAAAATAAAAGTCCTTGAAAAGCCTGTAATCGTTGAATTCTCTCTCCGAAATATAAATTTGTGAGTCAACAAATGGTCACACAATACATTGCAAGGATCAGACAGCCGCAGCATACTGTTTTTCCTGATTAACAAATACCAATCTCAGCAATTGTTCAAATATACTCCGGTTTAATGGATCCTGAAAAGCCTTTTATCGGTGTCAAGGATCAACAGGCGATTAAGGTCCTCCCTAATTCTACACGATATAGTCTTTGATTCAATCACAATATGCCACGAAAGCTCCTTTGTATTATTTAAGCCGAAGGCGTATCCTATTTGAACTGAGTGGAGCTGATTTTGCAGATTGACGGTTCGCAGTCTTTGAGAGGCATGCAAGATGATCAAAAGTATGCTCGCCGTCGGATTTCGTCGTCACCGTTTTTCCCTCTTTATGCCGTTTTTTTCCTTCTGCCGGGTAGTCGTATAGCCATTTTCCCTTCATTCACCATCAAGCTAATCTTCCCTCTTTTTTGGTTGAAATATTGCCGCAAAATTCGGTACTCATTAAGTCACATCATGTCACCTCTTCACTGTATATCATTGACGGATTAATATACTGGGTGAAGTTCTTAAGATTTAATAATAGAGAAAGCTATCTACTAGACACCTATATATATAACATTATAACATAGCATCCCAACCCCATCCCATATGGGGGACAAAACATACCGACGGAAAGACATAACGGAAGAAAAAATGCACTGACGCAAGGGAGAACGGATGGATGGACGGCGGTTCTAAAAGTTTTAAAAAGGAGCGACATTTTGAAAGGCGGGATATTTGAAATTCGAAATGATCCTGTATATCTTGTGGACGCATTTCAGAAACACATTTTTCATGCAAGCAGAAGCAAGCGGGAGGAATATGCTGTTAAACCACAATGCCGGAACCCCTCCATCGTCGTCCCCAGCACTGTAAGTAGAAAATGGGTTATATAATCTGATTGATGGTGGTGATTTTATGTTACAGATCTATTTATTTTTGTGTAGCAGTAGAGGGAGATTTAAGAAATGCATACTCCAAAACTCTTCACGCGAATTTGCAGACCTCTCTTCTTTTATTTTTGCATGACAGGATATTTCTCCTCTTCTAATTTTTACTCGCCTCTTTATTTCTTAACACAGATTTAATCATATTTTCAGTAACAACGATATAGATTTAAAACCACACCAGTGATCATTTCTTAATACTACTTCAACCCAGTATCTGAGATAATATTCACACAGTGTTATATTCTGTTCATCAATTTGATAATATATTCGTATATTTTCTTAAAAAGTGTTATTAAATTATTTGTGTACTTGATTCAGGCATCAATTATCATTACAAGCTTTCAATTATGCATTCAACTGTACAAAAGACACAATCTGCGCCTGTTGTATTCCCGCTTTTCTTCGCCTTTGGTTTTCAGCATACGGAGCAAAACAACTCAGAGAGCTCGTAAAATATACACAGGTAGCTTCCCACTTGAAAATCTTTTCATCTACTTTAAAACCAGAGATTAATTCTGCATCTGGCGTACACATTTTTAACTTTCATTTGAACGTTTGAAAATGAGCGGATTCTCTCATGGCTGTGATGAATGAATTTGTTAGTGTGGAATGATGAATGAATTTTGTTGCAGTAAGTTAGCTTTTTGGTATTGCTTATGTGATTCCTCCTGTTAATGTAGAATATTTTATCTGGCTTTGGGAAACGATCGTAACGTTTATTTTTATTTAGGGTATTTTTGGCATAAAATCTTGTTTAAATGGCTAGTCTGTTCAGTTATGTATGGAATATGTTATGAACTGAGAGCCTTCATTGGTGTTAATTCTTCTTTATGGAATTAAGTTGAGCTAATCACTTTTGGCAAAAGTAACTTTGTTTATTAATTATGAATATTTAGAGGAATTTTTTTTATTTTTATTTTTATAAATATTATTTTAAAAATTTAAAATTATTTGAATTTAACAATAATGTAAAATAAATGAATTAATATTAAAAGAATTGTTATTTTAAAATTTTAAAATTTTAATTTTATAAAATTCAAAATAACTTATAATTTTAATATTATATATATAATAATTATTTAGAATATGATGTGATGGTTAAATGAAATGTACAATTAATATACATTTAAGTTTAAATCATATCAATTTTCTATTTTTATATTATCTTTCACATTTTTCTATGTTTTCGAGTTGAATGGGTTGTTTTAGAGCTT
This sequence comes from Sequoia sempervirens, assembly GCA_007258455.2. NCBI lineage: Eukaryota > Viridiplantae > Streptophyta > Pinopsida > Cupressales > Cupressaceae > Sequoia > Sequoia sempervirens. The sequence goes on from VDFB02168118.1 coordinate 92,512,565, forward strand.
TACATAAGGAAAATAAATTCTTGTTTAGCAATTTTCACATATGTAAATAGTCTCACTTTTGATATAATTACAACAAGTCAAGACATATATGTCAAAGTCAACAATCTCTCATCAATTATATGAATCAAATTAATTTTTAGGTGTAGATTTATTTAAATCTAGTAAAATACAATTATTTTAGAGTTTCTTAGACACAAGTTTGAACTAAGATTCTAATATATTTTTAAAAAAAACTTTTATTTTAAACACAATGACAAACCAATTCCTTATATTTTCAAAATATATTTTTTCCTACAAAATCCAAATAAATATCACCTTTAATTATTTAAATTCTAAACTTATTACTCTAATCCCAACCACACATCCTAAATTTTATTATTATTTAATTGCTTTCTTAAAATATTAATATTGTTGTTGATATGAAGCTTATAGCAAAATTTTATCTTCCCACATGCATTTTTAGTCTACCCCTGGGCATTTGACTTGAAGGCATGAAAATATCGAGGAGGATGTTAAATTTATGTTGAAAATCCTACTAAAACTTGGTTTGGGAGAAGAAACATATGGCCTAAATTCATGTTTAAAGAAGATTATTTACCCTCTATTTTAGATATGTTTTATGTCTGCCAGGTGGTAGTATCATTTATAGCATAGAAGTTTGATATTGTGATTGGATATAGAAGTAATGTGTCCTCTTGGCTAAAGGTAAAGAAATGACCCCAATCAAAAGTCCACTTTTCACTTATCTTATTATTTGGATTCAAAGTGTTACTGCTCACAAGATTCATTATAGTCTAAATCTGATCTTCTTTCTTATCTTGTTTAGGAATGTTTTTTTTTAGAAGATGGGCTTTGGAAGACGCCCTTTACTGATGGATCGAAGGGAAAAATTGGGGTGTATGTAGTGGGACTCATAAGAAAGGCTTGCTAGGAAATTCAATGGATGGCACACAAGTCATAGGGGACATTTGCACTTCAATGGACCTAATCATCATTTCAACATATTACAAGTTCTAGAATAAAGATTTTATTGTAGCACAATAGTTATTTCTAGAGCAGAACAAATCATTTTGATTCTACATTAATGTAATTTGATTCCTTAAATGTAGCCTTTGGTTGTTATTATACTTCAGCCAATAGGGTAGAAACATTATTTAGGAGAATTTTTGTGTCATAGAAATGAAAAGAAGATCAATGGGAATGGATTTAAACAATATTTTTGAAGTGGTAGAGAAATATGATCTTGTGCAATGTTTGAAATGCTATTAGTGTTTGAGCTCATATTGCATATTTGAATTATTGCAAGCAACTGAAATATGAATATTTTATGCTCTTCACATTGTAAGATTCATTGATTGTGGATCAAAATTACATCATGAAGATTGTATGTTCCTAGTTGGAAGTATATAGACAAGTTGTAATTGCACAGAGATACAATTGTTCAGTATGGTGAGAGAAGGGTTGTCCTCTAAAAAGAATGTGGCATGAATCTTGTATGGGTAACCTATCTTATTGATGTTCTCAACAATTTCTCAAGTCATTTGCATCTAAAAAATTTATTGTCCTAATTGAATGATAATACAAAGATGGTTTTGATATGCCCTTTTACTGACCTACCTTTTACATTTTTGCATTCATGGCCTGTTTTTAGTTCCTATAGATCAGATTAAAGCTTAAATTTTTTCTACACGTAATCTTTTGTCCCTGTTATTTTACATTCTTGCATCCTCTAATATTCATGGTGTTTTTGTTTCCTATAGATTTGATTAATGCTTATGCTATTCAAATGTGCATGAATGTGGTTCATAAAATTAATTACTACAAGAGAGGTAGATGTGTTTCAGTCATTGGATTTACATAGTTAAGGGATTGGAAGTTTGGTCAATGTTTAATTAGTTGTGTGTTGTCAATGCATTGTAGGTATAGGTAGGTGTAGTATTTTTATTTAAGGGGTTATAATTTAGTCTTCATATAATTACAATCACAAGTGCTCATGTGACCATGTCAATGTATATTTTAAGATTGATGTGGATCTGAATTTAATAGATCTTATGGTTAAAAAGAGTAGATGATATATTTGGGATTAGTAATCATCTTGGGAAGAATTATATGTTGAGTTCATATTAGAATGAATATGTTAATTTGAGACTAATTTGAAATTATGAATTTTTGCATTTGTAAAGTTGTTTTATGTTATTTGATCATTTTTTGTCTAATGTACATTGTTTGATTGGTTATTTTCTTATGACATTTTTTTTGTTTCGTATGAATCAACAATGTAATTATGTCCACTTTCAAATTTTAGAACAACTCTTTGATAGAGTAAAAATGGTATTTCAGTTTCTTCATTTGATTGGAACAAAAAAATACTCACAATATCTACAGTGGTAGAAAACACAATGTCCCCTATCAGTTATTTCATTATGAAAAGCTTTTATTTTATATGCACCAAGAATGTAATAAAGTCCACCTTTAAATTTTAGAATAATTCTTTGGTAAAGTAAATGACATGTCAATTTCTTCATCTGATTGGAATGAAAAAATGATCACATTATTTCTAGTGTTGGAAAACATACTAGCCCTTATCAGTTATTTACTTATGAAATTTTTTGTTCCATATGCACCAAAAACATAATGAAGTCCACCTTCAAATTTTAGAACAACTCTTTGGTACAATAAAAATAACATTTCACTTTAGTCATCTGATTGGAACAAAAAAAATGCTCACATTATTTGCAGTGTTGGAAAACACATTGTCCCCTATTAGTTATTTCCTTATGATTTTATTTTTGTTTCCTATGCACCAAAAATATAATGAATTCCACCTTCAAATTTTAGAACAACTCTTTTGTACAATTAAAATGGCATTTCACTTTCTTCATCTAATTGGAACAAAAAAATGCTCGCATTATTTGTAGTGTTGGAAACACACTGTCCTTTGTTAGTTATTTCCTCATAGAATTTTTTTTTTTCATACACACCAAGAATGTAATGAATTCCACCTTTAAATTTTAGAACACTTTGGTACAATTAAAATGACATTTCACTTTCTTCATCTGGTTGGAACTAAAAAGTTCTCACATTATTTATAGTGATGGAAAACACACTGTCCCCTGTCAGTTATTCCTTTATGATTTTATTTTCTTTCATATGCACCAAGAATGTAATGAATTCCACCTTAAAATTTTAGAACAACTCTTTGGTACAGTAAAAATTCCATTTCACTTCCTTCATTTGATTGGAACAAAAAATGCTCACATTATTTATAGTGTTGGAAAACACATTATTCCTTGTTAGTTATTTCCTTATGAAATTTTTTTGTTTCCTATGCACCAACAATATAATGAAGTCCACCTTCAAATTTTAGAAATTTTTTTTGGTAAAATAAAAAATGGAATTTCACTTTCTTCATCCAATTGGAGCAAAAAAAATACTCATATTATTTGCAGCGTTGGAAAGCGCATTGTCCCTTCTCAATTATTTTCTTATGAATTTTTTTTGTTTCATATGCACCAGAAATGTAATGAAGTCCGTGTATTTAAGAACCTTTTTTTGTTATAAATTATCTTCATGTAGGTACATAGAGTAGACATATAACTCATTGGTGTAGAATTTAATAAACTATTACAATTTATAATAATTCATATACTCATAATCGTAACACCCTGTGTTTTCCAATCTCCAATTATGCATAGACAATATGATTGTAATGAAAACCTTTTGTTATTTAGAGAGTAAAAATGTAATGAAAGGCACCTTAAAAATTTACATCTATTATTGAGAGGTTTTGTATTGCATATGAATTTGAGCAAGCAAAGAAACTAAGAGACGGTGCTATAAGTGGAGTTGTACAGATGAAATCAAATATTCTTGAAGTTAATAATTTCATGGAACAAATACAGTTGGAAATAGATGACAAGGAAAAGGAAAAATCATAGCTAAGTGCAAAAAAGAGAATTAGTTGGGAGGAGACATGAAAGTCTTATTTGAAAAGGTAAACAAGTCTTGTAAATAATTTGTTAAAAGAAATATCTACATTCTCTAATCATAAATATAATCTCAAAGCTAAGAAAAAATTGCTACAAATCTACATAAAAGTGTTCAAGACATTGAAAACTCTATCTAAGAAAGGGATATTGCTATCTTAAGAGGGTCCATGAAGGAGCAGCTGGTCTAAAGATTCAAGTAAAATATAAAGAAGTTAGAAGATCATGATAACGACTAGTAAGGGTTATTAATAGGTAAGACTAATGGGGATGAAGAAAAATGTTTCGATGATCAACTTCTAGATGCAATTACAATAATTGTAGGTTGGAAAACACTGGGTGTTATTAACCCTACAACCCATATATTGTTGTAAAACCCTCTACATGTAACAACATAATTGGTTAGTTACCACTTCATGTCAATTTGGTTAGTTTTATATTTCTCCCACCTACAAATCCTCCCCAAACTCTCCACCCTTGAGCTTTGAACAAGTACAATGATATAACTCACAACCAACTATGTTTCCCAACCTACAATAATTTTGCGCATATATTTTTCATGAGGATGAATTTAGGATAGCGAAGAAAATGAATTAAGGGGTCTTAAAAAGATGGATTAAGGGGATATACAAGATCCTTGACTTAAATTATGTTTCGTATGAGAAAATTAGTTTTATAAATAGGAAATGGCTTAAAAGGGTACATAATTTGAAATAAGAGGTATAAAATATTTGGATTTTAAACTAGATAAGGGTATTTGTATGGATTAAAGTAGTCGCCATGTTTTTTATATAATTTTGGTTATTTTTATGTATCCCTAAAATATAACTCTCACCATACTCTCCACTATTTAACTTTGAACATGTAAAATGAAATAATGGAAACACACATTGTGTTTTCCAACATGCAATTATTTTGTGCAAGTACTAGAATATAGGAAATGAAAAATGAATCTACTCTAAAAACACTTCAAAATATGTACACCAAAGTGAATGAGATAGATAATGTATTGGTTTCAAGTTTCATAAACCATATAATCAAACCCACTATGTTTTCCAACCTACAATTATACCATGCATTTACAGAAAAGAAAAGAAATTGCATACCATGATAAATACATAAAGGAATTATTATATAGGCCTTCTTTTGTAGATAAGAAAAGAAATGCAGGAGGTCAAATACATTCTTATAAATCTATTTCATGTATACTATGTTGTGCAACCACACATTTAGGATGATAACATCCCCTACTTACAACATTACTTCATTATAGTTATTCATAGTTCTACATTGCATAGTCCTTTCTAAACATTAGTATATCAGCTTCACATTTGTAGTTGAACTAATAATTCATATACTCATAATTCATGGAAAATATTTAGGACTAATAATTCATAGACTCATAATCATAATGTTTAAGGGGGTTATATTCAATCTAATGAGTTCAAACTAATGTTTGAAATTTAATATTATTAAAACTTTTCTCCAATTCTTGGTTGCAATATATGCATCTTCTATCTTGGCTATATCAAATGCTAAAATGATAATTCACATTTATTCGAGCCTTTTGATATTGTGTTTCTTTTATTGGTGTAGAGAGCAGACTTATAAATAGAAAGTGAGTAGCATGATTAGAGAAGACACTTTATAAAGTGATTGATGTGACTAGAGGAGATGTTAATTTTTAAAGCTTATGGTTACAATTATGAATCCTTGATTCAAAGTCATTTATTCAGCTATATAAATTTGATGTGGATTTTGGATGTCTTAATAGGTTGGTACTCTAATTTGGACAAAGGAATTAGACTTCACACTTGAAAGAATTCACAATATAAAGAAAGATTTTCCTAAGATTTGAGAGGAAAATGAGGACTCTAAAAATGTTGAGTACTTAGGAAGAGTAGTTGCTACTGAAACTATTGTAAATGCATAAAATATCTCATTGTAGAAAATGGATCACTATCATTTAGGGTTTTTGTCTTTCTATTACAGGACTATATTCCTCATTTCTATGATCTTGAATTGTATAAAATCTTTGGGGATGACAACCCTTCCATGTAGCATAGATTTTTACATCTAATCTATGTAAAGTTGATGTTATCAATAGATAAACTTTTCATGTACAAAAATTTATCCTCTTAAAGAATAGATCAAATGCATTTTTACCAATCTACTTTATGTTCTATATTAGCATCTAAAACAATATGAAACAATGGGTGAAAAAATAGAGATAGTCGCAATGTCATGGACTAGTATCCAAAGTATTACAAAGAAATTGAAATTCTAAAATGTTGGATTCACAAGATAGCAATAATTTTTAATTTTATGCATCATCCTCAAAATATACAAATATGCACTCAAAACATACCCAGATGGTTATAAATCACCTAAAGTATTAATACTTTTTGTATACTTTAACACAAAGTCTATGTAATAGGTAGGCAATAACGTTTGTATTATTGATGAAAGATGTGCCACAAACTTTTTGGGTTCTACCAAATTAATGCCATCATCATATGAACAAGGGGTACATCATTAGAATATAGTGACAATACATTGTCCCTTGTTAGTTATTTCCAATGTTAGAAAACACACTATCCCCTGTTAGTTATTTCTAAATATCTTACATTCTAATGATGTCCCCTATCCAATTTTCCTACACAGGGGACAATGTGTTTTCCAACACTACAAACAATGTGAGAATTTTTTTGTTCCAATCATATCAAGAAAGTGAAATGTCTTTTTTACTATAGCCAAAGAGTTGTTCTAAAACTTGAAGTTGGAATTCATTACATAATTGACAAGAGACAGTGTGTTTTCCAACACTGCAAATTCATAAGGAAATAATTGACAAGGGACAGTGTGTTTTCCAACACTACAAATAATGTGAGCATTTTTTTGTTCCCTATTGGAAAACACACTATCCCCTGTTGGAAAACACATTGTCCCCTATTGGAAAACACACTATCCCATGTCAGTTATTTCCAATGTTGGAAAACACACTGTCCCCTGTTAGTTATTTTTAGACATCTTACATTCTAATGATGTACCCTATCCACTTTTTCTACACAGGGGATAGTGTGTTTTCCAACACTGCAAATAATGTGAGCATTTTTTTGTTCCAATCATATTTCCAATGTTGGAAAACACACTGTCCCTTGTTAGTTATTTCCAATGTTGGAAAACACTCCAAATAATGTGAGAATTATTTTGTTTCAATCAAATGAAGAAAGTGAAATTTAAGTTTTATTGTACCAAATAGTTCTAAAATTTTAAGGTGGACTTCATTAAATTGTTAGTGTGTACAAATCAAAAAAAAATCATAAGGAAATATCTAAAAAGGGATAGTGTGTTTTCCAGCACTCCAATAGTGTGAGAATATTTCATTAGGAAATAATTGATAGGAGAGTGTTCTTTCCAACACTGGAAATAATGTGATCATTTTTCATAAGGAAATAATTGACAAGGGATAGTGTGTTTTCCAACAATACAAATAATGTGAGAATTTTTTTGTTCTAATTAGATGAAGAAGTGAAATGCCATTTTTATTGTACCAAATATTTGCTATAAATTTGAAGATGGACTTCATTGTATTCTTGGTGTGTATGCAACAATAAACTTTTTATAAGGATATAATTGACAGGGGATAGTACAATACACCCTAATATAGTATATTATGATGGTTGCATGGTAAAAGTGATTCAATTGTTCAATTTATTGATTATAGTGTAAATTTGGATAACACTAATCATTTATAGTTTCATGCAATGGATTAATGCAATGATGATAAATGTTAGGTTTATGGTTTATGGTTTAAGGTTTACCCTGATGGATTAATGCAATGATGATGATGGATTAACCCAAAGAGAGACATAAAGATGGTGTTTAAATACCTTATAATGAATAAATTGAAGAAAGAGGAAGTAGTAGTTCATAATGAAATAAAAGAATAGATGAATATTAGATAGATGAAGGATGATATGGTAGATGTAGTCAAACAAAATTCATCATAGAATTAAGGTTGTATAGAGAGAGAGAGAAGTAAGGTTGATTCATCATTAGTGCTTCCTTCTTCTATATTATTTAAGATGCCTTCTCCTATAGAATTTGATTCTTTCAATGTATGGTGCTCATTCTACTAAGCTCTATTTTGAAATAGAGAAAGATCTTACTGTAGATGCTAAATCTGAATATTGCTTAAACTAAAATAAACATTTAGCATGGTTAGTTAAAACAAAGCAAACCAAAGCATCTCTATGAAATCCTGAATCATGTTAGGTATGTAACTAAGAAAACAAGGAAGCTAAATAAAACACTTAATAACATGAATCAAAATTTATCTCATAGTGGATTGGTGCTTCTTTGATGTGGAAAGAAGCCCTTTCCCAATCCTTGATAAGCTCTTAGATGATAGATGAAATCCCTTGAAGATGCTATCTGATATGATGAACAAGATGCAAGATGATGATCAAGATGCAAGATGAATGTGTGTATAACAAAGATACTAAGATTGTGGATGATCAAATGAAAAGGATGAGCTCTCTATTTATAAGAGAGAATGATGGTGAGACATGAAAAATGGGTGAATGTGGGACAAAAACCCAACCAATGACAAGATGGCGCTTGTCAGCATATCAATGGAGGAAGGATGAGAACATTTTGATCAATGTGCAAGTTTGAATTTTGAATTTGATGAAGTGACATGTTTAGGGGGGATGAAGGATGAGTTAAATGCCAAGTTTGACTTGTGTAAGAGACATGCAAGAAATCTTAAATGCTTTTTTGGATGGATAAGTCATGTGGGAGGGAAAATTCAAATTTGGAGAATATTCCCCCAAAGATGCCATGTTGAAAGTAATTATGAGAAATAATAAATCAAATAAATTGATTTATTGTGCAAGTGGGAAAAGTTAGAGGATGGGACATGGATTAGAGTTAGCATTAATAAGGATTTGATTAATTAAGATGATGTTAGGTGATTTTTACTTTTGACTTAGATACTTTGATTTATGTAAATCAAAAGGGAGGAAATTGATGCACTACCCACTTAATTAAATACATTTGATTTAATTAAATGAAGAGACTTTAGGAGATAATTAAATAAATTGATTTATTTAATTAAAAGATAACCTTAGGAGATCAATCAAATAACCTTGATTTATTTAATTGATGGGTGAATATGAATTAGTTAAATATGAGGAATGCATGATGTCAATTTTGTGTGTCTACATTTTTCCCCTCTTTGAAGCAATGTACTTGCTATGTTGGTTCAAAGAATACACTTACTGCAATCAAAATTCAAAAAAATTCTAACTTTTTTGGATGCCCGAGTGGAAAGAATTATACTGTGCATTTCTCTATCGAGAGATTGAGTGAAAAGTTTTGATTTGAGGGTCGATCTTCCGACAAGGAGGCTCAATATGGACATATGGATGGTTATGATGATGATGAAAATGATAATGCAATGCATGTGAGATGCATGAGATATATGATGTGATATGTTATGATTATGAGATTTATTTAGGCTAATGATTTGTGGATGCAGGATGGATGCATTGGTGATGATGATTAACTATTCTAGTATGATGTTAGTGTGAAAAAGATGAAATGAGATGATGACAAGAAGATTCAACAAGCCAAATTTATTATAGATGATGATGAGAGATGGATGATTTTCTTATCAAGGATTAGGACTTTAAAAGGTCTACTTACCTTATGTTTGATAACACACATAGGTATGATGCATCAAGCTATAAAGAACCAGGATGGCGTTGTACCTAGTGTGATGGACTTTGACTCGACAAACTAACTTATTCTTGTTCACACTTGACATACGAAAACCTTGCTAGGATGTACCTAACAAAGCAAGTATTCACCAAGTTATATTACAAGAACATCCAACAAGCACAGTAGACAAAAATATAATGATCGATGCCCCATTCCTTTCTCTCTAAATCACTTTGGATAGATATCATTGAGAGGTCATTGGAATGAGTTCAATAAGATAAATCAAAAAGAAAAGATCAAGAACACAAAAAAATCAATGTTCTTCATGCCTCTAGCCAGAGGGATTTGTTTTGTTTAGGATAAGAACCAAAACTATTGCCAATAGATAATTCCCATTGTAGGAAGGTTACATCCTAGGACATGTTAGTGGATGGCAGCACACCATTTTGTTTATCCAAAGTGTTTTGCAAAAAGATAATGCCCATTGTAGGAAGGATGCATCCTAGGAAATGTTAGTCGATGGTGGAAAGTTGATAGGTTATTTGAAAGGCTATTGATATAAGGTTGATTGAAATGTTTGTGAATGATCCATAGTTTGATTTTGCATTTAAAAGTTTGTTGTTTCAATTTTGATTTTGCATTTGAAGTTTTATTTTGCTGATTGTTGTGGTTGTTTCTATTTTTTTTTGCAAAAGGGTGAGTGTGATGAATTGTTTATTATGGATGAGATTATTGCGGGTGAAACCAAAATGAGACCGATGGATTTTTCAAATATTTAGATTTTTTTGGAGTTTTTTGGAATGTTTTGAGGTTGTTTTTGGTTGTTTTTAGATTTTTCAAATGTTTTGGGGTTTTATGAGATTTTATGAATGTTTTTTATGTCTCGGGGGCTGGTAAAATATTAGCCTTTCCTACATTTAAGCTCAGAGATGACATAGTTTAGATTCCATGTTTTTGATGTTTTTTTGGCTTTTTGACCTGTTTTTGGATTTTGATATGATTTGGATGTTTTTTGTGTTTTTACATGATTTTGATGATTTGGATATGGATATGTGATGATATCAGTGCTCTGTTTTGGGATTTTGTTGAAAACCAAGCTAAGGTTGACTGATCGGATCAATGGATTAATGATGATAACATTGTTGAGGATACACAATAATGCAAGGATAGTGTTAAGCAACACAAGGATTAGGATGGATATTTCGAGATGATGATGGATTAATTTGATTTTATTGATCAAGACTAATGATGATAACATTGTTGAGGATGTACAACAATGCAAGGATAGTGTTAAGTAACATGAGGATTGGGAAGGATCTCCTAGGATGATGATGGATTGATTGGATTTGATTGATCAAGATTTTGAAGCTTGGTTTGAAAAAAAGATGTTTTGTATGATTTGATGTGACAATGAAGCACACATTAGATGTGACTAATAATGATTATTTGGATTGGTGTTCGATGGAAGATGAAGATTGATAAGGAATTTCTCTAAGTTGTCAAAATATGCCATGGGCTAGTGATTTGGATTCTTGCTCACAAGTGCTTTGACCAATTTGATTTCATGTTTTCCAATGTTTGGATCACCACATAATTTGGAGGATATAGATCAAGATTTATTCCTGAAGCAAGATGTAAATATCTGCCCCTCGTGTCTAGTAATGGATGGAATGCCATGAATAGATGCCTAGATGGGTGTGTGGTTGGAGGGATATGGATTATCATGCAAAGGATTCCAAGGATTATCTTGTGATAAGATAACAGGTGTAGATAGAGGATGCTTCATGGCTCAAATGAAAATGACCCGTGTCATGATGTTTTCCATATGCAAGTGTAAATTGTGCACCGAAGTTTTATCAAGATCAAGATAATTTTGACTATGGATGAAGATGGATGGAATGCTCAATTTATTATGGATGGGATGGATGGGATGCTTCCACGTAAAATAGTACACACAGATGCTTGATTCTACACATGATTCCTATTTTCCATTTTTTCATCATGGTACCTATCCATAGCGCCACCATAGCGGTTTTCACTAGAGGAAAATTCTTTTCTTTATTGTTTTCAATCCTTTTTTTGATTTTTTTGGATTTGGATTTTTAATTTTTTTGTTTTTTTTGAAATATTTTAAGCTCATGCTGAACCACCTGGTGGTGTAGATGTATATGCTTTTGTCATAATGTTCCATTGATATCCTACCTGAAGAAGTTTTTTTGCTAAGATACGTGCACTTGAATGCAACTTTTGAGATTCTTGATCTGCTTTGTTGCTATTAGAGTTAACTTTTTCTTTGTGCGCACATCGTGATAGAGTGCCTTTTGAATCCTTATGATGAAGGGTCATTTCCAACGCATGGTCAATGTGAGAATTTGATATCATGCATGGAGGCATGGATGGATTGTGTTTAGGAATAAAAGATGGATTGGTTGACAGCTTGGAACCTTTTACTCTCCAAACTTGCAAAGATGAGCAATGATGGGTGGATATGAAAGTGTGCATGGAATTAGGAGCAAATACTTGATATACTTTGTATGTTTTTTGAGAAGCCTGATTTTTCCTCTGTAGAAATCTTTGATGGATACTTTTCCCTCTTTTATTTTTCCCCATGGTTTCTTTGACTAGTGGAGTTTGATAGGGATAATCTTTCTTTGTATTCTTTGGTATCCATGTGTATTTGATTTGTATGATATGCTTCTTATCTTCCTTTTCTTTGATGAAGTTATTTGTACTTTGATTAAAATATATATTTTGATTTTAGTCCCAATTCGTGGATGGGGTGATGGGTGAATGAAGATTCATGACGTGGTTGGTTGTAGTATTGGCATCAATTTCATCATAAGGATTCTTCTTGCTCTCTATGTTGATGTTTGTTTGATACATAGTTGCCTCAAGCATCATGATAGTATAACCTTCAAGCTTTGATTCTTCCTGTTCTCAGAGCTCTTGTTTAGTAAGCATTGTCTGATAAATGACCACTGTAGATGATGTTATTTCAATTTGCTGCTCTGCTGACTCTAGAATATCCTGTTTTGTCTAACTTGTTTCCTTAAGTGGATAATGTTGGATATCTTCACATATGATGTCTCCATCCTGAATTTGGGATATATCTAATCTTGATGTTGACAACTTAGTTTGACTGTAGGAATCAATAATTTTCTCTTTTTGTGTCATAATATCAGGAGTAAAGGAATCCTGTTTTGAATGAAGATCATCTACGTGTCCATCCATAGAAATAATCTCATGGGTAGATGGAGGAGTATGTGCTACATGTGGATATGATCATCTTTTATAGATAGGAGAGTGTCCATTAGACCATTGTAGTAGCTTGGAGATACGAATTCTTGATATTGATTAATTTTGGGATTGCTTTTGAAATTCTTTGGATCATGTTCTTGACATGGGGAAGTCTCAAAGGATGGATTTCTTACAAAGGGTTCTTGGATGTCTTCATTAAGCATGGGAAATGGCTCAATATCCTCTTGATCTTTGAGTGGACTTGGATCAAATGTTGAGTTGAAGATTCCTTCAATATCTATAACCATGAGGTCAAAGGGGGTCAACATGTCAATTGGAAAGGACCATTTCTAGACCTTGGTGATAGATTTTAATCATGCTTTTGAATATAGTCTTGAGATATTTCCTCCAAATCATAAGGAAATGTAGAGACATTTTCAATATGATCATTGGTTGATGGATCATAGATTATTTCAATGGGATCAAATAACTCTAACACTCCTTGAAATAGATCAATAAAAAGTTCCTCTTGATGTATGGTGATTTGATCATTGGATGGGGTAGAAACATCGTCAATGTGCTCATTGATGGATAGGTCTTGAACAATGTTTTCAACAATTGTAGTGAAAAGATTGTGAATGTCTTCAACCATAGAGTCAATTGATGTTGACATTTCTTGAATTGGATCATTGTTGGGTATTGTTGGTGGATTTTGATCATGATTGAAAAGTGACCCTTGATATTTTTTGTTTACATCGTTGGATGAGGTATAAACATCTTCATCGATATATAGATTTTGATCATTGTTTTCAACAATTGCAGTAGAGAGATTGTGAATATTACACATAGAACTCCAAATTTTATATGATTTATAACACAATAGGTGCCAAAATGTAGATGCTAAATCTTCATATTGCTTAAACTAAAATAAACATTTAGCATGGTTAGTTAAAACAAATCAAACCAAAGAATCTATATGAAATAATGAATCATGTTAGATATGTAACTAGGAAAAAAAGGAAGCTAAACAAAACACTTAATAACATGAATCAAACTTTATCTCATAGTGGATTGGTTCTTCTTTGATGTGGAAAGAAGCCCTTTCCCAATCCTTGATAAGCTCTTAGATTATAGATGAAATCCCTTGAAGATGCTATGTAATATGATGAACAAGATGCAAGATGATGATCAAGATGCAAGATGATGATCAAGATGCAAGATGAATGTGTGTATAACAAAGATATTAAGATTGTGGATGATCAAATGCAAAGGATGAGATCTCTATTTATAAGAGAGAATGATGGAGAGACATGAAAAATGGGTGAATTTGGGACAAAAACCCTACCAATGACAAGATGCCACTTGTCAACCTATCAATGGAGGAAGGATAAACACATTTTGATCAATGTGCAAGTTTTAATTTTGAATTTGATGAAGTGACATGTTTAGAGGGGATGAAGGATGATTTAAATGCCAAGTTTAACTTGTGTAAGAGACATGTAAGAGCTCTTAAATTCTTTGTTGGATGGAAAAGTCATGTGGGAGGGAAAATTCAAATTTGGAGAATATTCCCTCAAAGACTTCATGTTGAAAGTAATTAGGAGAAATAATAAATCAAATAAATTTATTTATTGTGCAAGTGGGAAAAGCTAAAGGATGGGACATGGATTAGAGTTAGCATTAATCAGGATTTGATTAATTAAGATGATGTTAGGTTATTTTAATTTTTGAATTAGATACTTGGATTTATGTAAATCAAAAGGGAAGAAATTGATGCACTATCCACTTAATTAAATACATTTGATTTAATTAAATGAAGAGACTTTAGGAGATAATTAAATAAAGTGACTTATTTAATTTAAAGATAACCTTAGGATATCAATAAAATAACCTTGATTTATTTAATTGATGGGTGAATATGAATTAGTTAAATATGAGGAATGCATCATGTCAATTTTGTGTGTCTACACTTAGGAATTCAACTCACTTGAGATTTCAAATGTGAAAACTTATTTTGCAATGGCAACAATGTTGTAACTTCTACTTCAATTACCTCCCACCCTACCGCTCCCTACCTCCCTCCTTGCCTCTTTCTCTCCCTCTATCCCTCCCACCCTACAACTCCCTATCTCACTCCTTCCCTCTTTTTCTCCCTACCTCTATCCCTCCTACCCTAATATTTCCTATCTCCCTACATCCCCCTCTCTCTCCCTTAGATTAATAAATTTATATTATCCTAAAATTAACCTAATGAATTAATGCAATGATTATATATGTTAGGTTTAGTGTTTAGGGTTTAAGGTTTAACCTAATTGAGAGAGAGATAGAGGAAGGAGAGAGATATGTAGTGTTAAGGTGGGAGGGACAGAGGTACACATATAGAGAGAGGATGATAGAGGTATGCATAGAGAGAGTGAGAGAGAGAGAAGGAGAGAGTGAGGTAGGGACGGAGGGAGGGAGAGGTAGGTGGATAGAGGTTGAATGTGTGAGAGAGAGATGGAATTAGGAAGGGATGGAGAGAGGTTGTGTGGGAAGGAGGGATAGAAAGAGGGAAGGTGTGAGATAGGGAGAGGTAGTTAGTTAGAGGGAAAAAGGGATGAGAGAAAGGTTAGGAGGGATGGTGAGAGATGAGAGATATAGAGAAGCATAGAGGTATGGGGGGGGAGAGTTCTAGTGTGGTGGCATGGGAGGGATAAAGGGAGAGAGAGGAACAAAGGGAGGAGAGAAAGGTTAGGAGGGATGGTGAGAGATGAGAGATACAAAGAAATATAGAGGTATGGGGGGAGGGAGAGGTCTAGTGAGGTGGCATGGGAGTGATAAAGGTACAAAGGACAGTGGTATTCAATTTTTTTTCTCCTTCAAATCTCTTCAACAACCATCTACAATGAGTCTCGAATGCTCATTTTCTAATGTCTACATGCACCATTCTTCATAAGCAACACCTTCCATTGTTATCTTAATTTTCTCAACTTCATGTCTTTTAGATTGCAACTCTCTCTCAACATCATGAACCTCCTTTTCTTTTTATGATAGAATAGTCTTCTTATCTTTTACTTCCTTTTCTAAGTGGTTAATTTTAATCTTTTATTTTTTTTCCATAGTTTCAACACTTCCAACTATTTATTTTTTTGGGCTCAAATATGATTTTTCCTTTTCCTTATCATTTATTTCTAATTTTATTTCTTTCAAGGAATTCTTAAGTTGAAGAATATTTTACTTCATTTATTCAACTCCACTTATATAAGCATCTCTCACTTTATTTTCTTGCACAAATTCATACACAATACTGTAAAACCTCTTCAGTTTATCCACTTTTGCATTGTCATTTTCCCATTGCATATATTGCATACACATCTTCCTCAACTTCTGAAGAACAAGAAGCATCTCTTCAATCAATACATTATATATCTCATTCACTTTGGTCTACTTATTTTCATGTGTTTTTAGAGCATATTCCTTTTTCATTTTATACATTCTAGTACATGTCTGCAGTTCTATATTTCCATTTTCCCATTGTACATGGTGCACATGCTTCTTCCTCAACTTCTCAAGAAAAGGAAGAATTTATTGATTCAATAGATTATGCATTATCATTCTTCCAATCCATTTGTAACCACCCCCCTTCACCATACCAACCCAAAAAAATTATCCCTCTCCCTCCTCCATGCTATAAATCCAAATTGGGTGCCTATGTCCCACAATCCACCATCACATATCCCCTTCCTACTAAGTCTATTTTGGGTCCTTCTATCCCTCCCACCCTACCACTCCCTCCTTCCCTCTCTCCCTCACACACACCCTTACCTCTCTACCTACACCTCCCTTCCTTCCTCTTTCCCTCTCTCTCCCTCCCTCCTTCTCTTTATCTCTAAATAATATGGTCGAATAGGTACAAGAATAATATGTTCACTTGCCTCCCCTCATGCCTATTTTTCCTTCTCTATTCCATAGGAGGTGGTGTGTGTGAGAAAGAGAGAGGAAGGGAGGGAGAGGTAGAGAGAAGGGTAGGTAGAGTGAGGGAGGTGATCGATAAAGAGAGGGGTAGGTGGAAAGAGAGAGGGGGAAAGAGGGACAAAGGGAGGGAGAGGAAGGTTAATTTATTTGATTTTTTCTTTTGTATTGTATTAATCTTCACCTTGAGCTCCTTATGTTCCTTCTCTTGCACTATTTTAATCTTCTGTTCTTTCCATAATTGTGAAATTTTATATGGATTTGGATATTTTAACCTATTCAATTTTAACTTATCAACCATCTCTTTTGGCACTAAAATTTCTTTACTATCATTTTGTGTAGGTGGAGAGAGGTTGTGCATGTGTGAGAGAGAGAGAGAGGAATAATAAAGTGTTGATTTTTACAAGACTTGTCTACCATTTTAGATAAGGGTTGATTTTTTTTTTCATTATCATATATTTCCAATTGTGTTTGTTCCATGGAATTCTTAAGTTCAAGAACCTTTGACTTCATTTATTCAACTCCATTTATAGCATCACCTCTAACTTTATTTTCTTGCACAAATTCATATGGAATACAAAACCTCTTGACAAAGGGATAAAGGGAGTGACAAAGAGAGGGGTAGGTGGAAAGAGAAAGGAGGGAAAGAGGGAAAAGGGAGGAAGATGAAGGTTAGGAGGGATGGTGAGATAGGATCAATAGAGAGAAGTATAGAGGGATTAGGATAGGGAGAGGATGAGGGGGTGGCTTGTTTATAGAGGGAATATAGAGAGAGTTAGGGAGAGAGGGAGGGGTAGGTAGAGAGATATAGTGGAGAGAGGTTGTGTGCATGTGAGGGAGAGAGAGGGGGAAGGAGAGACATAGTGAGTGGTAAGGGGGGAGGGATAGAGGTACATATAGAGAGAGGGTAGGCAATGTATGTATAGAGAGAGTAAGAGAGAAGGAAGGAGGGACAAAGGGATGGATAATGTGAGGGTTAGGTTGAGAGAGGTTGTGTGTGTTTGAGGGAGACTAAAGAAGTAGACCAAAGTGAATGAGAAGTGAGGTGGGATTTATTGAGGGTGGGAGAGATAGGTGGAAAGAGAAGTGGGGTGGGATGTATTGAGGGAAATGTAGGTATAGAGGGAGAGGGTGAGTGGAGATAGAGAGAGGAAGTGAGGTAGGTATGAAGTGGTAAGGTGGGGGGAATGGAGGTACATATAGACAAATGGTGGGAGGAGTATGCATAGAGAGAGTGAGAGGGAAGAATGGAGGGAGGGAGGAAGGGATAATGGGAGAGATAGATGTAGAGAGGTTGTGTATATAAGGGAGAGATAAATGGAACTTTAGGTAGGGAGAGAAAGGGAGAATTAAGGTGGGACATGTATGTATAAATAGAGTGAGAGAGGGGGAATAAGGGATGGGGGAGGGAGAGGAAGGTGGAGAAAGGTTGTGTGGGAAGGAGGGAGAGAGAGAGAGAGGGAAGGAGGGAGATAAGGAGAGGTAGGTAGAGAGAGGTAAGGTGAACATAATAGAGAGAGGTAGGTAGAGAGAGGGATATAGGTAGGGTGGGATAGGTAGAAAGAGGTGGTGAGAGAGAGAGAGAGGAGGGGAGTGAGAGGTAGAGAGAGAGAGAGGGGTAGGTAGAGTGAGGGAGATATGGGGTGGGAGGGATGGAGGGAGGGAGAGAGAGGGAAGGAGGGAGTGAATGATAAAGGGAGGGGTAGGTGGAAAGAGAGTGGGAAAGAGGGACAAAGGGAGGAAGAGGAATCTTAGGAGGGATGGTGAGAGAGGAGTGATAGAGGAAAGTATAGATGAATGGGTGGAGGGAGAGGTCTAGTGAGGGAGCATGGGAAGGATAAAGGGAGATAAAGGAAATGAGAGATCCATGGAGAGGTAGGTAGAGAGAGGTAAAGTTGAAGGAATAGAGGGAGAGGTAGGAAGAGAGAGTGAGGGGAGATATGCAAAGTAGAGAGGGAAGGGGAGAGAGAAGTAGAATATAATATTTTGAGTTGATATGTGATATAATACTCTTCACAATGTGCTACTAAGATTCACCAATATTAACAAAAAATATCTTTTGGAGATATTAAAAAATCATCTTTGAGTCATGAACAATGATATTTATATATAGTGTAAGAAATTATTTTGAATTAAAACATAATGTGCAACAAGAATTTGTATGTAGAAAATGAAATGAAAAGATTATTAATATGAAACCATGAATTCAAGAGCTTTAACATTCTTAAAGATAGAAAAAATACATAAAGACACCAAGATATTACATCAACTACTGGATGAAGTATCATAACAACCAATGGCTAGATTTGAGGAATCAAATTGCATTAATGTAGAGTCAATTAAATATTGAATATACAATTACATCATAGGGAGAGGATCATTATACCAAATAGATGTTTCATTACTATGAGATATGATTAGTTCTAGTATTAGTTAATAAGCACAAATTTACTTATGATTTGGGACACCAAGAAACTCTCACTCCAGTGTATTTTCCAACTTGTAATTATACCATGCATTTAATTTCTTCATTTGATTGGAACAAAAAATTGCTCACATTATTTTCAATGTTGGAAAACACATTGTCCCCTATTAGTTATTTCTTTATGATTTTTTTTTTTTTGTACACACCAAGAATGTGAAAGAGAGAGAGAGAGGGAAGTTTCCAACCTAAAATTATTTTAAGGAAAACCTTTTCTTATTTAGAGAGTATGAAAGTAATGAAAGGAACTTTCAAAATTTACCACAATTGCTACTTAGAGTAAAAATTGCATTTCAATTTCTCATATGATGGAAAAAGAATTGCACAAAATAATTTTAGGTTGGAAAACACAATGGGCTATGAGTGATTGCATTCTTCTTTTTCTAAGATCAAGGTTGGAGAGCTTGGGGAGTATTTGAAATTGGGGGATACATAAAACTAATCAAATTAACCCAATGGGTGACTAACCAATTAGGTTGTTATGTGTAGAGGGTTATACAACAGTATGTCAATTGTATGTTTCATAACACTTATTGTTTTCTAACCTAAAATTATTGTAATGAAAACCTTTTATAATTGGTTAATTGGAGCATTATACCTTATCATCATTTGAGTTACAAAATTATGATAAATTTGGTAAATTGAGTACTTGTTGCCTCTAGTTCTGTGTTTCCATTTGTCCATTGCACATAGTGCACATGCTCCTTCATCAACTTCTCAAGAGTTGGAAGGATCTCTTCAGTCAATACATTATATATTTTATTCACTTTAAGTTTTTTTAGAGTATGAATATAGTGATGGAACCTATATTAATTAGGTTTTGTATTTATGTTTTAGTGATTTGCATTGATTAGAAAAATGAACTATCACTTAATGATATACACAAGAGAGAAGTGTTGAATGGCAATGCTTAGGACCTTTCTTATTTAGATGAGGAACTATGATGATCAATTGAGATTTTAAAATAATAGATAGGACATGATGTGTGTGTGATGGAAAGAGAGGGGGAGGAGGGAGATAGGAATTGGTAATGAGATATGGTGAGAGAATAAGGCTAGGAGGGATAGTGAAAGATGAGAGATAGAGAGAAGTATAGAGGGATGGGGCAAGGGAGAGATCTAGCAAGGTAGGATATGAGTGATAAAGAGAGAAAGAGGAAATGAGAGATACATGTAGAGGTAGGTAGATAGAGGTAAGGTTGAAGGAATAGATGAAGAAGTAGGTAGAGAGAGTGAGGGGAGATAAAGAAAGGAGAGAGGAAAGGGGAGAGATAAGTAGATAGAGAGGGGAAGTTGGGAAGGAGGGAGATGTAGTTATTTCTAGACATATTAAATTATAATGATGTCCCCTGTCCACTTTTCCTATATAGGGGACAGTGTGTTTTCCAACACTAAAAAAAATGTGAGTATTTTTTAGTTCCAATCATATTTCCAATGTTGGAAAACACACTGTCCCCTATTAGTTATTTTCAATGTCCGAAAGGACACTATCCCCTATTAGTTATTTGTAGACATATTACATTCTAATGATGTCCCCTATCCTCTTTTCCTACAGAAGGGACAATGTGTTTCCCAACACTGCAAATAATGTGAGCATTTTTCCTACACAAGGGATAGTGTGTTTTCCAACACTACAAATAATGTGAGCATTTTTTTGTTCCCTATTGGAAAACACACTATCCCCTATTAGGTATTTCCAATGTTGTTCTAAAATTTGAAGGTGTTATTCATTACATAACTGATAAGGGATAGTGGATTTTCCAACATTGCAAATTCATAAGGAAATAATTGACAAGGGACAATGTGTTTTCCAACACTAAAAATAATGTGAGCATTATTTTGTTCCAATCGTATCAAGAAAGTGAAAAACACACTGGCCCCTGTCAAGGGACAGTTGGAAATGTCATTTTTACTGTAACTAAAGAGTTGTTCTAAAATTTGAAGGTGGACTTCATTACATAACTGACAAGGGGCAATGTGTTTTCCAACACTACAAATTTATAAGGAAATAATTGACAAGGGACAATGTGTTTTCCAAAACTACAAATAATGTGAGCATTTTTTTATTCGGATCAAATTGAAGAAAGTGAAATTCCAATTTTAGTGTACAAAATAGTTCTAAAATTTCAAGGTGGACTTCATTACATTTTTGGTGTGTATGAATAAAAAAAAAATCAGAAGGAAA
The DNA here is from genome assembly GCA_007258455.2 of Sequoia sempervirens. Lineage (NCBI taxonomy): Eukaryota > Viridiplantae > Streptophyta > Pinopsida > Cupressales > Cupressaceae > Sequoia > Sequoia sempervirens. Next base: position 92,534,132 of record VDFB02168118.1, read on the forward strand.
TATCTAACAAGGGATAGTGTGTTATCCAACACTGCAATAATGTGAGCATCTTTTTTTTCCAATTAGACAAAGTGAAATTCCATTTTTACTGTACCAAAGAGTTGTTCTAAAATTTTAAGTTGGAATTCATTACATTCTTGGTGCATACAAAACAAAAATATTTTCATAAGAATTTTTCATCCATCATAGTCCTTTCATTATCCATGCATATTTCCATCCTAATCACTAAATATCTCCCAATCCAACTGATTCTATTTTTCTGCACTTAGATCCAATTTTTATTTTTACTTATCATTTGTTTACAATTGTATTTGTTCCATGGAATTCTTAATTTTAATAATATTTGAGTTCATTGGTTCAAATCTACTTATAACATCATCTCTAAATTTATTTTCTTGCACAAATTTATATGCAATACAAAACCTCTTGAGTTTATCCACTTTTGGATTTCCATTTACCCATTGCACATACTGCACACACACCTTCTTCAACTTCTTAAGAGCAGGAAGCATCTCTTCAATCAATATACTATCTATCTAGTGAGAGAGAGAGAGAGGGGGGGAGGGAGAGGTAGAGAGAGGGGTAGGTAGAGAGAGGGATTCTTATTGAATACAGCCCATCCATATATCATTTAAGGATTTTTAATAAATTTAAGTAATGCAGAAGTGTTAATATGATGATCACCACCTCCACACACATGTGAAGCTAGTAAACATTTTTTTTAAGAACTACCTATTGAATCCCTTATTGTACCTCTATAATATTAGTTGGTGAAGGAAATTAAAAAAATTACTTTACCTTCTTTGGTTCCATCTTCAAACCATTTGGTGAGATTAAAAATTCTAAATATACCAATTAGCTATTCATGAAACGGAATTTATTACATGGGATCTAATGTAGCTTATGTAATAAGAAATTGTTTAATTTGGAATTTAATATAAAATTTCCTTAATTCTTACATGAATATTAGCCTAAAATAAGGGAGACATAGAGAGGTAGGTAGAGAGAGGTAAGGTTGAAGGAATAGAGGGAGAGGTAGGTAGAGAGAGTGAGGAAAAGATGCAACACAAATTTTTCCTCATCTCTGGATTGCTCTTACCTATTAACACCCCCTACTATTTATTGTCATGATCTTCTAACATTGTTTCATATCTCTTACTAGAGTCTTTAGATCAACTACTCCCTCATCAGTCCTTAGGATAGAAATATCCCTTTCTTGGATAGATTTTTTAATGTCTTGAATACTTTTATGTAGCTTTCTAGCCACTTTTTTCTTATCTTTGAGAGTGTCTTTATGATTAGAGAATGTAGATGTTTCTTTTAACAAGTTCTTTAAAAGACCTTTTTACCTTTTTAGATAAGCCTTTCCTGTCTCCACCCAACTAATTCTCTTTTTTTTTTCATTTAGATATGATTTTTCATTTTTCTTGTCATATATTTCCAATTGTATTTGTTCCATGAGTTCTTAAGTTCAAGAATCTTTGAGTTCATTTGTTCAACTCCACTTATAGCATCATCTCTCACATTCTTTACTTGCACAAATTCATATGCAATACAAAACCTCTTGACTTTATCCACTTCTACATTGCCATTTTCCCATTACACATACTACACATGCACCTTCCTCAACTTCTAAAGAGTCGGAAGAATCTCTTTAGTCAATACACTATCTATCTCATTCACTTTGGTCTACTTCTTTAGATTTCTTTTCAAAATACATGAGGCATCAAGTATTAGAATACATGAAATGAAAAAGGAATCTTCTCTAAAACACATGGAAAGAAGCATACCAAATTGAATGAGATAGATAATTTATTGATTGAAATGATTCTTTCTACTCTTGAGAAGTTGAGGAAGGTGCGTGTGTAGTATGTGCAAGGGGGAAATGGCAATAAAAAAGTGGATAAATTCAAGAGGTTTTGTATTGCATATCAATTTGTGCAAGAAAATAAAGTGAGAGATGATGTTATAATTGGAGTTGAACAAATGAATTCAAAGATTATTGGACTTAAGAATTCCATGGAACAAATACAATTAGAAATAGATGATAAGGAAAAGGAAAAATCAGATCTTAGTGCAAAAAAAGAGAATCAATTGGGTGGAGACATGAAAGTATTATTTGAAAAGGTAGAAAAGTCTTATAGATAACTCATTAGAAGAAAAATTTGCATTTTGTAATCATAAAGACACTATCAAAGCTGAGACAATGGTGTAGAGGAGAGGGCATGTGATTTTGAGAGCCAATAGGATTGTTGTGCAATATTATGTGTGAGAGTGGCTTGGTGTCCCAAATCACAAATGAGTGTGTGTTTATTAACTAATACCAAAACTAACCTTATCTCATAGTAATGAAACATCTATTTCCTGTAATGATCCTGTCCCTAAGATGTAATAATTCCTGGAATAATTCTTGTCCATCTACATTGTACCTTGTTACACATATCTCCATGTATTTTTCATCTGCTTATTTGTATCTCATCCTTCTTAACACTTTTTCCATACATTTATTCCCCACTCTAAGATCACCACTTATCATTGTAGATCATTTCCATATGGCTTAATATTCATCAGGAGCATAAGTATCACATGGTGTATGAACTTTATTTTCAGCATAATTTAATATTATTCATACATTCTAGTACCTAATGCCTCTAGTTCTACATTTTAATTTTCCCATTGTGCACATAGTGCACATGCTTCTTCCTCAACTTCTCAAGAGCAAGAATAATATCTTAAGTTAATAAATATTTATTATCATTCTTCTAAACCATTTATCATCATTCCCCTCTATCATACCAACCAAAAAATAGTATCCTTTTCCCTCCTCCATTCTATAAATCCATTTTGGGTACCTATTTCCCACAATCCACCATCACATCTCCCCCTCCTACTAGGTACATTTTGAGTCCTTCTATCCCTCCCACCCTACCACTTCCTATCTCCCTCCTCCCACCTCTCTCTCCCTTTCACAAACACAATCTATCTCCACATACCTATCCTTCCCTCCCTCCCTAACTCTCTAGATATACCTATCCCTCCCATCCTATCAGTCCCTATCTCCTTCCTTCCCTCTACCCCTCCCACCCTACCACTCCCTATCTCCCTCATTCCCTCCATCCCTCCCACCCTAACACTCTCTATACTTATCCCTATCTCTCTCCTTCCCTCTTTCTCTCCCTCCTTCTATCCCTCCCACCCAACCACTTCCTATCTCCCTTTGTCCCCCTCTCTCTCACTTGGATCATCAAATCATCCATCCCTAGAGTATGTTTCTTTATGTCCTTCATCATAGTGTAAATATTCTATTTATACAAATACATGAATTTATTCTCATACTACCATGACCAAGATTCCCAAAACTAAATGGTATATATCCTTTAACATGATGCAATACATCCTCACGATATGTACCTATCTTAAATTTTAACAAAAAAACCTCACTTACTAGTATCTTATGTTATTTCTACAATTGTGAGTTTTTATATTTATTTTGATATTATAAAGATACTTATATTTAGTCTTGTATGTATTTCTAAAGATTCTTCTCCTTTGTACTAGTTATTTATTGATACCATTACTGTTTAACACAACTCTTTTCATGCTCAATGACTCACCTCTCTCTAATTTATTTATTGGGATTTGTCATCTGCTTGACTCTTCATAACCATTGTAACTCTTGTGCAAACTTCACATCTTCTACGAATACTCCATTTTCTTTGGAAATATTCAAATGATCTATGTCCTTCTATTCCACATATAAAATGAGATCATATGACTTGGATGTTTCACTACATTTACCATATATATGTGCACTATAAATCTGCAAACAACTCAAACCTCAAACACATATTAGAAATGGGTTAGTTCAAGACATGCACATCTACAAGTGATTCTATTAAATAATACATCATGCCTTATAAGAAAACTAATTAAAAACATGAAAGAAGCAAGCATGATCTATACCTATTCAATAGTGGATTCGTGTCACTTGTGCAAAGTGACCCTTTCACAATCCTTGCTAAACTCAATGATAGATTCCTTGAAGATGGAGTGAAATGGGCAAAATTAGCTCTCAAATTGAAGAAAGTAACTTTGCATGAAGGTTGTGGATGCATTGTTGAAGAATGAGGCTTCTACTTATATATTCTCAAGTTGAAAGAGTGTTCAAAAGACATCAATATGGGACAAAGATTTAGCCAATGAGATGGAGCCACTTGTCACCTTGTGAATGGTTGAGGAATGTACAATTTTTGGTCAATGTGCCAATAAATGATATTGGTTGGCCTTTTTAAAATTCAAATTTGGCTTGTTCGAGGGAGGAAATGTGACTTTAATGCCAAGTGGGGGACATGTAAGAGGGGAGTTATTGCCATGTTGGAAGGGACAAGTCAACTTGATTTCAAATTCAAACTTGAGGAATATTGTCCAAAGATGCTTTGTTGAGGGAAACTGATGATTTTAATAAATGAATTAAAATTCTTTATTTGTGCAAGTGGGAAAAGATAGAGGATGTGATGGGTGATTGGATTAGATTAATCAGGATTAGATTAATTAAGACGATGTTAGATGCTTTTGACCCATTTGACTTAAATAATTTGATTTATTTAAATCAAAAGGGATGGAATATAAATTTGAGATTTAATTAAATAAATTTTGGTTTATTTAATTAAAAGGATGATGCAAGATAAAGGTTAATTAATTTGAAGGAGATGAATCTAGGGGATGATTTATGAAAGATGGAATGTTAGGATGTGATTAAAATTGATTTATTTAAATGAGGTAATGGTAAAGTGAATTTATTTAATTGAAGGCTGAAATGTTAGATTTAATTAAATGAAGGTTATTTAATTAAACTGGTGTATTGAAATGAATTCATATTTTGCATGTCTACATTTTTCCCCTCTTTGAAGCAATGTACTTGTTGCATTGGTTCAAAGAATAAACTTGTCATGATCAAAATTCAAAAAAAACTTGATGATTTTTTTTGGATGCCCCAGTGGAATGAAGTACACTAGTACATTCTCCCCAGAGAGATCGAGTGAAAATATTTGATGAGGGTCGATCTCATGATAAAGAGGTTGAAGATGGATGTATGGATGGTTATGATGATGATGCAAGTGCGATGGTTTTAAGATGCTTAGAATAACCAATCTATATTATCCTAAAAAACTTAAATGATGATACAATGCATGTGGAATGGATGACATGGATGATGCCTATATGATTGTGCAATAGATGTTTTATGAAAATGTATTATTTTATGAGATTCTTAGACTAACAAATCTATATTATGATGATGAACTGATATGAAAAATACTGATGCTTTGTGGATGTAGGATGGATGCACTAGTAATGATGACTAACTTATTCATGATGTGATGTTAGTCTGGTAAAGAAGAAATTAGGTGATGAAAAGAGGATCCAACAAGCCAACTTTATGAGAGATTATTGTGAGAAATGGATGATTTTCTTATCAAGAATTGGGATTTTAAAAGGGTCACTTACCTTATGTTTGATAACATGGCTAAGAACGATGCATCAAGGTATAAAGAACCAGGATGGCGTTGCACTGAGTGTGATGGACTTTGAATCAACAAATAGATAGGAGTATTCTTGCTCACATCTGACATATGAAAACCTTGCTAGGATGCACTTTAGAAGTTTCAAACATCTTGGAACAAAATACAAAAAGGTATAACCTATCAATGCAATAGTCAACAAGTTGCCCAAAACACCCTTCATACATATCTAACAAAGCAAGAATTTGCCAAGGTTATTTTGGAAGAACGTCTAATGAGCATAGAAGACAAAAGATAGTGATCATTTCCCCATTCCTATCTCTCTAAATCTATTTTTTTGGACATCATCTTGAAAGGTTATTGGAATGAGCACAAAGAGATAAGTCAAAAGACAAAGATAAAGTAAACAAACAAGCTAATTTTCTTCAATACCGCTAGCCAAAAGGGAATGTGTTTTTAAGGATAAGAACCAAAGTGAAAAAAGTTGATTCCACAAAACATGGAAGATTTTTCCTTAACCAAAAAATTGAAATCGTCTTTAAGGAAACGGGATCCTGATTTTAATAAACGGGATCCCGATTTTTAAAAATTGGGATCCCGTTCAGCTTCGGGATCACGAGCCTGACATGGAACAGGATCCTGCTTTTTAAAAATTGGGATCCCATTTCCCTTAGGATCCCAAACCAATAGAAAAGGCATGAGATCTAGATTGCGATGAAACGGGATCCTGATTACTACGAAACGGGATCCCGATTTCTACAAATCGGGATCCCGTTTGGTAGAAATCAGGATCCTATTTTATATTGCTATTTATTTAAAAAAAAAAGTAGAGTTCACTACATAGCGGACGGGACCCTATGTACTCGTGATAGCGACCCCCACAATCAGCTACGGGTACCCGCCTACATCCCATTTTTTTGCATTTTTCTATTTTGAATTGAAATTTTGAAGAAAATAAGTGAATTTAGTATTTTTTTTAAATTTATTTCACGTTTTGAGCATTTTTTAACTGTTATAGTAGAATGAATAATTGTAAAAATAGACAAAAAAATGCAATGAAACCTAAAGGTTTTTTAATAAAAATGAAAAAATGAACCTTGAATTGTGTTTTACAAACAAAATTTAACTTTTGAAACCAAAATTGTTCGATTAAACCAAGAAAAATTGAATTCGAAAACCCTAATTGAAACAAAACAAAAAAAATTGCATTTCAAAACCCTAGAAATCGAAATGAATAAAAACATTGCATTTACAAACCCTAATTTGAGCCTGAATTCAAATCAAATGAAAAAAATTGAATTTGAAAACCCTAGTTTGAATTGGCTTGAAAAAATTGCTTAAAAAACCTAATTGTTTAGAAATTGAAACCCTAAATTGAGTTGGAATAATTTTTTTTTAAAACCCTAAATTGAAATCGAGATAAATCATTTTGATTTTGAAACAAAATTAATTTCGAGGATAAAAAAAAATCATTTGCATTGCTTAAATGTTTTAAATTTTATTTTCTTTGTATGGAAAAAATGATATATATTAAACTTTAGTTTCAATGTTAAATTATAATTAGATTAGAAAACAATATGTTAAAGAATAGTTAAAATTCATAAAGTTTATCTTGATGTTTGTTTGCAAATTTAGTTAGCAAATTTGTAAATCTAAGCGCGTACAATCAATTCCAATTGGCACTAAATTGCAAGTCTAAATTATGCCAAGGGCCACCCAAAATTCACCCTAAGTTTTCTAAACCCTAGACCATAAACTGTAAAATCTAAACCCTCAACACTAAAGCATTTGAATTTTGTCTTAGGACCTTAAAATGAAATTTGGTTTCCTTAAAAAACCCTCTATTGTCACCATTTAGTAGAGCTTTTTGTAATGTTTTCACTTATTTGAACACATAATAAAAAACCTTTTGTTTTCTACAAGTTTATGAAGAGTGGATGATCACTCTCTATGACAATTAGACATGATCATTAGGGTTCTAAATCATTGGAAGAAAACTGAGAGCGTGAGTGAGAGTGCTATGGGTAAAGTTTCTTTCATTGGACATACCTAAAATTATGTAGGTTCAATGTCAAGAATGGGTCTATTTGGTAGATTTATGAAAACTATTTTGAATATCTAGAATTCCATAAAAGTATAATTAAAGCAATTCAAATTGGAAACACTTGGGTACATATATATCATATGAAATTTAAATCTAGTAAGGTGTCTATTATATAGGACAGTTGATAATACATGGAAAGAGGTTTGTATGGGAATATATGTATTAAGAAATGCATACCACATGACCTCTATAGGATTTTTAAGATGTGATCCTAGATAATAATCCACCCATCCTCAATCATAATGGATTCTTTAGCAATTAAGAGAGATTAAATAACCATAAAATTACCTATATTTTGATACTATATAGATTTATGTGGAAGGATAGAAATGCATCAATAAGGAGACCAAGATGGAACCATTTAACACCTACAAGGTACACCTATTACATGGGAAAGGGAGGAGGTACATGATGATAGTTTGGAGGAACTACATGCTATTATTGCAATTTAGAGATAGGAGGATGATTCATATAAAAGAAATATAATTAAATATTTATATTATTTAATATATTATATTTAATATAATATATTAAATAATATAAATATTTAATATCATAAAATATAATATAAGATTACAATTAAGGATAGGTAATGCTACAATTTACTTGGGGTTTTAATGAGGATTAGGCTTAAGATTCAATTAGGTTTGTAGTAAATAGTTAAGTTACAATTAGGAATATATAATAAATATTAATATAATTACTGTCTAAAAATATAAATTAATTTGAATATAATATAATTTAATATAATATAATATAGAATACGACAAGATTAGGTAAAAGGTTATAATTTAATTCAAAGCTTGGAATTAGGATATGGTTAGGGGTGGGGATCGATTTAGCATTCTATTATAGGATTAGGTATGGAGTTCTTTTAAAATTAAGATTATTGTTATTTTTTGTGATATGTATAGATTGATTCATTTTTAACATGATACTTTTTTTTATTAGAGGGGTAAACACTTTTGACCCAGAGCTAGATGGAACCAATGAGGCTATAGTATGACTAAATTTGGACTTCACTAGACATCTAGATCCCCTTAAGTCATCCTATCACCTTAAATCGTAAATCAATTTCTTAAGGGGTCCTAATATGACAAATTTCTTAAGGAGATCAAAGAAGTTATTAAAATTTGGTGAAGTTTCCCAAGGCAACCAAATTTAACAATAATAAGATCATGCAAGATTATAGGGTATGTGCAGGACCATGATGGGCCAAAAAGTGGCAATATGATGGGTATGTGGCTGACGACTTTTTTTTTACACAAAATTGATGAAACGAAAAGGGTTTTTAAAGGATATTCTTAGATTTCCATCAATATAAATTATTCTTTACTTTGAATTTAATAAGTAATTATTATTCATTTTCTAATGATGCGACTAAGTCACAGTTGATAGACTAATTGAAAAACATCTATAGCTTTCAAAAGCGGTATCACATTTTTGAATCAAAACATGTGTCACACATTCTATGCTTTGCATACTATAGGATTAAAAAAATAAAAATCAAATTTCATGAAGTTTTGACCAAGTTAAGGTGGTTAGACATACAATTTTTTCATAATTAATTAATTACTTGGAGAAAAATTACCAAAAAATATGAATCACATCGGGACATGAGTCCTCTACTTATATCTAAAATATTATAAAAAAATATTATCATTTTATTGTGGTTAGGGTGGTTAGATAGACACCTAATTCTTATTTTGTCCCTAAAATTTAAGTACTACTGCATTGAAATTTAAAATTTTCGCCAAATAGATTTATTTATTTTTTAAACAAACCTAGTAGTTTAGAAACTACATTCAATTTTCTACAAATTCTATTCTTACATATTTTTGAAATAATATAGATAACTTATTCAAATTTTTACGTCAAGTTACCTAACTCTGATTTTTCTGATTTTTTTGCCACTTAAGGGCCTATTTTTTCCATGATGATCCTGCACATACCCTATAATATGAATGAGACTTCATGATCTAGGTTGGTCAGTTGAAACAAGAGTAGATCTCAATCAACTATTCCACAAGAAAATGTTCTTCACTAACTTGCAAGTTCATTAAATATTCCAAGGGGCACCAAAACTTTACCCTAAGTTTTGTAAACCCTAAACCCTGAACTCTAAAATCTAAACCCTAAACACTAAACCATTCATTTTTTCCTACCCAACACCTTAAATTGAAATTTGGTTGTCTTCGGAAAATCCACCATATTTCATTCCCTTATGCCATGTAATTTCATCCTGGGATCTTACTACATGTACATCCCCTTAAGTTATCCTATTACCCTAAACCCTAAAGCCATCATTTTTTCTTTCAAGGCTCTTAATGAAATTTGGTTGCCTTGGGAAACTTCTCCAAATTTTATTCACTTGAGCCATGCCATTTTCTCCTAGGACCTCACTAGACATAAATCCCCTTAAGCCATCCTGTCACCCTAAATCGTAATTCGATTTCTTAAAATTTGGTGATCAAAGTTGCCATCATGATCTAGGTTGGTCAGTTGAAACAAGAGTGAATCTCAATCAACTATTCCACAAGAAAATGTTCTTCATGAACTTGCAGTTCATTAAATATTCCAAATTCTAAACCCTAAACACTAAACCATTCATTTTGTCCTACCTAGGATCTTAAAGTGAAATTTGGTTGTCTTAGGAAAATCCACCAAATTGCATTCCCCTATGTCATGTAATTTTGTCCTAGGATCTTACTACATATATCCCCTTAAGTTATCCTATTACCCTAAACCCTAAACCCTAAAGCCATCATTTTTTCTTAGGCTCTTAATGAAATTCGGTTGCCTTAGGCAACTCCACCAAATTTCGTTCCCTTATTCCATGTAATTTTTTCCTAGGATCTTACTACATATATCCCCTTAAGTTATCCTATTACCCTAAACCCTAAACTCTAAATTCTAAACCCTAAACCTTAAAGTCATCATTTTTTCTTAGGCTCTTAATGAAATTTGGTTGCCTTAGGCAACTCCACCAAATTTCATTCCCTTATGCCATGTAATTTTTTCCTAGGATCTTACTACATGTAGATCCCCTTAAGCTATCCTATTACCCTAAACCCTAAAGCCATCATATTTTCTTTAAAGGCTCTTAATGAAATTTGGTTGCCTTGTGCAACTTCACCAAATTTTATTCACTTGAGCCATCTCATTTTCTCCGAGGACCTCACTAGACGTAGATCCCCTTAAGCCATCCTATCACCCTAAATCATAATTTGATTTCTTAAGGGGTTCCAATATGAAATTTCCTAAGGGTATCAAAGTTCTTAAAATTTGGTGATCAAAGTTGCCCAAGGCCCAACGAAATTTAGCAATAATAAGATCCTTCAAGATTATACAATATCAATAGTTAATTGTATTTTCATTCAAGTAACATGTGCCTTAGACATATAAATGAGGCTTACCTATAATTTTATCATTTGTATTCAATTATTTAAGGCCATTTATATTGTATGGTTTAAAGTTATTTCCTATACATGTATCTTACATCTTGAAATTACAAATCTAATGCAAGTTCACTCATATCTTAAAGATCACATGGATCCATTCAATAATATTTGCAATCCACCTCCATGCCATCCATCTCCAATGCCTTCACCTCCACCTCCACCCACTCCACCTCATAACCCCCCACCTCCACCACTTGAAATCAATGAACATGCTTGTTTGCAAGCACAAATAAATGCTTTGTCTAGAACCATCCAAGATCAAATCAACATTATTCAAAATGAAGAATGAGTCGCACCTCCTGTGAGGATGTTTGCATCTAGGATGCAAACACTTGTTGATGCTGTGAGGGCTATAGATGGGATCGTATATGAGCATTGACAATGGCTAGAGGAGAGGAGAACTCTTGATTTTGAAAAGGAAAACACAAAGAAATGAAGATCTATGCAGTAGAGAGCCATAATAGTTTATAAATTAAAACAATGATCTTAAATAGTTATGAATTTATAAATTTGGTGAACGATGGATATTTTGTGTGATGAATTTATAATTTGGTTCCAAATGGATATTTTAGTGACATGAATTTATGATTTTGGTTCTAGATGGATATTTTAGTGACATGGATTTATGAATTTGGTGGAATTTATGAACTTATAATGAATAGTATATAATAGTATATATTTTATGACTATCTACTAGATCATGATTTCCCCTGCTGAAAAATTGTAATATATACGTGTGTGTGTGTTAGACATAAAATGAGCTTTTGTGAATGTTTCAAGTTTATTGTTTAGTATGTATGTGCATGTATTAAAATTTTTCATATATAGTTCTTAAATTTTGAAATTTGTATGTATGTACATAGTTTAGTTTAATGATTTGTACGCATGCAAATTATGCATCATATTTTTTATTTTAAATGTACATACACATACATTTAATATTGAATTTTGTATGGACATGCTCTTGAGTTGAACAATCAATGTATATATATGTGCATTTCAATTAAATATATGATCTTAATACATGTATGCACATGGACTATTTTGCATGATTCAATGTAGGTGCACATTTATATTGAGCATATCATGGATGATTTTAACATTGATGATATCGTCAATCCACCACCTCAGCCACAACCACATCCACCTCCCCCCCTCCACCTCCACCTCCACCTCCCACTCCCATTCCCCCTCCACCTCCCCCTCCCCCTCCACCTCCACCTAATATGCCACATCCAATACCTATCGCATCTGACGAGGCTCGCTTGAGAGCATGAATAAATGATCAAGTTGCATCCTTAAAAAATCAAATCAATGATGTGCAGAGTCAAGCATTGATTCCTCCACATGTGAGACATTTTGCATCTGCGATGCAAAATGTTGTTGATGCCATCATGATGATCGATTCTGATCTTGATAGGCATTGACAAGACAGAGAACAAATGAGACAATTTTATTCTGATGGTCTCTCTTACAAACAAATATTAGACCTTAAAATAATGAAATCCCATCTAGCCCCCTACTTTATTGACTCCATTACTCGACAACCCATTCCACCCAACAAATCTAGAATATCCATGAGGTGGTGCATACATCTACAGATGAGTGCACATTTTTGGGATCGATGGTATATGGTTTTTGATAGTCCCCCACATGCTAATTGGGAGTTCCCATTGTATTTTTTGAGAAAATTTTATGTAGATTTGTTTTGGGGCAAAAGACAAATTATTTTGATTTTAGATCATTTCAGGGTGTTGGTGGCAACATGCCACAACAGAGATTAGGGGCAAGGGTTGATCCTCAATTCCCCATGCATGTGCAACCCCTTGTTGTTGTTCCTGGTCCTCCCATTCCTACACCTACACATCATCAAGCTCTAGTATCAACATTGGGTTCCTTAATACACTCACAGGAGACCTTGATCAACACGCTTCTGTGATAGCGAGTGGGGAGCATAGAGATGATGATGATGATGGATGATTTTTTTATGGAGTTGGTCCGAGTACTGCTCCAAGAGTGTCGAGGTTCATCCCCCATATATGAACTAGTTGTCATCAAGTATGCTATGGACCTGATCAGGCCACACCTAGTTCAGGTGGACGGGGAGATTTTGGTGGTTCATCTGGTCGCATCAGTTCATTTGTAGAGTTCCTCATAGAAAAAAATCACCCTAAGGACACTATGACACAGGTATAAATATGCATCTAGATGTATGTTCATTTTATAAGAATTTTGATGGTTGTATATATCAAAGAAAAGTTTGCAATACATTTTAACAATCAAATTGTTTGGTGTACATGTAGTACCCCTCCTCTTACTGTTCATATTTATTATTTTTCTATGCGTTCGTTTGATACCTTGATACTATGATGGTACTGTTATTGTGTGTTGGATAGTTAGTCATTTGATGATGCTATTATTCCATTAGTGGACATGATTATTCATATGACATTGTGGTAGGTGATGTTAGTTGATTTTTAGAATTATATTATGATGCAATGATTTAATTAAATATGTTATGAGATGATTGTTAGTTAGAAATGTTAATTGATTGATTATATTATAATTGTTAGAATAGGTGTGATGAAGGACAATATAGCATCACTCGTTCGCGAGTTCCCTGCTCTTTTGTGATTCCTTCTCACAATGCAGTGCTTTGATTTAATGCTTCGATTATATATATATATGTATGCACATGTACACGACTTCGTTTGTATGCAGGTATTGCAGGTATAAGTCTCGATTCCACCTGCTTCGATAGGACAGGGCGAGCACCAATAGCCCAACGGTTAAATGTTGAAACAAAGGTGACGATGAAGTCATCCCGTTCCATGATGTCAGATCGTCTCATTTGATTGGTATTGTTCATTTGTGTAATTGTCGTCTTTTGTGGTTTGTATTTTTTGTTTTGTCGTATTTTGATTAATGTTGGTACCTTATATGTTGTGGTGTATTCGATTTAAATGATTGAAATAATTGTTTATTTTAATGTTAGATTAAATTCTATTTAAATATTTAAATGATTTAATTATTTTGGAAGTCATGAATTTCAATTAAATGATAATTAAATGTTAAATGTGTTTTAATTATTTTAATCAATTATCTGGTGGAGGATAATTATTAGAATAAATTATTCAAATTAAATAGATAATGCGATGTGCAAGTAAAGTGGTAAAAATAGAAATTAAAACAATAAAACAAATAAAAGAATAAAAAAAGTTGTGAGAACGAATAAGAATATAGATCTGAGTAAAAAGCTGGCTTTTAAAGAATTATTTTCTTTTATTTTTGATTTTTAGAGTTTTTGAAAAAGAATGGACAATATCTTTTATTTAATTAGGAAAATTGTAAGTTTTCACACACAGAGTATATTTGTTATAGAAGTTGCACAAGATATTGGCTTGGTATTCTGAAATTTTAGAAAGGATATTGGAATCTTCTGCTGTATTTTGAGGAGAGTTATAGAAAGGGATTTTCAATCTGTTTCTGGTGATTGTCCTAGAGAGTTCTCTGAACAAATAATCGGATTCGAGTTCGAGGGCGAAATTCTGTAGAGGAGATTTGGAAGCACGAACAGGGAGCTCTTCGAAGTCATCAGAATCAAATGGGCATCATCAGATTTTCGAATAAGCATTGGACACCAGATTCCACTCGTATTTTCCTTCTCGTTCTGTCTATGTCATCTTTCTGCTTCAAAGAAAAATATAAGTTATTAAATATGATTTGTGTGAAGAAAAAAAACTACTGTTTGAACTGAAAACTAGGGAAAGATATTAGACCAGAATTTTTAAAGAAGGAAGAAAGTTGTTGAACTATTCCAATTTGTCAAAAAAAAAAAAAAAACCTTTTTCTTCTGAAATTTTCAATTTATCAATAAGCAGATTTTGGAAAAGATAGTTTCCTTGTGGGGAATATTAAATTTGAAGTTTTGTTAATATATTTATATATAATGGATCTATTTTATTTCTCTGTATTTTTCTCCGATTTTAATATATATGGAAGTAACATATATATATATATATATGCATACCTTAATATTTTCTATTACGCTAATACTGTGCGCCGGCCGTACATCTGGAAAACTAATATTATATTTGCTCAGAATTCAAAATTTACTGTATTCATTTTTTTTTTGTTTATATTGAATTTATTTTAAAAATATATATATAGAACAAAATTTTAAAAACAATGGAAACCAAAAATTTTACTTGATATTGTTTGGGGGAAGGGAAGGGGTCGTACCCCGTCCCCTCTTCCCTTAGGGCCTGACAAGCATGGGCTACTGGGTGTACTCTTGGCAGCATCCTGAGGAATTTCAGTCCTCTCTCCTCTGCGCGCCAGTAAGTATGGACTGATTCCTGCGTCATCTTATTTTTTTTTTAAAAACAAAACTTCGATGGCTATTTTAAAATTCGTTTATTTATTATGCACTTAAATAAATAAATAAATAAATAAATAAATATATATATATATATATATTTATGTGTGTTTGTTCAGTTTGGACAGAATAGTATAAGAATATTTTTTATGATTATATAGTTTTATGTGTGATTGTTCAGTTCGGTCAGAACAATATAAAAATATATGATGATTATATATATATATATTAAATTATATATATATACAGTAAATTGTGTAAATATGAATATACAAAAATAGATAATTATTATTTGTGGAATATGATTAAGTTGAGTAAATATGAAATTTATTATCTTTGAGTAATTGATTGTAGAAAAATGGATAAGGTGTCGAAATTATTATTGTGTTTATTTCAAGTTGATCCAACGAAACTAGAAAACTCTTAAACACTATTAGACTCACGAATTACTTTGGTTTTGCTATAACAATGTTCATGTATTAAATGGGATTTTGGGTTGTTGGTAACTAAAAGAATTATTGTACTTCGGTGTGAAAGTTATTATGTTGTTCTTAGCTTTCTTATTTTGATTATGCTTTTGAGCATTATTGGTTTTATGTTGGAAGGGTTGAACGGGTTTGTAAGACTTTTGATTATGAGTAATTGCGAGAGGGTTAATGCCTCGTGTATCTGGTTTTTGGTGTTATGGTTTATATTTGCTAGTTCAACCCTTGCCTGCTTTGAGATATGTTAGGGGTCATAGGGAGAGTGGCTCTTCGTGGGCGCCAGCGCCTCAGGATGAGGAAAGGCTCAGGATAACCCACGAAAGAATAGTTAAACAAGTGATAACCTAAACAATAGAATTTAGGGGGTTGGGTAGTTAAAAAACACAAGATAATAAAACATTGGATTCCTCGGCTATGCATTAGGGCTACCATAGACTAGTGATAGACTGAGAAGGTCGTGATCGGCAAAGCCATAGTCTCGTCTTCATGAGAGATTATTGGCTCCGCATTAGCTACCCTATGGTGTCGGCACCTCAGTTAGGAGGAAGGGCTAGGAGATCCATAGATGGGTGTTGGCGCCTCAGTTGGAGGAAGGGCCAGGAGAATCCCATGAGAGCTATGCGATGACACTCTCCACTTGACACCCTTGTGCTTTGTTTGTAGTTGCCTCTGGATTTTGTAATCTTTATGATTGTTTCTGATTCTGGTGGTTTTAGTTTATGATTGCTATTTGGTTACTTGTATAAATTGTGATACCTTGTTTAATTGTGATGAGATTCATAGTTTTAACTTGTCATGTGATTTGCGAACGTTGATGGTTGTTCATTGTATGCCTTGTGTGGTACTTGTTTGTTCTATGTTGTTGTTGAGTCGGTTTGACGTTCATGGTCGGGTTCACTTCCTCGTCACCTCTGAGCACGGTGGGTGAGTTACTTGTAATTCACATGGTTGGGTGGAACGTGCTCCGCACCCGTTGGGTTCCCCATCAGCATCTTGTCTTCTCAGCATATCCAGTGGAGTTGTACCAGTATTCACTTTACATTTTAGATTTCAATGTATTTGTAGCATCCCACATGTTTGGGAAATTCAATGTAATTCATTTATCAGAGATTGTAATGTAACATTAGAACAATGATGTAATAGTTAGGATCATTTGTAACTCTATTAAGAGATTTATCATGGATGTAATTATACGATGTTTATTATTCTCGCATCATGGTTTTGGATGTATCCTTAGTCATGGTTATTTTAATATAAATAATATTGTTGTAATCTTTATCTTTATTTCCGTTTAGTTGTTGCGATGTAACCTCGCGTGCCCTAGAGAACTAAGTGTGTTAATGTTATGTAATGTGTTATGTGATTATGGTATAATGTTATTGCATGTCTAATTTAATTGTTTTCAAAAAAAAAAATTATTTGCATTGTGTGTGTTCTCTGGGGTTTGCACTATGGGCGTTACAACTTGGTATCAGAGAATAGGTTTGCACACTGGGACACTATGAGCCCATTGTGTTGACTTATCTACTCGTTCTTGTAGGAGCGCGTGTTTTCATGTGTGTGGTTTGTGGCATGTTCTCTGCGTGGTTGTTGTGTGCTTACTCTTATCTATTTAATGGCTTCCTGGAGTAAGCCATATCCTTGGGAGGGAGGATGTAATACCCCCATGTTACTAATAATTTTTAATATTATTTGTTACTCTTATGTGTGAGCTTGATACTACTTTCTATTGGTGATGAGCTCACCATCTTGGTGTGTGAGGATGCCTTCCGTAGTAGGGAATCTTATTTTCTTTTGTTTACCGGCTTCCAGGAGTAAGCCGATTTTATGGGGGGGAGGATATAGTACCCCTCCTCTTACTATTCGGATTTATTATTTTTCTATGCGTTCGTTTGATACCTTGATACTATGATGGTACTGTTATTGTGTGTTGGATAGTTAGTCATTTGATGATGCTATTATTCCATTAGTGGACATGATTATTCATATGACATTGTGGTAGGTGATGTTAGTTGATTTTTAGAATTATATTATGATGCAATGATTTAATTAAATATGTTATGAGATGACTGTTAGTTAGAAATGTTAATTGATTGATTATATTATAATTGTTATAATAGGTGTGATGAAGGACAATATAGCATCACTCGTTCACGAGTGCCCTACTATGTTGTGATTCCTTCTCACAATGTAGTGCTTTGATTTAATGCTTCGATTTTATATATATATGTATGCACATGTACACAACTTCATTTGTAAGCAGGTATTGCAGGTATAAGTCTCGATTCCACCTGCTTCGGCAGGATAGGGCGAGCACCAATAGCCCAGAGGTTAAATGTTGAAACAGAGGTGACGATGAAGTCATCCCATTCCATGATGTCAGATTGTCTTGTAAGGCCTCTCTTTGCATGTGACTAATACAATCTTAAAGTGTTATATATTCCTCCTAAATAGATGGTTAGATATATTGCAAGCGATATGAATTGTCTAACAGTAACCTTATAGTTTTACGTTATGTTATATCACTGTTATTTTACTTAATGAAGATGTATGTGCATGCAAATTATTGTATGAGATTCGAACTTATAAGATGAATCTGAAATAAGATAATTGTTGTGTTGTATTACATTGGAAGTGTAATTAGCTATGTAAATGATTCATGAATAAAGTTACAAAGATTCGATTTACAATTAATGTTGTTTATTAATATGTCTAATTGTGCTTGATTATGTTGTGCAGGAAATTAAATGAGTCAATGTGGGATTAACATTAAAGGTCGAGAAGAAAACGGTGCTAGCATGAGAAGGGATAACCATCAAGTGCAAATCAAAAGACTTCTTGTTGAGGATATAAATTTATCTCCATCCAAGACCTAAAAGAAAGTAGAGTAAATGTATTGGAGGGATAAGGAATCAAATATGCAAATAGGAGGATGGATAAATATTGGAATCAAATCAAATATACTTTGGGAAGTTCTAAGTGTAGCCCTATTTGACTTAGAAGGGTTTGAGATTTTACTATTGATTGGTTTATTATGTTTGAATAGAATCCAATTGTAGGTCATGTGATGTGAGTTTGGTTGGGATTGGAACACTTGGTCAAGATCAAAACTCGTATGGATTCTTTTGTGGGTTTTAAAAAGGGATTATTGAGTCAATTTCCTTGGTTTTTGAACAAGAATAGACCTTAGGACCTATACCTATGGGTTTGGAACCTTTTTGACATGTGAACTTGTCCTTGGAGTGTGAAAAGACCCCTCAAAAGTCCACATTCATGAATGTGACGAATTCAAAAAGTGTTGGGGCTTGGGAAAAGTGACTTGTCACTCTCAACTTCCCACTCCCCAAAAGTTCTTGGAATTGGCACAAGACTCACACATGTGTGAGCACTTGTGGGAAAGAGTTTAGGTTTGGAGGATTCCTATATATCTCAAGAAGATGGAAGATTTGGGCATTGCCCACTTCTCCTTTTGGAGAACTTGTGAAGTGAAGAAAAGAAGGAGAGAGTCAAGGATGGAAGAATAGGAGTTCAAAGGAAAGCAGCTTGTAGAGAGATAAGTCCTTTTTCCATTTCTTATTCTTAGTATTGGTAGAGATAGCTTGATCTATGCATTGAATCATAAGTAAGATTGTTTAAGGGATATATTAGAGTAATGTGTTGTATAATGAGCAAGCTTGTTATAGCACTAAGCTCTCACCATTGAATTACAATGGTGTATAGTGTATTTCTTGCTCGGGGGTATGGCTAGAGCCCACGAGGCTCCATGATGCCATTACGGTAGGGTGGAGAGCAAGACCTTGTTCAAGAGTTTGTAATTCAATTATTTCATCAAATATTGTGGTAATATTTTAAGTCAAAAAAAAGAAGATGGGTTTCATATTATTTTTTTTAGAAGAAAATTATAGGAAAAGAGCAAGGTCATTGCATTCACATGTAAATAATTTGTTTCTCAATGTTAAAAGAAAAGAGAAATATGCCCTTTGGGTTGAATGTTATAGCCTTGAAAAGGTTGTTGTATAGGGTAACTTAGATTCTACTTGTGAAAGAGAAGTTTCAATATTGCATGTAAAAGAAAGGAAGTGTGCATTTGTGCTTGAAGGAAGGTGATAATAATCTATTGAAAATTTCATCTATCTGTCTTTGTTATCAGAAATAAAATGTGTGTGTAGCTGCAAGTATTTATTCATGAAGAATGCCATGGAAATATAAGTTTTATCTTTTTGCCTTGAAATGAAACGAGTACTTAGCTTCAAGTATATTGTGTTTTCCTCATACTATGATATGAAAATGGTTATATCATTTTGTTTGCTAGCTAAGAAAAGAAACCAAAAAAAAAAGGGGGGGTTATATGAAGTCACGAATACTTTTTTAAAAAAAAAAGTACAGAGAAGAATTTTATTTGGGATTAAAAAATAAAATCCTTTTGTACCATCTTTCATTTCTTGAGATAATGAGATGTAACATGACTACGTGGAGTATTTGATATGACGAATAAAATTCCATTGCAATGCAGATTTATCGATGTTTCCATTCATTTAAGGAGGAAACTAGAATACTATTATTCTCAGAAAGGCATATAAAGATTTAAGTTTTGTGCAGAGAGACAAGAGAATACACAATCGATAGGAAGCAAATAATTATTTATTTTGTTCTATCTATATTTAAAGTTAAAAATTGTCCATTCCCTAGTACAAGTGCTATAGGGTAGATGGCTAAAAGTTATAACAGGAATGATACCATGCTAAGTGTCTATGAAATTTATAAGCTAAATCTAACTATGTTAGAAATTTAATACCTTTAGCAATGCAACCACTCACTAGAATAGGTTGAAGACAACACAGTATCGAGTAAAACAACACTGTATATTCTAGTACACTGATTCCTTTGCATGATAAACCAAACCACAGGTAGATGGGGATTGTTGTCACGACCAGTCGTTCTGGTTGATAGACTATACACAGTAATCTTTACATGCATATCTTGTTTAAAATGTTAACCTGGATTTAAGCCTAGATATTTATATGCTGATATATCACCAAGAAGTCTATGTCTATGGTAGTGCAATTAAGAGAATAGATTGGAAAACAGGCCCTGTCCTGTGTATGGTGAGTTGGAAACTTGGACAGAGTAGGGACTACCGCCATGTTAAGGCACGATCCTTGAATAGTTAATGCATGTAGACAGTAGAGAATAAATAACATGAATACCCCCCACCATATCTTTCTCTTAGGAAAATGCATACTCCTTTAAAATATATATATATGGGAGATAAGATTAAATTGAGAAGAAAATCTTCAGCCTTGCTAAAGGCTCCCCTACCATTGAAAAAAAAAAACAAACAAAAAAAAAAAAAAGCACGAGTTGGATTGCAACATAGTACATGTCACGCACATTGGTCTGCATCGAGTAAATTGGTGAAGCTGACCCGACTGTGCTCTAGGAAATCTGGCTAACATTTATGGTGGTGATTACTTGGAATCTGAAAGCACGATCAGCTCCCTAAACCATCTGATTTCCGCCTTCTTCTAGTATTATCTCTTCTCTCCTCTTCTACCCTCGTCACTCCCTGAAATGTTTCATACTGCGATCTGCTTATAGATAAATATATCGATTTACCCTATAAGGCAGCGAGAAAACTCAAACTTATTAGGGAGCAATATTTTACAGTTGTTTGTTTGATTATTTTTTTGTTTATTTGGAGGATAAGAGTGTACTCGAGTAGTATGAGGGGGTATTCTATCCAATGGATAATTGAGCGTATGGATCACTCATCGAGGCTGCTCCTAGTTTGTGAGGCGTCACCTCATTGTACGAGTGTAACCGTATACCCAAGCGGGTAGAATCTGCTACCATGAGTCATTCCATGGGCACACTACTTTTATTCAAGTATGCCACTATTAATACTTAGCGGAGTAGTTTAGAGCCTCCATGCAAAAGAGAGAGTCAGATGGACAAACCTAGTATAGTTATTGGAGAAATGGATAATATTATTTAATGGGAATTAAATTTGTACAAAAAGGAAAAAAAAGAATAATAATAATAATAAACGAGATATTTAATACAGTTGGTTCCCTGACTTGCTACTCTACTATTTTTGTCCCGTCTCTTTCATGGCAGTTTTGGCAGAGACTAGATCCAAAGCAATACAGAAAATATATCTAAAATATTGTTCTATGCTCTTGCTGCTGCAGACGGATGTGAAATCTGAGTGCCACTCCACTCTCAAGCTGTCATGAAATTAAGTATCCTAAAATAGATACAGTAAATAGTTTCTTTCCAAACTTTAGTGTTACGTCATAATTGGTGTGATATAAACCATGACTCCATTTTTGTCGCACATAAGGATTGTGAAGCATATACTAGTCATTGGGCAGTATGGAGATAAATATGAGTGTATGTACTTTCACATAATTTTCTTGTAAATCATATTACTGTTAATTTTAGCAACAACGGCTAAGAAATCTAAAGTTTTTATCTTCAAATTGTACTGAGGTGATCCGCATGGCCTATGATAGCTCCTTTTGGGCAAAACTATTCATTCTTCTCTTGCCTGGCGTTGAGCACACAATCTGCGGATACATCTTGTTTTTTTCGAGCTATTGTTATTATAGTTTAATTTGCATATATATTATCTATCTCGCTGCACCTAATTTTGGTGTCCTTGGTTGCTGCACACCAATTATCGTTGTAAATGGCTATGTGTTGTGGCTAATTATTTTACTTATTGTCCCTTGCGCCAAACCCATACCCCATCTACTTGCTGAGCATAGAGTAAACATAACACCTCGTTCTTGTAGAGGCGTTTAGCTTCATTTAAGAAAACTTACTTTTTTTTTAACTAATTCCTTTCCTTAAGCGCGTTGTGAAGATTCCTTGTCCTCCCATCATAAAAAATTGTTATATGTATTTATTACCATTGGGGAGGGAAAGGGAATTCTTTTTAAGACTCCACGTTTCCTCATAAAGAAACTTTAAATATAAGCTTATATACGAATAAGAGAAACTTTAAATATAAACTTATACGCAAATGAGCTTTAGACTTTAAAAAGAAAGAGGTATCAATTTCCACCCCTTAGTGGGGAAATATAGTATATTTTAAAATAGCTTACATCATGGGCTTAGGGGGACTTCTAAAATTTATTCTTTTAAGTAAAAAGAAAGAAAGAGTTTATATGGAAGTAAATTATATATAGTGATTTGTGGTTTATATAAATCAGTCTTTATAATTATATATTGAGCTGATAAATAGATGATAAAGAGAATAGTTAATATTAAATTGAGTTTAAGGATATGTTTATTTTTTTAATATAATTTTTCATGAAATTTGTTTTTTTGTATGGTATGTTGCTAACATATTATAATGTTAACATGAATCTGGTTGTTATTATTAATGTTAGATTGCCAATTAATACAATTAGTTGTATGAGCTAATATTATATGAAATAATAGTTAATTGGATTTTATAACAAAAATGATAAATTGACATAAGTGGTAGTTTAATCATTAGTTATATTAATCTTAATGATAATAGTTGTATAAATATAAAAATTGAATAGACAAAATTAATAATGGGTATGTGGCATGAATGGAAATGGTATCTCAATGGGTAATTTAAGCTATATATTAGGTATGACTGTTATCAAAACTTTTAATCCATGCTAACAGCTATATTGAAGTCAACTTATTTTCAATTGAATTAAATTGAACAAGTCAAGATATTATGACTCCTTAGAAAAAGGTGAACGCTAATGTTCAAGTTAAATAATAACTAATTGGTAAGAAGTTATGAAGCTCAGTTAAGGGAGTCAATCAACATGAGCAAGTAACTACTTAATCTACATGTGGCGCATCAATCATGATAATCATGTCTAATAGTATAAGGCATGTACGATGTTGGCTTGTTGGGATCGTGTAGGGGTGAAAACTTATGTTAAAGAAATAAAATTATGTGAGTTTTCTCATCAAAAATTTTAGGCATGACACGTCTCATTTGATTGGTATTGTTCATTTGTGTAATTGTCGTCTTTTGTGGTTTGTGTTTTTTGTTTTGTCATATTTTGATTAATGTTGGTACCTTATATGTTGTGGTGTATTCGATTTAAATGATTGAAATAATTGTTTATTTTAATGTTAGATTAAATTCTATTTAAATATTTAAATGATTTAATTATTTTGGAAGTCATGTATTTCAATTAAATGATAATTAAATGTTAAATGTGTTTTAATTATTTTAATCAATTATCTGGTGGAGGATAATTATTAGAATAAATTATTCAAATTAAATAGATAATGTGATGTGCAAGTAAAGTGGTAAAAATAGAAATTAAAACAATAAAAAAAATAAAAGACTGAAAAAAGTTGTGAGAACGAATAAGAATACAGATCTGAGTAAAAAGCTGGCTTTTAAAGAATTATTTTCTTTTATTTTTGATTTTTAGAGTTTTTGAAAAAGAATGGACAATATCTTTTATTTAATTAGGAAAATTGTAAGTTTTCACACACAGAGGATATTTGTTACAGAAGTTGCACAAGATATTGGTTTTTGTATTATGAAATTTTAGAAAGGATATTGGAATCTTCTGCTGTATTTTGAGGAGAGTTATAGAAAGGGATTTTCAATGTTTCCTAGTGATGATTGTCTGGAAGTTCTGAACAAAAATAATGGATTTGGGTTGAGGGGTGAAATTCTATAGAGGAGATTTGGAAGTAGGCAGGGAGCTCTTTATGAGTCATCCAGAATCAAGCGGGCATCATCCAGATTTCGAATAAGCATTGGACCTTGAGGTTCCACTCATTTAGCCTAGATTGCAATACATGTCATCTACGCTTCAAAAGAAAAGTATAAGTTATGAAGAAAGAAAACTACTGTTTGAACTGAAAACTGGGGAAAGATATTAGACCAGAATTTTTAAAGAAGGAAGAAAGTTGTTGAACTGTTCCAATTTGTCAAAACAAAAAAAAAAACCTGTCTTCTGAAATTTTCAATTTATCAATAAGCAGATTTTGGAAAAGATAGTTTCCTTGTGGGGAATATTAAATTTGAAGTTTTGTTAATATATTTATATATAATGGATCTATTTTATTTCTCTGTATTTTTCTCTGATTTTAATATATATGGAAGTAACATATATATATATATATATATATATATATTATACATATATGCATACCTTAATATTTTCTATTACGCTAATACTGTGCGTCGGCCGTACGTCTGGGAAAATAATATTATATTTGCTCAGAATTCAAAATTTACTGTATTCATTTTTTTTGTGTTTATATTGAATTTATTTTAAAAAAATATATATAAAACAAAATTTTAAAAAAAATGGAAACCGAAAATTTTATTTTATATTGTTTGGGGGAAGGGAAGGGGTCGTACCCCGTCCCCTCTCCCCTTATGGCAGAAAGGATTGCCCGCAGCAGTCCGCGGACTACTGTGCGCGGCAGTCCTATGGACTGCCGTGCGTAGCAGTCACGAGGACTGCCTACGGTAGTCCTCTCTCCTCTGTGCGCCAGTAAGGCGTATGCACTGATTCCTGCATCATCTTATTTTCTTTTGAAAAACAAAACTTTGATGGCTATTTTAAAATTCGTTTATTTATTATGCACTTAAATATATATATATATGTGTGTGTGTGTGTGTGTGTGTGTGTGTGTGTGTGTGTGTGTGTGTTTGTTTGCTCAGTTTGGACAAAACAGTATAAGAATATTTTTTATGATTATATAGTTTTATGTGTGATTGTTCAGTTTGATCAGAACAATATAAAAATATATGATGATTATATATATATATATATTAAATTATATATATACAGTAAATTGTGTAAATATGAATATACAAAAATAGATAATTATTATTTGTGGAATATGATTAAGTTGAGTAAATATGAAATTTATTATCTTTGAGTAATTGATTGTAGCAAAATGGATAAGGTGTCGAAATTATTATTGTGTTTATTTCAAGTTGATCCAACGAAACTAGAAAACTCTTAAACACTATTAGACTCATGAATTACTTTGGTTTTGCTATAACAATGTTCATGTATTAAATGGGATTTTGGGTTGTTGGTAACTAAAAGAATTATTGTACTTCGGTGTGAAAGTTATTATGTTGTTCTTAGCTTTCTTATTTTGATTATGCTTTTGAGCGTTATTGGTTTTATGTTGGAAGGGTTGAACGGGTTTGTAAGACTTTTGATTATGAGTAATTGCGAGAGGGTTAATGCCTCGTGTATCTGGTTTTTGGTGTTATGGTTTATATTTGCTAGTTCAACCCTTGCCTGCTTTGAGATATGTTAGGGGTCATAGGGAGAGTGGCTCTTCGTGGGCGCCGGCGCCTCAGGATGAGGAAGGGCTCAGGATAACCCACGAAAGAATAGTTAAACAAGTGATAACCTAAACAATAGAATTTAGGGGGTTGGGTAGTTAAAAAACACAAGATAATAAAACATTGGATTCCTCGGCTATGCATTAGGGCTACCATAGACTAGTGATAGACTGAGAAGGTCAGCCATAGTCTCGTCTTCATGAGAGATTATTGGCTCCGCATTAGCTACCCTATGGTGCCGGCGCCTCAGTTAGGAGGAAGGGCCAAGAGATCCATATATGGGTGCCGGCGCCTCAGTTGGAGGAAGGGCCAGGAGAATCCCATGAGAGCTATGCGATGACACTCTCCACTTGACACCCTTGTGCTTTGTTTGTAGTTGCCTCTGGATTTTGTAATCTTTATGATTGTTTCTGATTCTGGTGGTTTTAGTTTATGATTTCCATTTGGTTACTTGTATAAATTGTGATACCTTGTTTAATTGTGATGAGTTCATAGTTTTAACTTGTCATGTGATTTGTGAACGTTGATGGTTGTTCATTGTATGCCTTGTGTGGTACTTGTTTGTTCTATGTTGTTGTTGAGTCGGTTTGACATTCATGGTCGGGTTCACTTCCTCGTCACCTCTGAGCACGGGGGGTGAGTTACTTGTAATTCACATGGTTGGGTGGAACGTGCTCCGCACCCGTTGGGTTCCCCATCAGCATCTTTTCTTCTCAGCATATCCAGTGGAGTTGTACCAGTATTCACTTTACATTTTAGATTTCAATGTATTTGTAGCATCCCACATGTTTGGGAAATTCAATGTAATTCATTTATCAGAGATTGTAATGTAACATTAAAACAATGATGTAATAGTTAGGATCATTTGTAACTCTATTAAGAGATTTATCATGGATGTAATTATTTGATGTTTATTATTCTCGCATCATGGTTTTGGATGTATCCTTAGTCATGGTTATTTTAATATAAATAATATTGTTGTAATCTTTATCTTTATTTTCGTTTAGTTGTTGCGATGTAACCTCGCGTGCCCCAGAGAACTAAGTGTGTTAATGTTATGTAATGTGTTATGTGATTATGGTATAATGTTATTGCATGTCTAATTTAATTGTTTTCAAAAAAAAAAATTATTTGCATTGTGTGTATTCTCTGGGGTTTGCACTATGGGCGTTACAACTTGGTATCAGAGCATAGGTTTGCACACTGGGACACTATGACCCCATTGTGTTGACTTATCTGCTCGTTCTTGTAGGAGCGCGTGTTTTCATGTGTGTGGTTTGTGGCATGTTCTTTGTGTGGTTGTTGTGTGCTTACTCTTATCTATTTAATGGCTTCCTGGAGTAAGCCATATCCTTGGGGGGCAGGATGTAATACCCCCATGTTACTAATAATTTTTAATATTATTTGTTACTCTTATGTGTGAGCTTGATACTACTTTCTATTGGTGATGAGCTCACCATCTTGGTGTGTGAGGATGCCTCCCGTAGTAGGGAATCTTATTTTCTTTTGTTTACCGGCTTCCAGGAGTAAGCCGATTTTATGGGGGGGAGGATGTAGTACCCCTCCTCTTACTATTCAGATTTATTATTTTTCTATGCGTTCGTTTGATACCTTGATACTATGATGGTACTGTTATTGTCTGTTGGATAGTTATTCATTTGATGATGCTATTATTCCATTAGTGGACATGATTATTCATATGACATTGTGGTAGGTGATGTTAGTTGATTTTTAGAATTATATTATGATGCAATGATTTAATTAAATATGTTATGAGATGATTGTTAGTTAGAAATGTTAATTGATTGATTATATTATAATTGTTAGAATAGGTGTGATGAAGGACAATATAGCATCACTCGTTCACGAGTGCCCTGCTATGTTGTGATTCCTTCTCACAATGTAGTGCTTTGATTTAATGCTTCGATTTTATATATATATGTATGCACATGTACACAACTTCGTTTGTATGCAGGTATTGCAGGTATAAGTCTCGATTCCACCTGCTTCGGTAGGACAGGGCGAGCACCAATAGCCCAATGGTTAAATGTTGAAACAGAGGTGACGATGAAGTCATCCCGTTCCATGATGTCAGATCGTCTTGTAAGGCCTCTCTTTGCATGTGACTAATACAATCGTAAAGTGTTATATATTCCTCCTAAATAGATGGTTAGATATATTGCAAGTGATATGAATTGTCTAACAGTAACCTTATAGTTTTACGTTATGTTATATCACTGTTATTTTACTTAATGAAGATGTATGTGCATGCAAATTATTGTATGAGATTCGAACTTATAAGATGAATCTGAAATAAGATAATTGTTGTGTTGTATTACATTGGAAGTGTAATTAGCTATGTAAATGATTCATGAATAAAGTTACAAAGATTCAATTTACAATTAATGTTGTTTATTAATATGTCTAATTGTGCTTGATTATGTTGTGCAGGAAATTAAATGAGTCGATGTGGGATTAACATTAAAGGTCGAGAAGAAAACGGTGCTAGCATGAGAAGGGATAACCATCAAGTGCAAATCAAAAGACTTCTTGTTGAGGATATAAATTTATCTCCATCCGAGACCTAAAAGAAAGTAGAGTAAATGTATTGGAGGGCTAAGGAATCAAATATGCAAATAGGAGGATGGATAAATATTGGAATCAAATCAAATATATCTTTGGGAAGTTCTAAGTGTAGCCCTATTTGACTTAGAAGGGTTTGAGATTTGACTATTGATTGGTTTATTATGTTTGAATAGAATCCAATTATAGGTCATGTGATGTGAGTTTGGTTGGGATTGGAACACTTGGTCAAGATCAAAACTCGTATGGATTCTTTTGTGGGTTTTAAAAAGGGATTATTGTGTCAATTTCCTTGGTTTTTGAACAAGAATAGACCCCTAGGACCTATACCTATGGGTTTGGAACCTTTTTGACATGTGAACTTGTCCTTGGAGTGTGAAAAGACCCCTCAAAAGTCCACATTCATGAATGTGACGAATTCAAAAAGTGTTGGGGCTTGGGAAAAGTGACTTGTCACTCTCAACTTCCCACTCCCCAAAAGTTCTTGGAATTGGCACAAGACTCACACATGTGTGAGCACTTGTGGGAAAGAGTGTAGGTTTGGAGGATTCCTATATATCTCAAGAAGATGGAAGATTTGGGCATTGCCCACTTCTCCTTTTGGAGAACTTGTGAAGTGAAGAAAAGAAGGAGAGAGTCAAGGATGGAAGAATAGGAGTTCAAAGGAAAGCAGCTTGTAGAGAGATAAGTCTTTTTCCATTTCTTATTCTTAGTATTGGTAGAGATAGCTTGATCTATGCATTGAATCATAAGTAAGATTGTTTAAGGGATATATTAGAGTAATGTGTTGTATAATGAGCAAGCTTGTTATAGCACTAAGCTCTCACCATTGAATTACAATGGTGTATAGTGTATTTCTTGCTCGGGGGTATGGCTAGAGCCCACGAGGCTCCATGATGCCATTACGGTAGGGTGGAGAGCAAGACCTTGTTCAAGAGTTTGTAATTCAATTATTTCATCAAATATTGTGGTAATATTTTAAGTCAAAAAAAAGAAGATGGGTTTCATATTATTTTTTTTAGAAGAAAATTATAGGAAAAGAGCAAGGTCATTGCATTCACATGTAAATAATTTGTTTCTCAATGTTAAAAGAAAAGAGAAATATGCCCTTTGGGTTGAATGTTATAGCCTTGAAAAGGTTGTTGTATAGGGTAACTTAGATTCTACTTGTGAAAGAGAAGTTTCAATATTGCATGTAAAAGAAAGGAAGTGTGCATTTGTGCTTGAAGGAAGGTGATAATAATCTATTGAAAATTTCATCTATCTGTCTTTGTTATCAGAAATAAAATGTGTGTGTAGCTGCAAGTATTTATTCATGAAGAATGCCATGGAAATATAAGTTTTATCTTTTTGCCTTGAAATGAAACGAGTACTTAGCTTCAAGTATATTGTGTTTTCCTCATACTATGATATGAAAATGGTTATATCATTTTGTTTGCTAGCTAAGAAAAGAAACCAAAAAAAAAAGGGGGGGTTATATGAAGTCACGAATACTTTTTTAAAAAAAAAAGTACAGAGAAGAATTTTATTTGGGATTAAAAAATAAAATCCTTTTGTACCATCTTTCATTTCTTGAGATAATGAGATGTAACATGACTACGTGGAGTATTTGATATGACGAATAAAATTCCATTGCAATGCAGATTTATCGATGTTTCCATTCATTTAAGGAGGAAACTAGAATACTATTATTCTCAGAAAGGCATATAAAGATTTAAGTTTTGTGCAGAGAGACAAGAGAATACACAATCGATAGGAAGCAAATAATTATTTATTTTGTTCTATCTATATTTAAAGTTAAAAATTGTCCATTCCCTAGTACAAGTGCTATAGGGTAGATGGCTAAAAGTTATAACAGGAATGATACCATGCTAAGTGTCTATGAAATTTATAAGCTAAATCTAACTATGTTAGAAATTTAATACCTTTAGCAATGCAACCACTCACTAGAATAGGTTGAAGACAACACAGTATCGAGTAAAACAACACTGTATATTCTAGTACACTGATTCCTTTGCATGATAAACCAAACCACAGGTAGATGGGGATTGTTGTCACGACCAGTCGTTCTGGTTGATAGACTATACACAGTAATCTTTACATGCATATCTTGTTTAAAATGTTAACCTGGATTTAAGCCTAGATATTTATATGCTGATATATCACCAAGAAGTCTATGTCTATGGTAGTGCAATTAAGAGAATAGATTGGAAAACAGGCCCTGTCCTGTGTATGGTGAGTTGGAAACTTGGACAGAGTAGGGACTACCGCCATGTTAAGGCACGATCCTTGAATAGTTAATGCCTGTAGACAGTAGAGAATAAATAACATGAATACCCCCCACCATATCTCTCTCTTAGGAAAATGCATACTCCTTTAAAAATATATATATGGGAGATAAGATTAAATTGAGAAGAAAATCTTCAGCCTTGCTAAAGGCTCCCCTACCATTGAAAAAAAAAAACAAACAAAAAACAAAAAAAGCACGAGTTGGATTGCAACATAGTACATGTCGCGCACATTGGTCTGCATCGAGTAAATTGGTGAAGCTGACCCGACTGTGCTCTAGGAAATCTGGCTAACATTTATGGTGGTGATTACTTGGAATCTGAAAGCACGATCAACTCCCTAAACCATCTGATTTCAGCCTTCTTCTAGTATTATCTCTTCTCTCCTCTTCTACCCTCGTCACTCCCTGAAATGTTTCATACCGCGATCTGCTTGTAGATAAATATATCGATTTACCCTATAAGGCAGCGAGAAAACTCGAACTTATTAGGGAGCAATATTTTACAGTTGTTTGTTTGATTATTTTTTTGTTTATTTGGAGGATAAGAGTGTACTCGAGTAGTATGAGGGGGTATTCTATCCAATGGATAATTGAGCGTATGGATCACTCATCGAGGCTGCTCCTAGTTTGTGAGGCGTCACCTCATTGTACGAGTGTAACCGTATACCCAAGCGGGTAGAATCTGCTACCATGAGTCATTCCATGGGCACACTACTTTTATTCAAGTATGTCACTATTAATACTTAGCGGAGTAGTTTAGAGCCTCCACGCAAAAGAGAGAGTCAGATGGACAAACCTGGTATAGTTATTGGAGAAATGGATAATATTATTTAATGGGAATTAAATTTGTACAAAAGGAAAAAAAAAGAATAATAATAATAATAAACGAGATATTTAATACAGTTGGTTCCCTGACTTGCTACTCTACTATTTTCGTCCCGTCTCTTTCATGGCAGTTCTGGCAGAGACTAGATCCAAAGCAATACAGAAAATATATCTAAAATATTGTTCTATGCTCTTGCTGCTGCAGACGGATGTGAAATCTGAGCGCCACTCCACTCTCAAGCTGTCATGAAATTAAGTATCCTAAAATAGATACAGTAAATAGTTTCTTTCCAAACTTTAGTGTTACGCCATAATTGGTGTGATATAAACCATGACTCCATTTTTGTTGCACATAAGGATTGTGAAGCATATACTAGTCATTGGGCAGTATGGAGATAAATACGAGTGTATGTACTTTCACATAATTTTCTTGTAAATCATATTACTATTAATTTCAGCAACAACCGCTAAGAAATCTAAAGTTTTTATCTTCAAATTGTACTGAGGTGATCCGCATGGCCTATGATAGCTCCTTTTGGGAAAAACTATTCATTCTTCTCTTGCCTGGCGTTGAGCACACAATCTGCGGATACATCTTGTTTTTTTCGAGCTATTGTTATTATAGTTTAATTTGCATATATATTATCTATCTCGCTGCACCTAATTTCGGTGTCCTTGGTTGCTGCACACCAATTATCGTTGTAAATGGCTATGTGTTGTGGCTAATTATTTTACTTATTGTCCCTTGTGCCAAACCCATACCCCATCTACTTGTTGAGCATAGAGTAAACATAACACCTTGTTCTTGTAGAGGCGTTTAGCTTCATTTAAGAAAACTTACTTTTTTTTAACTAATTCCTTTCCTTAAGCGCGTTGTGAAGATTCCTTGTCCTCCCATCATAAAAAAATCGTTATATGTATTTATTACCATTGGGGAGGGAAAGGGAATTCTTTTTAAGACTCCACATTTCCTCATAAAGAAACTTTAAATATAAGCTTATATACGAATAAGAGAAACTTTAAATATAAACTTATACGCAAATGAGCTTTAGACTTTAAAAAGAAAGAGGTATCAATTTCCACCCCTTAGTGGGGAAATATAGTATATTTTAAAATAGCTTACATCATGGGCTTAGGGGGACTTCTAAAATTTATTCTTTTAAGTAAAAAGAAAGAAAGAGTTTATATGGAAGTAAATTATATATAGTGATTTGTGGTTTATATAAATCAGTCTTTATAATTATATATTGAGCTGATAAATAGATGATAAAGAGAATAGTTAATATTAAATTGAGTTTAAGGATATGTTTATTTTTTTAATATAATTTTTCATGAAATTTGTTTTTTTGTATGGTATGTTGCTAACATATTATAATGTTAACATGAATCTGGTTGTTATTATTAATGTTAGATTGCCAATTAATACAATTAGTTGTATGAGCTAATATTATATGAAATAATAGTTAATTGGATTTTATAACAAAAATGATAAATTGACATAAGTGGTAGTTTAATCATTAGTTATATTAATCTTAATGATAATAGTTGTATAAATATAAAAATTGAATAGACAAAATTAATAATGGGTATGTGGCATGAATGGAAATGGTATCTCAATGGGTAATTTAAGCTATATATTAGGTATGACTGTTATCAAAACTTTTAATCCATGCTAACAGCTATATTGAAGTCAACTTATTTTCAATTGAATTAAATTGAACAAGTCAAGATATTATGACTCCTTAGAAAAAGGTGAACGCTAATGTTCAAGTTAAATAATAACTAATTGGTAAGAAGTTATGAAGCTCAGTTAAGGGAGTCAATCAACATGAGCAAGTAACTACTTAATCTACATGTGGCGCATCAATCATGATAATCATGTCTAATAGTATAAGGCATGTACGATGTTGGCTTGTTGGGATCGTGTAGGGGTGAAAACTTATGTTAAAGAAATAAAATTATGTGAGTTTTCTCATCAAAAATTTTAGGCATGACACGTCTCATTTGATTGGTATTGTTCATTTGTGTAATTGTCGTCTTTTGTGGTTTGTGTTTTTTGTTTTGTCATATTTTGATTAATGTTGGTACCTTATATGTTGTGGTGTATTCGATTTAAATGATTGAAATAATTGTTTATTTTAATGTTAGATTAAATTCTATTTAAATATTTAAATGATTTAATTATTTTGGAAGTCATGTATTTCAATTAAATGATAATTAAATGTTAAATGTGTTTTAATTATTTTAATCAATTATCTGGTGGAGGATAATTATTAGAATAAATTATTCAAATTAAATAGATAATGTGATGTGCAAGTAAAGTGGTAAAAATAGAAATTAAAACAATAAAAAAAATAAAAGACTGAAAAAAGTTGTGAGAACGAATAAGAATACAGATCTGAGTAAAAAGCTGGCTTTTAAAGAATTATTTTCTTTTATTTTTGATTTTTAGAGTTTTTGAAAAAGAATGGACAATATCTTTTATTTAATTAGGAAAATTGTAAGTTTTCACACACAGAGGATATTTGTTACAGAAGTTGCACAAGATATTGGCTTGGTATTCTGAAATTTTAGAAAGGATATTGGAATCTTCTGTTGTATTTTGAGGAGAGTTATAGAAAGGGATTTTCAATCTGTTTCTGGTGATTGTCCTGGAGAGTTCTCTGAACAAATAATCGGATTCGAGTTCGAGGGTGAAATTCTATAGAGGAGATTTGGAAGCATGAACAGGGAGCTCTTTGAAGTCATCAGAATCAAACGGGCATCATCAGATTTTCGAATAAGCATTGGACACCAGGTTCCACTCGTATTTTCCTTCTCGTTCTGTCTATGTCATCTTCCGTGTGAAAGTTATTATGTTGTTCTTAGCTTTCTTATTTTGATTATGCTTTTGAGCATTATTGGTTTTATGTTGGAAGGGTTGAACGGGTTTGTAAGACTTTTGATTATGAGTAATTGCGAGAGGGTTAATGCCTCGTGTATCTGGTTTTTGGTGTTATGGTTTATATTTGCTAGTTCAACCCTTGCCTGCTTTGAGATATGTTAGGGGTCATAGGGAGAGTGGCTCTTCGTGGGCGCCGCGCCTCAGGATGAGGAAGGGCTCAGGATAACCCACGAAAGAGTAGTTAAACAAGTGATAACCTAAACAATAGAATTTAGGGGGTTGGGTAGTTAAAAAACACAAGATAATAAAACATTGGATTCCTCGGCTATGCATTAGGGCTACCATAGACTAGTGATAGACTGAGAAGGTCGTGATCGGCAAAGCCATAGTCTCGTCTTCATGAGAGATTATTGGCTCCGCATTAGCTACCCTATGGTGTCGGCACCTCAGTTAGGAGGAAGGGCTAGGAGATCCATAGATGGGTGTTGGCGCCTCAGTTGGAGGAAGGGCCAGGAGAATCCCATGAGAGCTATGCGATGACACTCTCCACTTGACACCCTTGTGCTTTGTTTGTAGTTGCCTCTGGATTTTGTAATCTTTATGATTGTTTCTGATTCTGGTGGTTTTAGTTTATGATTTCCATTTGGTTACTTGTATAAATTGTGATACCTTGTTTAATTGTGATGAGCTTCATAGTTTTAACTTGTCATGTGATTTGCAAACGTTGATGGTTGTTCATTGTATGCCTTGTGTGGTACTTGTTTGTTCTATGTTGTTGTTGAGTCGGTTTGACATTCATGGTCGGGTTCACTTCCTCGTCACCTCTGAGCACGGGGGGTGAGTTACTTGTAATTCACATGGTTGGGTGGAACGTGCTCCGCACCCATTGGGTTCCCCATCAGCATCTTGTCTTCTCAGCATATCCAGTGGAGTTGTACCAGTATTCACTTTACATTTTAGATTTCAATGTATTTGTAGCATCCCACATGTTTTGGAAATTCAATGTAATTCATTTATCAGAGATTGTAATGTAACATTAAAACAATGATGTAATGGTTAGGATCATTTGTAACTCTATTAAGAGATTTATCATGGATGTAATTATGCGATGTTTATTATTCTTGCATCATGGTTTTGGATGTATCCTTAGTCATGGTTATTTTAATATAAATAATATTGTTGTAATCTTTATCTTTATTTCCATTTAGTTGTTGCGATGTAACCTTGCGTGCCCCAGAGAACTAAGTGTGTTAATGTTATGTAATGTGTTATGTGATTATGGTATAATGTTATTGCATGTCTAATTTAATTGTTTTCAAAAAAAAAAAATATTTGCATTGTGTGTGTTCTCTGGGGTTTGCACGACGGGCGTTACAGTACAAATGACACTAACGATTGAAGGGAAATCATCTATTCCATGAGTACATACATGGACACTGGTCATACTCAGCAACCCTTATGGGGTATTTTGATTTCAATTTTTAAAATTATATATGAAATCATAAATTATTTAACTTGAGTTTTAAATTTATAATTGAATCACATATATGTTTCAAATATTTATGTTGGTTTAGGTGAGTCAATCGGCATCCATGTCGATTCCTCCTAAGGGATTTTCAAGCACTCCTCCACTATCGAGCATCATAGATTAGGGGCAGGTACATTCATATTGTAATTTTTTTTAAAGTTTACATTAGTATAGTTACAATTTTATGAGTTTTGAGTTCACTAGATATATGAAATGCATACATGTACACTTGTAAATATTATAAGCATTAAATGTCTATGTACATGTATGTCTAGGTTGATACCACAATAAGAATGGGCATTGGGCAAACATTTGATGTTGCAGTTACTCGTGAGGCCACTGATTTCCAGGTTGTTTACAAAAATTTCTACACAAAATGTGCAAACTTGAATATATATATATAGGGTATGTGCAGGATCATGATGGGCCAAAAGTGGCAATATGATGGTATTTGTAGGGTATGTGGTCAGACGACTTTTTTTTTACCCAAAATTGATGAAATGAAAAGGGTTTTTAAAGGAGATTCTCATCTTTCCACCAATATAAATTATGCTTTACTTGAATTTAATAAATAATTATTATTCATTTTCTACTTGAATTACTTAATTAAAGTGTTGGATTGATAGATCGATTGAAAACATCTATAGCTTCAAATGGTATCACAGCTTTGAATCCAAAAATGCATCACATTCTATGCCTTCATATACTATAGGATTATAAAAGAAAATTGAATTTCATGAAGTTTTGACCAAGTTAAGATGGTCATTACTAATGATTTTTTTATATTTTTAAAAGTTGTAATAAAAATTCATAATTAATTATTTACTTAGAAAAAAATTACAAAAAATGCATCACATCCCGGCATGAGTCCTCTACTTATGTAAAAATCTTATAAAAAAATATTATCATTTTATTTTGGTTAGGTGGTCAAACAAACACCTACTTCTTTATTTTTCCTCAAAATTTAAGTACTACTACAATGAAATTTCAAATTCTTCACCAAATAGATTTAAAAAATAAAAAATAAACCTAGTAGTTTAGAAACTGATTCATTTTTCTACGTGATTCTATTCTTACATATTTTGAAATAATATAGATAACTTATTCAAATTCTTACCTCAAGTTGCCTTAACTTTAATTTTTCTTAATTTTTGCTACTTAAGGGCCTGTCTTTTCCATGATGATCCCGAACATACCCTATATATATATATATATGTTAAACTAATTCAATTGTACATGCTTTAATTTTGATCTTGTAGGACTTTGTTAGTGCAACTTTCAGCCCTGACCCAGACATAGTTACACCACCAACATGTATTTAAATATAATTTAAATAATAATTACCTGTTTTTACCAAGTATTCCATGTTCTCTAGGTTGAATCTGCATGGACTAGATCCATTTTGTGATTATGCCTTAAGGATATATAAAAGGACAATTTAAATCAATTTCAACTAATAACACACTTGACCAATGTCGAAACATGTATTTAATGTATTTAAAAGGACAAAATAAAACTAAAACTATATTTACAGGTCTGTATTTACTTATTCCATTGTACCATTTGCATCCTCTCTCTTTTACAATGCATCTATGATTGCCTCATGCTCTTCCATAGAAATTGACCATAGCAATTTTTTTGAAGGTCTTCCACGATACCGCTCTAGTTTTATATTTGTTGCCACCACCAAATGTGAATAATGCATAATATTTTTATGTGTTTCATATTCTTCGAATGCAGGTAGACCATTCTTTCTTCTCAAGTATTTTCATAGCCAACTGCCAACAACCACCATTGATCCTATTGGAAACATGTTCAAAAACAATCATCAAATAAGTTCTCAAAATTTTCTTAAGGGGATCAAAGACTTGTTCTAAAAAATTGCTTAAGGGGATCTAAAACTTGTTATCAAAATTTTCTTAAGGAGGTGTCTTAAGGGGATCACTGTACCTATTGGATAATGAAATCCATCATCATCTTCTTGAGGTGTTATCAAATTATGTTTAGTTTCCACACAACGAGCCAACCAATATTCTGTTTACTCTACATTCCCCTCAAGTGCAATAACAGTATACAGATGTTCTGCCAACAAAATTTGATTTAATAACTTGTGCATATCCATATAAATAATTTAGTATTACAAAATAAATTAATAAAGTGAAATAAAATGAAATAAATTTAATTAAAATTACCTTCTTGTACAAGTTTTGAAACACGGTCATAATCTTCAGATGCAAACAATTGATCATTTTCTTCAATAGTTCTTTCATATTGATTATGTGCTTTTGCAGGTGTCAACGATCTTTGCTCCCACTATTCAACCCATTATGTATTTTTGCAAGCTTCCCAATCTCTTGAGATACAAAACTAGAAAAAACATGCAAGCTCCCTTGTCCAAATAGTCCATGTACTTATTGTCGCACTCGTAAATGAATACCATTTAGTAGACCCACTAATTGTGTCACAATCAACTCTAGATACAATGTTCTCTTCTTCCACCAACTAAAAGAATCAATGAACTATAGAGTAATCACTCAAACCAGGTGTAGATAATCTTCTATTACACCAATCCACAATCTCATGTGCATTTTTAAATTTTACTGAATCCTCGAATTTTAATTCTTCTCTAGCAAGAATTCTTTTGACACACGCACTAGCTCCACCATTTTCTCCTTTACCATGTCGAGCTTCAAAAAAACTCCATATATGTTGGACATTAAGTTCCTTCTGAACCCTACTTAACCAATAGAACATTCTAGCATTTTTGAACTACCCCGTACAATTATCTAACCATATGAGGTATTCTTTCATATGGATTCCTCTTTCTCTTAAATTTCTATAAAATATACTAAAACAATATTGAACAAACTCTGATGATTGTAACTGATTGTCACTCAAATAAAAATGATACTCCCTCAAAACTTTTCTATCATCCTCAGTGCTATCATCTGCATGTCTATAAACAATATGGACAAACATAGCTACTTGCACTGAATTATAATATTGAGATTGAATTTCCTCTTCCAGAGCGAGAGTATAATTCTCTACAAAATCAACCACTGAAATTATAGTACCAATTGGAAATGTGTTTCTACATGTGCTAAATTGGCCATCAATCCATCGAGCATGTTCAGAGTGCATGACATATTTTGGTACAATTTTATTATTAAATTCACTCATAAATGCATGCACACTAACTTTTTCTGTAACTAAATCACAATGCTTTCCTATTTTTCCATCTTTTAAAGAATAGTGAACATTCCTAAATATTTTGACATCTACTAATTGTTATCCAAAATCATGATCAACACTTTCATGTAAACAAATTCTTAAAAATGAAAGATTTCCACAATTAATGCATTGTCCAGAAATACAAGAACTTAAATAAAATAATTTATCATTAGATTTTTCACAAAACAAACCTGAAATAAACTCTCTTATTGCTTTAGGTGGCATATCAATACCACAATCCTATATAATCATGTTAGTATGCAAGGTACAATGTATATATATCAAAAACATCATAAAAATGATGAAATTCAACATGTATTTTACAACAACAAGATATTCGTTGCTTATTAATTTTTACATACCAGGGTTTATATTTTTCAACAGACCTTTGACTTATTTTAATATTACCAGGTAACACTGAATCGCTACAAAATTTTCAATAAAATTTAGTTTGTGTTGTATTCATTAGGTGTTTTGGGGTGAGGACGCGAACTTTGGGACCCCACCCTTAATTTTAAAAACATCTCTAGCATTAGATGAAACCCTAGTATTATCATGTAATATTTTTTGATCAAAGATTTATTTTCAATATTCAATTTTATATCGCACTTAGTCGGCCCACTTAAACTCCAACATGATTGATAGGATCATTTTCTATACTTTCTTTGCCACTCTAATGTTTTAGGATGCATTTTTAAAACTTCACTAATATGCTTACCATTCTTTTATTCAAAGTTGCTTTATTAATATATGAAGTTATAGCTCGGTCACACATTTTTATCTTTAGATCACCATTTTTCCCAATAGATTCAATGGCACTCAGCAAATAATAGACATAACATGTTTTAATGATTGATCTTTTCTTTTCTTTTTTAACATAAAAGCCTAACCTTTCATTAATTTCCTTATTTTTTGCATTCTCTACCAACTGCACTGCTTAGCTGATACATTGTTGCAATTTTTATGATAAAATAATTTGTGTATATTCTTATTCTCATGTTCTTATCTTCCTCCAAGAAATTTGATCCTAAAGAAGATTTATCAAAACGTCTACTCCAATTTTAAAAAGTATTTTCATTAAATCAACATCAAGATTCTAGATTTTCATCTTCATTTTCATCTTCATCTTCATTTTCATTTACATTTTCATCAACAAAACAGCTTTCATTTTCATTTTTACTTTCATTTTCATCAACAAAACAGTTTTCATTTTCATTTCATTTTCATTTTCATCAACAAAAATGTAGCTTCTTATTTTTATCTACAAAATGATTTTTCATTTTCATTTTCATTTTCATCAAAAATAAGTTTTGTTTCTCTTTCATTTTCAAGAAAAATGATCATTTTGATTTTCATTTGCAACAAAAGATTTTTATTTTTTGTTTTCAACAAATTCTATAAAAGTTTCATCTCTCTCAATATAGTCAATGTCAACATCATTAAGTCCAACATCTTGTAAAACTTCTACATACAAATTTACCATTTCACTAACATGTGGATTTGAAGACGTACCTGGATTTGTGCATATTGAAACATTCTCCATAGCATTCAAAGAGGGATTTGAAGACATAGTAGGACTTGTTTATATAATCATATTCTTCTCCAAATTGACTCCTTGCAAATTAGCTTCATCTACAACCATGGTATCCTCAATGTTTTCATCTTCAACAGTTGTTGAATTGGTTACTCCACCATCATTCATTGATTTCATTCTCATTCTTCTTTCTCTTTATATTTGTCTCTCTTTTTCTCTATTTGCTTCAACTTCTTGAGGAGTCAATGTCTTCCTTCTCTTATTACGAGCTTTATCTCCCATAATTATAAAATTCTCAAGCAAAAATGAATGTTAAAAGTGAAATTCTTCAAAATATTCAATCCAAATTAGAAGTTGAATACCTATTAGGAAAAAATTATTCCTCTTGTGTTCCTCAAAACAAGTAGAAAACTAGCACAATTCCACTTTAATATTTTTTTTCTTCATGCCTCCTTTGAAAAATTCAATCCATATTGCAAATTGAAACCTTTTGTTCCTCCAAATAAGCACAAAAATAACACAATTCCACTTCAAAAATGGTGTAGATGATGCCCCATTTGATAAAATCAACTAAAAATGAAGTTCACCACTTGTAAATACAATAGTTTATGGAAAATAATTTACTTTTACTGCTCTCGGCCGTACATGTGAAGTTGTAGATTTCACAGTAATTTTTTGCAGTGTATTTAAATAAAATAAATGGGATCCCATTTATAAAACGAGATCCCGCTTACTATAAAACAGGATCCCACTTATAAAACTGGGATCCCGTTTATAAGAAGTGGGATCCCGTTATATAATCAGGATACCATTCATCGACATTGAATGTCGGGGCCGTTGGCCAAGAAAAGGGATCCCGTTTCCTTTACAACGGTCTGAATATTGTCGAATAGGGAACGGGATCTCGATTATAAGATGGGATCCCATTTTTTAAAATTTGAATTTTTTTTGCATTGTGGTCAAGTTTTTTCCTAGGTTTTTGGTTCGAGAAAAGCATTGGAAGTCCAAACCTAGGCCTTCAACCTAGTTTGACTTGCAAGTTGAAGGTCCTAACAATGTCAAAAAAAAATACCAACTTTGGACATATGGCTGACGACCTTTTTTTGCAGAATTCTCTGACGAAATTAAAATCCATTTTAGATGAAACAATGCAGAATCTAAATATGTAATTTGTTTTGCAATTGGATTATTTTTTCTATTTTTCAATTAATTTCTAATCAAATTGGTCCATAAACTTTAAATATTAGGGTTTTTTACTATTTTAATAACTTTTGATCAACATTACATTTTGGCAAACGGATTACACGAGAACAAACTTCGGACAATTCTTTTCAATTTAAAAAAAAAAACAAAAAATGATAAGTTTAGGTCATCTTATGCATGTCGTACATGACAATTTTTCAAAACGACAAATTTTCCTAATAAAAATTTAACAAAAAAAAAATTAATAAAAAAATACAAAAAAAAGTCAAGAACAAGCTTCAGTGACTCATAAAACTTTTCCCAAAAAGATTTAGAAAAATACGATAATTTAAGT
Source organism: Sequoia sempervirens (assembly GCA_007258455.2). Classification (NCBI taxonomy): domain Eukaryota; kingdom Viridiplantae; phylum Streptophyta; class Pinopsida; order Cupressales; family Cupressaceae; genus Sequoia; species Sequoia sempervirens. The sequence continues at coordinate 92,576,821 of VDFB02168118.1, forward strand.
CAAAATATGGATGTCGTACACGTGCATGGTATGGTAAAAAAATGACTTTTAAACAATGGTTTTTATAAATTCCTATTAAAACTCAATTTGTACAATCTGGGTATTGAAATAAATTATATATTTGGAAACTAGACTCCGAGCACTACATTTTATGATTAGTGACTTTTTCCAAGATTTCATTTCTAAGTGCTTCAAATTTTAAGGTCAAATGTGTCAAATTCTGAAAATCAGGAAAAACACTTCCACGTTTTGGCCAAAACGTGGACTCAACTTCTTGCACACACCCCCAAAACTATTGCCAAAATATAATGCCCATTGTAGTAAGGATGCATCCTAGGACATCTTAGTGGATGGAAAAATGTCAATTTGTTTATCCAAAGTGCTCTTTCTGATAAATAATGTCCATTGTAGGAAGGATACATCCTAGGACATGATGTTATCAGATTGAAATGGGATGATTGGATGATAGGCTATTGACACAAAGAGTTGACCAAATTGTTTACATACTGACTTAAACCTAAGACTTGACGTTTTGAGTTTTACTTTTCACTTGCTAGACCTGTTTCCAACTATTTCACCAAAGGTTGAGGATGACGATCGTTTATTATGAGTGATATTATTGCGGGTGAAAGTGAGATGAGATGGATGGAATTTTCAAATATTTGGATGTTTTTGGAGTTTTTACAATGTTTTGAGGCTATTTAGGGTTTGTTTTTTTAGATTTTCAAATGTTTAGATTTTTGATTTTTTAATGTTTTTGGGGTTTTTTGAGATTTTGACCAAGAAACTAACCTAAAGACCTATCCTAGGGGCCTCGAGAGCTGATCAACATATTAGCCTCAAGTGCCTACATTATACACGCAGAGACCACGTAGTTTGACTAACGACTTTCCAAAATTACACATGATGATATACATGATGAAATGTTAGTTCATTATGACAAACACCTAAATGAATGACCTAAGTCTCTCAAGGGATGATCAAAGATCAACCTTTCCTATGTTCAAGACTCAGATACCCATAGTTCAGCAAGATGACTTTGTTTTTGACCTTTTGAATGACTTTTTGACCTATTTTTGGATTTTGATATATTTTGAATGGTTTTGGATTTTGATATGTTTTGAATGCTTTTTTGGATTTTTTGATGTTTTGATGTTTTTGGATTTTTTGATGTTTTGATGTTTTTGGATTTTCTAGTGTTTGATGTTTTTGTATTTTCTGATGTTTTGATGTTTTTGGATTTTCTGATGTTTAGATGTTTTTGGATTTTTTGATGTTTTGATGTTTTTGGATTTTTTGATTTTAGGACTTCAAGAATATATGTGAATCTGATCTGATGAGAACATGGGCCCAACATGATGTAATAGACTACTCCCATAAAGGTAGGACAAATTGACCTTGAGGATGGGTCGAGTAGTACTAAGAGGGATCATGATACGAACAGAAGACCAAGCTATGGTGTGGATGTAGGTGGATGAGTGATGGATGGAGATTTGAATGTGATGGATGACAAAAACGTAATGGATGGATGATGCAGAATAAGTCATAAAGATCCTAGTGGATGGAACATGCTTATTTACACAAGGCACCTGTTTTCCAGGTTTTCACCAAGGTACCTTCCCAAAGTGCCACTGAGGTGGTTTTTTCCAAAGGACAATTTTTCTCTTTACTATTTTTTATTATTTTTTTATTTTTTTTTTACTTTTTATTTTTTTGTTGTCACCAAGATGCCAGTTTGCTAGGTTTTCATCAAAGTAACCATTTTTTCAAGACATTTTCTAGTTTTTTGATTTTTTGCTTGGTTTTATACCTTGAAAGATTAGGCATAAATTTTTTTGAGATGAGAGCTATTCACAGGCTCTTGCAGAGGTTGTCTTTTGGGTGTTGATAACTAATATGCCCCTAACTTATAGCTTGTTGTGATAACAAATGGCCCCAACCAGTTGGGTTCAAATTTTCCTTTGTTGTTTGGATTTGGGGTGTTCTTTTGATTCTCCTTTAGTACCAGTTCTCTGACTTGGAAACTCCTACTTCTGATTTTCTTGTTATAGCTCCTCTTAAGTCTATTCTGATAAACTTGCAAATGATTTAAAGCATTTATACGCTGCTCATCCAATAGCTCCAGCTCGTTAAATCTTGATATTCGGTATTGTTCATCCATGATGAGGTTTTGTAGTGATATTCTTAGTGACAAGAGCTTGATCTCAATGGGGGGTATTGCTTCTAATCCATAGACCAAGGAGAAGGGGATGGCACCAGTGGGTGTGCAAATACTGGTTCGGTAGGCCTAGAGGCTAGGATTGAGCTACAAATTATAGTCACGACTTGCATCATTGACCTTTTTCTTGAGGATTTTCAAAATGGTTTCATTCATGGCTTCTGCTTGGTCATTTCCTTGGGGATAGTATGGGGTGGAGAAGCAATGTTGGATTTTGAATTTTTCACACAAGTTGCAGACATCTTTATTCTTGAATGGTGTCCCATTATCTAAGATAATGGCTTGTGGGAAACCATAGCGGAAAATGAGATAGTTCAGGATGAACTTTGATATCTGCTTCCTAGTTATATATGTCATAGGTATGGCTTCCACCCACTTAGTAAAGTAATCAGTGGTGGTTATGATGAAATTGTGGCCATTAGATGAAGTGGGAGTGATTTTTTCAATGAGATTGAGTCCCCACTGCAAAAAGGGACATGGTCTGAGAATGGGATGAAGTTCTTGAGTTGGAGAATGGATGAGGTCCCCATGTTGCTGACATTATAGACACCTTCTAACATGGTCATGTGCTTCTCTTTCCATTGTAGGCCAATAATACCCCATCCTTAGTAATTTCTTGGCTAGGGTCATTCCACTCAAGTCTGAACTATAAATGTTATTATGTACTTCAATTAAAGCAGTCAATGCCTCCTCAACATTTAAACATTGTAATAAGGTTCCTTCTATGCTCTTACGGTAAAGGGTATCTCCTAGGATGAAGAATTGGGATGCCTTTTTGACAAAGGTTCATTTTAGGGTTGAGGGTAAGTCAGCATGTATGACACCTATTCAGAGGTAGGTATAAATTTCATGCTACCAGGGATCACTGAGACCAATGAATTTGACACAAATTCCAATTCTGGTACCTTGAAAGTGGGCACAAGAAGTTGATCTACCAAGAATTCATAGTTTGGGAACATTGTGAGGGATTTCCAGTAGGGATCTAATTGTTTCCATGGCATTTGTTGCTCTATTGTTGGCTCTAGGTATCTACTCAAATATGATCTTGATCAAGGATTCCCTTAGAGTCTCCACTAAATTCTTGTATGGAGTGAGCTTATCATCCTTAGTCTAGTACTCATTGTTCACTTGGTTTATTATTAGCTGGGAGTCTCCATATACTCTGAGGACCATGATGTGCCACAACACTACCATTATGAGACCTATGGTTGAAGCCTCATATTCTCCAATGTTGTTGGTGTAGGGGAACACCAATTTATATGATCTAGGTATGCAGCCCCCTTGCGTGGTGATAAATAAGACACCGGCTCCTTATCCATGTTGCATGTATGAGCCATCAAAGTAAAGTTTCTAGTGGTCGGCTATGTTGAGATTGAAGATGGATTCATCTAGAAACTCTTAGATGAGAGGATTCTCTGAATAAATTTGGTACTTCTGCAAGCTTATTTGTGAAGACTTGTCCTTTAATTGTTTTCCGCTCTAAGTATTCAATGTCATACTCTGATAGTATCATGACCCATTTAGTCATCCTTCCTGTGAGCATTGCTTTTGACAGTAAGTACTTGAGAGGGTCTATTTTGGCGATGAGTTTTATTTTGTGTGCCAACATGTAATGTTTGAATTTTTGTGATGCAAACACTACTACTAGACATGCTTTCTCAATGAATGAGTAGTTTAGCTCATGACCAACCATTGTTCTACTGATATAATAGATGACCCTTTCTTTTCCATTTTCGTCATGCTGAGCTAGAAGAGCTCCAAGGGTGGTTGTTGTTGTTGACACATAGAGAATTAATGGCTTTCTTGGGATCGGTGGCATTAGGAAGGGTGGTGTAAGAAAATATTCTTTGATCTTATTGAAGGCTTCTTCACACTTTTTATCCCATTTGTACACCACTCCCTTATGAAGTAGGTGAGAGTATATATTTTGTTTATCTGCTAGCTATACTATGAATCTTTGGATGGATTAAAGCCTGCCTTGGAGACCTCTTAATTGTTTCAATGTTTTGGGTTCCTCCATCTCAAGGATTGCTTTTAATTTTGCTAGATCTACCTCAATAACTCTCATTGACACTATGTATCCTAGCAACTTTCCTAATTGTACGCCAACGATGCACTTCTTTGGATTTAATCGGACCTTGTATTCTTCTAGCCTCTCAAAAATAGTGCTCAAAGTTGCTATGTGATCCTTCATCTTTCTGGATTTGTCTAGTATGTCATCAACATAATCTTCGATAGTTTTATGGATCATTTCATGGAATATTAATTTCATAGCTCTTTGGTATGTTGATCCTCCATTTTGCAAGCTGAATGGCATCATATTCTAGCAGTAAGTCCCCCATGGAAAAATGAAGGCCATTTTGTGTTGCTCTTCTTTAGCAATCATTATCTAGTTGTATCCTAAGAAACCATCCATCAAGGAAACCATTTCATGTCCCGTTGTCATGTCTATGATCATGTCAATGTTGGGCAATGAGAAATCATCTTTTGGACATGCTTTGTTTATGTCCCTGAAATCTATGCAGATTCTAATGCCCACATCGGGTTTTGAGATAGGCACCAGGTTTGACACCCATTCTGGATAATCTATTGGTCAAATGAATCTGGAGTCCAATAGTTTCTTTAGTTCCATTTTGACTAGCAGGGCAATCTGAGGGTGCATTTTCCTAAGGCTTTTGTCTAACGGGCTTTGCTTCAGAGTATACTGCTAGGTGACGAACTATAATTTCTAGATCAAGCGTTGGCATTTCTGCATAGCTCCATGCAAAGTTAACTTGTCTTTCTCTCAAGAAGGATGATAGGAATTCTTGTTCTTCTGACAGTAATGACTTTGAGTATAATGTGATGTGTGGGGTCTCTATTGTTCCTAGAATAATTGGATTACACTTTTCTGCTAGGATTGTTGATTTTTCTTGATGAAGAGCTCTTAAAGGAAGTTTGAATCCCCCATCTGTAGGCACCTCCGAGAGGTTTTCACCATTAGATGGATCCTTTCTTTTTACTTTTTTCATGTCAGAGAGTGCCACAGTGTGGTTTTCACTCAAGGACTTAGATATTATCTTAATTTCTCACTTTTGTGACTAAGGGATTCAATCATTTCCCCATAATAGGCCTATGTATCTAGCTCAATGATGAATCCTACATTGTGATCCCCACACGGAATATTATCTCGTAGTACCATGAATTTTGAGAGTGCCTCATCATTTTTTAATGTGTCAAGAACTGGTGGTCCTCATTGGTCATAATCGATGAGTTGGGGGTAAACTAGGTGAATTTCATGATTTTGATGGTTTGACTCAAAGGATAAGGTGCTATTAATGAGAAGGGTGGTGTCCTCAAAGATCCTAGGTAGGTTGGTTATGGGATCCTCATCATTACTACTACTATAGACGTTAGTTATGTCAAATGTGAAGTTGTCTAAGACTCGACTTGTAGATATGGGTAAGCGAATTTCGATTGGGGATTGCTGAGGAGGATTATTGACCTTTCTAACTAGAGGACTTTGGCCATGTATGGTTATACTCAGAGGGTTACATCTGAGGCAAATATTTCTCATTCTCATCTCTGGAATGATAGGTATTATTAGCTCATTGTCATTTTTCCCAAGTCTCTAGTTTCTATCATAGCCCATTGTGAGCATCATTTGTAGACCTTTGCTTCTGTCATCCATTGGTAGAATTGTTGCTGGTCAATCATCTTGATATAGGAGATGAGATGGATCCTCCTCTATGACTTCTCAGCTGAGATCTCCCCAAAATTTTGAAGTTGGGATAGTCTTCAGGAGATGTTTGAGATGTCGAGGCTTTATTTTCTTGCAGACATCCTCGTGATCTGGGAGATTGTGGTAACTATCCTACCACAAAAGCATTTTTTGGAATCATGTAGTTTCCACAAAAATTATCCCTGATGATAAGTTTGATATCAGAGATGGTGGGAATGGCTGGAGTGACAGGTGTCTCTGTCGCAGAAGTGGATGCGAGAGTGGCTGGATCAATGTACAGTGTTGATGGGCCTTCATCATTTTTAGGTACTTGAGGGATTTTGCAGTATTTTTCCTCAAGGTTCTTACAATAGGAGAATGGTTCAGGATCTCCATGGATGGTGACCTCTTGTCCTTCATATATGAATTTGACACATTCATGGAAAGTTCATGCTACCGCTTGCATTGCATGAATCCATGGACATCCTAGGAAAATGTTATTTAAGGAAAGTCAAGGTCGAGGACCTGACAAGTGGTTTCCATGATAGTCGACCCTACTTGAATAGGGGTTTTTATTGTGCCTTTGGAAACTCTTTCCTGATCATCATATGCTTTGATTGTAATGCCTTTTCCTTAGTTGATGAAATCCTTTCAAATTTTTAACTGCTTAATAAGCTTAAGGGAACAAATATTCAAGCCTACACCTCCATCCACCAAGACTTGCTTGAATTTACTTTTCCACACTATGACCTCTAAATGGAGTGCACGGTTATGAGATGGTTGAGTGAGAAAGTCTTGATCAGAGAACGTAAGGAGGTTTGGAGTGATGATGTTACCGACCATAGCTTTGAATTGTTCCACATCAAGATCTGCAGGGACGGTGGATGAAGCCAATGCTTCCTCAAGGATTTTTTTGTGGGTGGATGAGATTTTTAATAACTCCATGATGGAGATTTTTGTTGGCATTCTTTTTAACCGATCAAGGACATTGTAACCATCGGGAACGAATCTTGAATTGGACATGAAAGTTTTGTTTGGTTGGGATGATCCTACAATAGTAAATTTTATGCCTCTTGTGGTGACTCCACAAACGGCTTGAGCTCCTTCGATGATGATTACTATGCAATATTCATCTAGGGAGGCGATGAAAGTTTCATACACATGATTCATGTTTTTGAATGTCCCTTTCCCCTTATTAGTTTTATTGTTCCCTTTATTGTTATGGTTAGGCATCGGATTCATGTATATTTTGAGGTTTTAGTTTCCTATTGGCTGTTCCACATTTATGATTCTTTGATCAATGAGATCTTGGAATATGTTCTTTAACCTCATGCAATTGTTAGTGGTGTACCCTTTGATTTTGTGGAATTCACAGAGCTGATTTTCATTGTACCAAAGAGGTTTAATGTCTAGTTCTTGGTAGTTCTCGTAGGTGGGAATCTTGATGAGGTTTTCATTTATCAGTTTCTTCATGATGCCTTCGAGTAGTTCCCCAAGAGCGGTGTACTTTCGCTTGAAATTCTTTTTTCATTGGGGTAGTCCCCTTTGATCATTGACGTTATTGATTATCTGATTGTTTGTTTGATGTGTTGTGTTCGATTGATGGTTGTTTTGATGATAGTTTTGGTTTTGTTGTTGTGCGGATGTGTTTTTCCAAGGGGCACTAATGACAAGTTTGGCATCGACTACACCATTGCTCATAATATTTTTTTCTTTCCCATGTGCGAGGTTTGTTATTGTAATTGGTGAGTGGGTGATTATTTTGTTGTTCAAGATACGAAGTTGATCCTCTAGGTTGTGTCACAAGGGCTCGTTCGATGCTGAGCACCTTCGAAATCAACTAGTCGTATGTTGTGATCCCTTGGACCTTGAGATGGAATGCCAAGATGCCTTCAAGGTTGGATATGATAGTGCACACTTGTTGTTCCTCGGGCATGGCCCATTTGCTCCGATTTTTCTTCGATCACCATCATTGTAGGAATGAAGCAAATGATTCATTCTTACCTTGTTTCAGAGCTGAGAGTTCCTCTAGACTGACATCCATGGTGATATTGCATGCGTAGTTTTTGATGAATGTGTCTATGATTTCTTGGAATGTTTTGATGCCTATGGGTAGGAAAGAGAACCATTCCATGGCGTGGCCAGCCAAACTCCTAGGAAATAGCCACATCAGATAGGTATCATCATACGCGACTTCCATCCAATGAACCTGGAATTCCCTGATGTGATATTCAAGGCTTCTTGTCCCATGATACTTATTGAATTTGGGGATCTCAAATCCCTTCGGGAATGGTTTCATTACAGGGCTTCTATCAAAGGGATAAGGGCACAAGTTGCTAGGTGTTTTCATGCTTCTCCATTATTGAAGGTCAAGCACTTGTTGTGAGAGAAACCTAATTTGTGTTGTCACATCATTTTGTAGATCAAGGGGTGAGATGAAAGTGTTTTGAGGTGGTTCATTTGTCGATGGGATGGGTGGATTGGATGATGTTTGCATATTTTGTTGAGCCAATTATGCTTGCAACAATGCTTGTTGTTGTTCCTATTGTAGTTGTGCTATTAGTTCCTATTGTTGAGCTTGTTGTTGTACTTGTTGTTGAGCTACTAATTGAGCTTCTTCATGTTGTTCTTGATATTGCTTTAGCCCTTGCTGATATGCTTGTTTTTGTACTGTGTGTTGTTGTGCAATATATTGTGCTTGTGCTTGTGCTTGTTGTGCTTGATATTGGGCTTGTTGTGCTATTAGTGCCTATTGTTGAGCTTGTTGTTGTACTTGTTGTTGAGCTACTAATTGAGCTTCTTCATGTTGTTCTTGATATTGCTTTAGCACTTGCTGATATGCTTGTTTTTGTACTGTGTGTTGTTGTGCAATATATTGTGCTTGTGCTTGTGCTTGTTGTGCTTGATATTGGGCTTTGTCTTGAGTGTGCACTTGAGCTAGGCCCTGAGCTTGTGGTTAAGCTTGTGTAGCTTGAACTTGTGCTTGCGCCTGTATAGCTTGTGTAGCTTGAGCAGCTTGTTGTTGTAATAAGGCTTGGGATTTTGTAGCCTATCACGCTTGTTGTGCGATTTGGGTAGCTTTATAATCATTTGCCACTTGAGTGACTTGTTGAGCAGCTAGTTGCATGCTTGCTAAGCAGCTAATTGTGTGGCTTGTTGTTTTTGGACTGGTAGAAAGTCCGTTTGATAAGCAGATTGTTGAGTGGCTTGCAATGCCATACTATACTGGCTAGATATATTGGAGTTTGGTGGTGGTGGAGGTGGAGGTGGATTCAGAATGGTGTTCATTGTGGAGGTGAGAGGTGTTTTCGTGTTGTTGATTGGGGTTTGATTGGTGGATGGTGTGATCGATGTGGTTGGTCCTTGAGAGACCATTGTTTGAGATGTTAGGGGGGTGGTTGATGATGTTGTGATTGCTTGTGTAGTTTTCATTTGTTGTTGCGATGTCGATGACAAGTTTTGAGAGTTTGGCGTGATGCTTTGATTGGTGTTTGGAATTTTGGTTTGATTGATATTTGGTAAAGGAGGAAGTCCTAAGCCAAGGGGTGGTGTGGACGATGGCGGTAATGGTGGAAGTGGTACAAATGTGAGAGATGTGATCTCTTGAGGAAATGGCCTAGTGTCAAAAAATTCCTCCTAGTATTAACATGTCACCTTCTCCTTGCGATGTAATGGGGAAAGAGGTTTGTGGTGTTGCGTGGAATGATAATGATGATGGATCATTTGGATCATGAAAGGTGAGAGGGACATATGTATGTAATGAATTTAGGGGTACGGTTTGTCCCAAGATGGTATTTGCATCCAAATCCTGATTGTTTACGAGAGGTTGCATTTACAATGCATTAAGAATTGCACTTCCTTTATTAACAATGGGTTGTGTTAGAGCAATGGATGATGTGATTTGCAGGTTTTTTTGAGTGATGCTTTGAAATGAGGGGGTAGATGAAATGGGGATGGTAGATGAGATTGGAGGCATGACTCCAAAGGATGGTTCCACAATAGTGCTCACATCTTTAAGGGTGATCCCACAATAGTGGTTTACAATTTTTGGCCAAACTGGACACTCAAATATTTTTTTTAACTAAATCGTCACTTTTGGGAACCTATAGCAACTAAACCGTGAGGAATTTGAAGATGATGCGAACTAGAGTTTCATGAAATTTTGTCTATAGATTCTAAATATATTTTTTTCAAAATTTTTGGAATTAGATTGCACTTCTTTTTCCATCTCCCTCAAATTTTTTATTTTTTTTTCAGAAAATAACATTTTTAAAAGGTGGCGCTCACCGTATAATGAATAATTTTTTTCCCATGAAGAATAAAATTATAATTCTTTCATATTTAGATTCATAACTTCGATATCTAGTGCTTCCACTTGGTTAGATATGTTTTTATTGAATATTTTTTCTTTAATCAAATTTCAAAGTCAAACAAATTATAATTCAGACATAGCACGACCGTATAACGCATAACTTTTTTTGTATGTATCAAAATTCAATTTTTTTCTCTTTTTTGGATCAAGGATTTCAATATCTGGTGCACTCATATTTTCTAGATTTTTTTTTATAATATGTTATTTTTCCATATGTGAAGAACAAAGAGCTTGATTTTCAGTGAAAAACCTACATTCATGAGAAATAAAAAATAAATATAATAATAAAGAAAATTTTATTTAAAATTATAATTTTTGGGAAGCTTATAATAAGGACTACATACTTACAAAAAATAAATTTTAAATGAATTCATTTGATCCCCCAAAAGGTAAATCAAAAGTGGGTTTTTATCAGCATTTTGATAGGTGTAAAGGAGACTCCATTATAGGTATGGTTTAAAATTAGCAGGGTTCTATCCAAGGGGGTTTGATTTAAGGTAGTTTGATCAAACCGTCTTCAATTAGAATGCTTTAAATGGAAAATTTTAAGGCTTAAATCATTATATTTTCTAAAAATATGTGATTTAGCAAAAATTAGATCCTCCCAAAAATTGTAAACCAGCTTTGTGGGATCACCCCTAAATTAGAGGCGAGTTGGTCCCCTTGCTTTGCTAATTCGAGCATGTATAGTGAGGGTTTGATTCTCGTCATGATGTTGATAATCTTATGATTCTCTAGATTTTGAATTATTTCAGTGATTTCTTCATGTGACATTTGAAATGGATTATTGGTGGGATCCTCCATTTGGACACCTTCCTCTTGATGGTCTTGCAAAAATGGAGGGAGTTTAACCATGAGATTTCCAAATCCAATGGGATTCATTTCAGGTGCGGTTTGACTTAAGTCACTCGTAGTAGATGTTTCTTTTTTGGCTTCCATGTTCCTCTTGTGTTGTGATAAACTTGAATCCGTGACAAAATGTCAAGACACTTTCAATTTATACATAAACTTGAATTAATGTCAAGACACTTTCAAGTTATACATAAACTTGAATTCATGTCAAGATACTTTTAATTTATACATAAACTTGAATCAATGTCAAGACACTTTCAATTTATACATAAACTTGAATCAATGTCAAGAAACTATTAATTTACACCTTCTTTTATAAGAGAAAAAACAATTTTGAAACTTGAAATAATTGATATGTAAAGCCACACACCACAAAAGAAAAGAAAAGAAAACTTATTTTAGGTAAAACAACATACAGGTGGTGTTATCTAAAAAAAAAAATTAATGCCTCCAGTGAAGAGGTTGTTGGGATTGATGCCTTAATCTCACAGGTTGAAACCTCTGAGAAAGCATGGTCACTGTGACATTCATGTTGTTTGGCCGATCTGCTAGTTGATCTTGAATTATTGTTGTGACCTCCTGAATGTCTTGGCAATCGGCATCTGAAACCTTTGGTGTAACTTGGACTGTCAGAATGATGTCTCGAAGATGATAGGAAGTCTTTCCGATATCAGCGTGAGCTTTGGTTTGTCTGGCCGATGTGATAATCGGTATGACTTGCTCCTATCGGTAGGAAGTCTGGGCAACTAGGAGATGTCTGGCCCACAGTTGGCGTCTATTGGATATCAGGGAGACTTCACCCAAAGGGTTATGTTTCAGTATGAGGTCTTACTGATATGAATGTCTTGCCGATAGTTATCTTCTAGAGTCATCAGAGAAACTTATGTGTTTCAGGATGAAGTCTTGGTGACTTGGAAAGTCTCACCGACAGTGTTGCTTTCAGGTCATCGGTGTGACATAAGGGTTCGATATGAAGTCTTGGCAATAGGGTGATGTCTTGTCGATAGGTAACAAAGTGTTCAGTAAGACTCTGAGTGAGAAGCAGTGTCTGAGAGACCCTTGGCCAAAAGGCTTGTTTCAGAGTGATGTCTCAGCGATAGCCAAAGTCTTGCCGACTGTCAGGTGCTTCAGTGAAACTTGAGGAGACTCGGTGTAACCTCTTGGCGAGCAGTAAAGTCTTGCCGATGGTAATGTAAGAAGTTGATGTGACTTGTGAGCATCGGTATGAGTCTTGTTGATGAGTAAACTCTTGCCGATGGTTGTCGGTATGACTCTTGGCGACTATTCGGTACTCGGTATGACTTGAAGATTTCATAGTAATGTCTCAGCAAAAGAATATGTCTTGCCAACTATTGTTTGGAGTTTAGTATAACATGATGAGCTCATTATGAAGTCTTGTTGAAGAGTGATAGTCTTGCCGAATGATGAACTCTTCAGAATACCTTGTGATCTTCAGTGTGACATCTTGGCGACATGGCGAAGTCTCAGCGATAGCTTTTTGGACTCAATAAAATGTCTTGCCGATAGTGAATACTCTTGGCAATAATGATGATCTAGACTTGTAGCATCGGGGAGACACTGTTAATGTCTCACCGACATGCAACACAAGTTGTTCATTGTTGACCGAGTGAAGGCTGTCCTATGTGGTGTGACCTAGATGTATTATCTTCCACACAAGGAAGTGGAAACATCTACGATGCTAAGCTGGATGATTTGATCATTGTGATCCGACAGTTGAAAACAAACCGATTCACTGAGCCTGTGAAGAATGAATGTATATATGTATGCATTGGACGTTCTGTAGGGAGAGTGTTGAGAAGAGAGCCAAAGAGAGGAAGAGAGAGAGCCGAGTGGCTGACAAAAAGGCTAAGGCCATGAGGCTGAAGCAGAGGAAGAGAGTGGCAAGGTTTTGCTGCTGGAATCTCTCCTGACCATGAATGCCATGGTTGACCTCTCAAGTTGAGTTTGCTACTAGTTGTATCCAAAATAAACAAGATGTAATCTCTAAAAAGGCTGAGCCTAAAATTGTATTGTAACCATTTGTTTTTGAATAATACAATGGCTCAATCTTTGGAGTGTGGGGCTTTTTATCCGAAAGGATTTTCCCCATGTAAATCTATTTGTTCTGGTTTCTATCTCATCTTTCATGTCTATTGTTTCTTGTTGTAGAATCTGTTAATGCATGTTGTTGAATTTACATGTGCTTCTCTCAGAAGGATCAATGTGGGAAATAAACTGTGTCTGTTTCTGCTTTAGGACATAGTTGTACGTGTCTTTGAGGCAACCTAATCGAAATGAATGTTATCGAAGGCACTATTGTCATGGGGGTTTCTCTGAGATGCCCCCAGAACCTGATATTTTCCCTAACAAGTGGTATCAGAGCCTTCTTTTGGTTGTTGGTTTTGGGTATATCTCCTGTGAAGATTTCTTTGCTTGATAGGCTAGAAGAAATCTGGCGGAATGGAATGTTGTATTGATCCTTTGGTAAGTGGAAGCCTTGTGGTATTCTAAGACAACATGTAGCTTGAAGGATAGTGGAGATGGAAAAGGGAGTTGATCATGTTTTTTTGTTGTGATCTGTATCTTCTGGTTGGTAGCAGTATAACCTTGGTGTATCAGGTGGATTTCTTTTCTCCGTGGTTGTGTAGCAGTAAAGCTTTCATATTGGGTGTCTATCTGAGAGGCTCCTTGGTGATATGGAGAATCCTAGTTTGTTTCTCAGCCATGGAAGAGAGTGTGTATGCTAGGTGGTGTTTCCTAGTGTTGGAAGGAATTGTTTCATGTTAACATCGAATACATAAAGGCTATGAAGTTAATCATTAGATGATTTGTAAGCTTCTGAAATAGCATTTCTCTCTTTCTCAGATGCATGCACATGTTGGTGGTTTAGATTTTTCCTAAAAAGGGGCCTGGATTTCCTAAACTGATGTTTCCTTTTAAGGATGCTTTGTACTTGCATGGCTCTATGGTTTTGGAGGTTTTACATGGTTAAGAAAAATTTGTGGTTATGTGGAGTTATTGTTAAGCTATTGTCTAGACCCTGGCTTTAAGGGTGTTGCTAGATGAGATAGTTGCAGTTCTACATGCACGCTTTGTGCATGGTTTGATGAGATGTGTTTTCTTCTCTACATGGGAGTGTTGGTACGTGATTTGTCACTCAACATTCTTGTGGTGGTGCTTGGGGGTTCCTTGATTATGGTGCTCAATGTGGACATGATTGGTAAATTAGATCTAGTGTGATCTGGTGTTTGAGTCATGTTGTCTACATGGTTATTCTCTTTGAAATCTCAGTGTTGCAGTTTCCAATTGCGATGACAGGTGTGCATGTTTGATGTTTGTGATCTACGAGTTATGTAGTTGGTGGATTAGCTACCCATTGGCTATAGTGTGATAACTTCGATGTGGACTATCTTTATCCACAAGGTTGATTCTTTGCATGTGCAGACTTATTAGTTGGCCTTGTCCATTGTCACTTGTGCATTGGTGTGATTGCTTTGAGATGAGAGGATGGATATTGTTGAGTACCTGAATAGTCAGTTATGGGAATTTGAAGCAAGTGGTCATGATACTTGGAGAGCTTGGATGTCATGTTTTAGTGGGAGCTTTAGTAGTGACTGTGGATTCATCACATGGTGGTGAATGGTCTTCTTTAGTGTTGCAGATGTTTCAAGGGGGAGCCCTTAGATCCTGTTGTTGTAGAATGATTCTTTCACATTTGCATGGACATTATTTAAAGATGTGCAACATCTTGGATCCATGGAGGACACTTGGAGTCTTTGGCTGAGGCGTTGGTGGTGCTTGACAGGTGATGTTGGTTTTGATTTTGTTTGGTTTATGTCATGTATACTCTTGTGCACTAGAGTTTTGGCATTGTGCATTGTACTTAAGACCATGGTGAAGTCACTTGAAGCATGGTATCTCCTAAGGGGATATGTAGATTATGGTGTCATGATAAGTTCCTTATTCAGCTAATTGGAGCTTTGACAGTGCTCTAGTAATTCTTTGTGTATTGGGTGCTTTGATTATTTGCTTGATACTTTGTGATAGTGCAGTAATGCAGTTGAAGTTTAGCATGAGATGATCAGTTGCTAACACTCATGGATACATGGAGAATAAGGTGAAGTTGTTTTTCTCTTATGAGAAATGTGTTGTTGATTGTTACTCTTGATGATTTTTTAGCAAAAAGTCTGAGAAGCCTACACCTTGGTTGAACGTGAGTTCAATAAGAGACCTATGAGGAGATTGCTCTTGGATTAGTCATCATGAATTGCATATCTTGAAGGAGTATTCTCGTTCCCACTCTTGGTCTGCTTGGTGGTTTATCTGAAAGGTATTTGGCCCATTATATTTTTCAGATGTGTTTTATGTTCACTTTCATGATATGGATCTTGAATTGTTGTCTAATGGTTCTGGAGGATTCATAGTGGAAGATGTACATCTTGTTTCATCTCCTTGAGTTTTACTGATGAGAATTGGTAGGAGATGATGTCTGGGCTGATTTCCTAAAATGGGGAATCAAGTAGCTTGATTTTCTTTTGGGATGAGAAGGAGATCATTCTTGGCACAACTAGTTGTTAGAATTGTATGTAGGAGGATTTTCTATAGGAATATGATGTGTACAGTTTCTCTTTGTGGCCATGAAGGTTTTTGATGAGAGAAATGTTTCCTGTAATAGTTTGTTGCAGGTTGTGCATGTCATTGTGGATATTTCCTTGGTACTACATGGTTACATGTTCTATGTGCTCTAATTGGTAGACTTGCGATGCCTTTTTGATCTTTCAAATCTAGATTACTCATGCAGTGGGAGTTCCTGTATGTGACTTGTCTTCTTTGACTGGTTGACACTTGGAGCTTGTATTTGCTGTTAGTGAGTTGGTTATAGTTTGGTATAAGTTTACTATTGTTGATACCTAGTGAGGTATGTGTGATTGGATGGAATAGCACAAGATGTGGGTGCTATTTTCAGTCTCATGGGTTTATTACTTGGATGGAAGTAGTCAATCTGATTGCCATTCTAACTGGTGCTATTTATCTTGTTTCTGGATAATGACTTCACTATTGTGTTATATTTAAAGCTTTGAAGTTGATATTACTTTTGAATAGATTTTGCGCATAGTGAAGTGGTAGCAGTATCTTGTTGGTGATATCACTGGGATCTCTTGCTTGTGTTCATTGGAATGGTGCTTATTCACCTTGGCTTGTATCTTTCTTCCACATGTGCCATGTTGGAAGATTACAAGGATTGTTTCCTGAATGGTGGACATCTTAGATGTTGGAGCATAATTCTTGATGGAGCATGAGAGCATGTTTGAGGTCTATGAGGTTTCGTGGAAGGCTCTGATTGGTTGTATTTTGGTTGCTTTGTTGGATAGTGAGTTGTTGTTGGATGCCTGGTCTTTGTTGCAGATTGTCCCTTGGACTACTATCTATGGAAGGTCCGAATTGGTGGAGCTAGTGTGGTCTTAGTGTCTAGTTGCTTTGAAAGGTTCTTGTGTGATCTTCGTCAAGTGGGAGATTGCTGGGATTGATGTCTCAATCTCATAGGCTGAAACCTCTGAGAAAGAATGGTAGCTGTGACATTCATGTTGTCTGGCCAATCTGCTAGTTGATCCTGAACTATCGCTATGACCTCCTAAATGTCTTGGCGATCAGCATCTAAAACCTTCAACGTAACTTGGATTGTTGAAATGATGTCTCAACGACAATAGGAAGCCTTGCTGATATCGGTGTGACCTTTGGTCTGTCTAGCCAATGTGATAATCGGTATGACTTGCTCCTATCGGTAGGAAGTCTTGGCAACTGGGAGATGTCTGGCACACAGTTGGTGTCTATCGGATATCGGGGAGACTTGGCCGAAAGGGTTATGTTTCAGTGTGAGGTCTTACTGATATGAATGTCTCACCGATAGTTATCTTCTAGAGTCATCGGAGAAACTCATGTGTTTCGGGATGAACTCTTGGCGACTTGGAAAATCTCACCAACAGTGTTGCTTTCAGGTCATCGGTGTGACATAAGGGTTCGATATGAAGTCTTGGCGATAGGGTGATGTCTTGCCAATAGGTAATGAAGGGTTCGATAAGAATCTTAGTGACAAGCGGTGTAAGAGAGACCCTTGGCCAAAAGGCTTGTTTTGGATTGATGTCTTAGCGATAGCCGAAGTCTTGCCAACTTTCAGGTGTTTTGGTGAAACTTGAGGAGACTCGGTGTAACCTCTTTGCGAGTAGTGAAGTCTTCTCGATGGTAATGTAAGAAGTCGATGTGACTTGTGAGCATCGGTATGAGTCTTTCCGATGAGGAAACTCTTGCCGATGGTTGTTGTTGTGACTCTTGGCAACTATTCGGTACTCTGTATGACTTGAAGATTCTAGGGTAACATCTCAGCGAAAGCATATGTCTTGTCGACTGTTGTTTGGAGTTCGATATAACATGATCAACTCATTATGAAGTCTTGGTGAAGAGTGATAATCTTGTCGACTGATAAACTCTTTGAAATACCTTGTGATCTTCGGTGTGAGGTCTTGGTGACATGGCGAAGTTTCAGCTATGGCTTTCTGGACTCGATAAAATCTCTTACCGATAATGAAGACTCTTAGCGACAATGACAATCTTGTCTTGTAGCATTGGGGAGACACTGTTAGTGTCTCACTGACATGTGACACAAGTTGATAGTTGTTGACCGAGTGAAGGTTGTCCTACGTGGTGTGACCTAGACGTATTATCTTCCATGCAAGGAACTGGAAACATCTACGATGTTGAGCTGGATGATTCGATCATTGTGATCAGACAGTTGAAAACAAACCGATTCACTGAGCCTGTGAAGAATGAATGTATATATGTATGCATTGGAAAAAATTTAGGGAGTGTTGAGAAGAGAGCCGAAGAGAAGAAGAGAGAGAGTCGAGTGGCTGAGAAAAAGGTCGAGGCCATGAGGCTGAAGTAGAGGAAGAGAGTGGCAGGGTTTTGCTGCTGGAATCTCTCCTGACCATGAATGCCATGGTTGACCTCTCATGTTGAGTTTGCTGCCAGTTGTATCCAAAATGAACAAGATGTAATCTTTGAAAAGGCTATGAGCCTGAAATTGTATTGTAACAATTTGTTGCTGAATAATAGAATGGCTCGATCTTTGGAGTGTGGGGTTTTTTATCCGAAAGGATTTTCCCCATGTAAATCTATTTGTTCTGGTTTTTGTGTCATCTTTCATGTCTATTGGTTCTTGTTGTTGAGTCTGTTAACCCATGCTATTGAATTTACATGTGCTTCTCTCAGAAGGATCAATGTGGGAAATAAACTATATGTTTCCACTTTAGGACATAGTTGTACGTGTCTTCGAGGCAACCTAATCGAAATGAATGTTACTGAAGGCACTACTGTCATGGAGGTTTCTCTGAGATGCCCCCAGAACCTGATATTTTCCCTAACAAAGGTTTCTACCAATATTCAATAAATAATAATACGCCCATATATCCCCTTCCTTACTTCACAAATCTCTTGAGAAGAAATTCAATCTGGCTACAGTGATTTTATAGAAGATTGGTAGCAATGATATTTAATATTTAATATAGGCAGATGTATTAATTCACATGCAATGAACAAAGCACCATAAAAGTTGAATTCTATAACCCTTATAGATGTTGCAACCAAGCCAAGTTATGTGAAGAAATATAAAAACAACTTGTTGATTAGCTTAAGAGCATAATGGTTTGAACAATAAATCGCTTTCAAGGACTCTAATAAATGTGCATCAATTTTTTAGTCATAAAACATTTGAAAATGTGCCTTAATGCATTGTAGAGAATTTCCTAGATTCAGAGCTTTTCGTAGATGCAACATATCATTCTGATTGGCCAGCAAAGTTTTCCTGCAAGAAATAAATATATTACCAACCAGATTGCACCCAGCCGACTGTGATCCTCAAACCACTAAAATTAAATGATAAAAAAAAACATTCATGTGGTGCTCTAGACAAGATAAAGACTTAGCTTAAATGACCATAAATAGATTACAGATGATTTTCCAAACTACACGACACTTGCATCTTGTAGCACTATCAAATTTGTAAATGTCAGGTCGATGCATTGCACACACTAATTGATCTAGACAACATAATCTTTATTTACCAATACTTGAGTGAATCCAAACCACTCAAATGAAAATGCCATTTTGTAATCTATGGACAAACAAAGTCAAAGAAACATGTCATAAACAACGACAAAATTCTACATATTGTGACCTCTCAATCACAATTATTCACTTCAGAAAATAAAGAAAAGGCCTGGCGTGTCCCTCAAGATTTTACATAAATTGTCTTCCAATGTTTGTTGGAGTATTGTACCAGTAAAAGTCCTCCATAAAGCCGTCCCTACCACCATCAACACCTTTCATTCTTTGAGCCTTTTCATCCCTCACAAGAATCGCATTTACACATTTCAGAGATCATTCCATGGCATACCACTTTTCAGATCACAAGCTTTTCAATGGTAACCACAAATTCCTATAATTCCACTCTCACTCTATCATGTTGATCCAAAGATAATCATCTGCCTCTAAGAAGAAGCAGCCAAAGAATATGCAAATTATACCTTCCAAGTTAAAGAAGACTAATATCAAGAGTTAATCATCATATAAACCCAGGTTTAGGACTCTTTCCGATGGCCACATACTGCATTGTATAGTGGGAAAAAAGGCGCAATGCATGTATTCAAACTCTAAAGATTAAAAAAAAGACTTCTATAGCCTACCCTTGTTTGATTACCTCTAGAAGGGTATGTGCAGGATCATGATGGGCCAAAAAGTGGCAATATGATGGGTATGTGGCTGATGACTTTTGTTTTACCGAAAAATGATGTAAAAAAAAGGGATTTTAAAAGAGATTCTCAGCTTTCCACCAATATAAATTATGCTTTAATTTAAATTTAATAAGTAATTATTATTCATTTTCTATTTGAATTACGACCAAAGTCCTGATTGATAGGCTGATTGAAAAAAATCTATAGCTTTCAAATGGTATCACATTTTTTGATTCCAAAACATGCATCACATTCTATGCTTCGTATAATATGGGATTAACAAAAGAAAAATGGAATTTCATGAATTTTTGACCAAGTTATGGTGGTTAGACATATGAGTTTTTTATATTTTTAAAAAGTTCTAATAAAAAATTCATAATTAATTATTTACTTGGAAAAAAATTACAAAAAAATATGCATCTTATCGAGACATGAGTCCTCTACTTATATCTAAAATCTTATAAAAAAGTATTATCATTTTATTATGGTTAGGGTGGTCAGACAGACACCTATTTCTTATTTTTTCCTTGAAATTTAAGTACAACTACATTGAAATTTCAAATTTCACCAAATATATATATATTTTTTTAAACAAACCTAGTAGTTTAGAAACTACATTCAATTTGCTAAAAATTATATTCTTACATATTTTTGAAATAATATGGATAACTTATTCAAATTTTTACGTCAAGTTGCCTAACTCTAATTTTTCTGAATTTTTTGCCACTTAAGGGCTTGTTTTTTCCATGATGATCTTGCACATACCCAGAAGAACAACAAGTTTATGAGGATTTTGCAAGACTTCGGCAGAACAACAAGGGGTTTATGAGGATTTTTACACATCTAGAACCATTGTCACCGAAGAGAGATGCATGAGTGTTATGGACGCTGCTACAGGAATAGATTCAAGGCAATATCTACCTAACAATGTATCAGTTACAACTAAGTGAACTGATAAGATGTGACTGTGATAAAAAAAATGGAATGAAGTATCCAACATAGGAAAAACATGAAATGCATTCATAATTGTAGTTATAACATTCACATGGGCAACCGACCTTTTCAAAACATGAACACGATAGGGGAGGCTAACCAGCTTCTAAGGGATGCAAACATTCAAAATGGTCACATCTAAACTGATGTATTTACATTAAAAAAATGTAGTAGAATGGATGATAGACATTGGGTGTTCGAAAAAATCCCTAATCAAATTTTCACTTAGAAACAATAAGTTTTCATTTATATGTAATTATATTTGTAAACAGTAAAAGTGTTTCAAGATTTTTTAGTGAATCATATAAATCATAGCATCTATAAAAAAAATAATGTCAGAAGATAATCGACAACATGAAGAGATAAATATGCAACCAACATAGAGAGATAAAGGAAAAATCAACAGACTAGTACCCCAAGAATCATGATGGCCCATTCATGTTGCATTAGTAAATTATATCTTCAAGCAAAAGCGAGGAATTTGTGAAAAGTTTGATGACAAAGTGCATAATCAATGTTAAGATGTGATTTGATTTGATTTGGTTGACAAATGCATTTTTCGCCTTATCCCATTATGCTAGCAAAAGTATTATTTTAGTTTTTTGTTATTTTTTCTAAATGCAGGATTGTCCCTTATTCATCCACAAGAGAAAACCCTTATGCTTATTTCCTTAACAATAGTTTAAAACAACATAGAAAAATGTAACAACTACCGCTCGACTATCGCTTGCCCTTCTTCTAGTGCCATTTGTGTGCACTATAAATCTGCAAACAACTCAAACCTCAAACACATATTAGCAATGGGTTAGTTCAAGCCATGCACATCTACAAGCGCTTCTATGAAATAATACATCATGCCTTATAAGAAAACTAATTAAAAACATGAAAGAAGGAAGCATGATCTATACCTATTCCATAGTGGATTGGTGTCACTTGTGAAAACTGACCCTTTACCAATCCTTGCTAAACTCAGTGATAGATGCGTTGAAGATGGAGTGAAATGGACAAAATTAGCTCTCAAATTTAAGAGAGTAACTTTGCATGAAGGTTGTGGATGCATTGTTGAAGAATGAGGCTTCTACCTATAGATTCTCAAGTTGAAAGAGTGTTCAAAAGAGAGAAATATGGGACAAAGATTTATCCAATGAGATGGAGCCACTTGTCACCTTGTGAATGGTTGAGGAATGTGCAAGTTTTGGTCAATGTGCCAATAAATGAGATTGGTAGGCCTTTTTCAAATTCAAATTTGGCTTGTTGGAGGGAGAAAAAGTGACTTTAATGCCAAGTGGGGGACATGTAAGAGGGGAGTTATTTCCATGTTGGAAGGGACAAGTCAACTTGCTTTCAAATTCAGAGTTGAGGAATATTCTCCAAAGATGTTTTGTTGAGGGAAAATGATGATTTTAATAAATGAATTAAAAAGCTTTATTTCTGCAAGTGGGAAAAGCTAGAGGATGTGATGGGTGATTGGATTAGATTAGTTAAGATGATGTTAGATGATTTTGACTCATTTGACTTAAATACTTTGATTTATTTAAATCAAAAGGGATGGAATATGAATTTGAGATTTAATTAAATAGATTTTGGTTTATTTAATTAAAAGGATGATGCAAGATAAAGGTTAATTAATTTAAAGGAGATGAATCTAGGGGATGATTTATGAAAGATGGAATGTTAGGAAGTGATTAAAATTGATTTATTTAAATGAGGTAATGGTAAAGTGAATTTATTTAATTGAAAGATGAAATGTTAGATTTAATTAAATGAATGTTATTTTATTAAATTGGTGGATTGAAATGGGGTGATCCCACAATAGTGGTTTACATTTTTTGGCCAAACTGGACACTGAAATTATTATTTTTAACAAAATCTTCACAGTCGAGCACCTATAGCGGCTAAATCGTGAAGAATTTGAAGATGATGCAAACTAGAGTCTCATCACATTTTATCTGTAGATTCTTAAAATATTTTTTTCAAAATTTTGGAATCAGATTGCACTTCTTTTTCCATCTCCCATGAAAACTGATTTTTTTCAAAAACAACATTTTTAAAAAGTGATGTACACTATAAAACACATAATTTTTTTTCCATGAAGGATAAAATTCTAATTCTTTCTAATTTAGATTCATAACTCTAATATCTAGTGCTTCCACTTGGTCAGACAACTTTTTATTGAATAGTTTTTCTTTAATCAAGTTTCGAAGTCAAACCAATTACAATTCAGACATAGCGCGACTATATAATGCATAACCTCTTTTTTATATATCGAAATTCAATTTTTATTTTTTGTTGGATCAAAGACTTCAATATCTAGTGCACTCATATTTTTCCACATGTACATAATAGAGACCTTGATTTTTCATGAAAACCCTATGTTTAATAAAACTAAAAAACAAATACATAATAACACAAAAATATATTAAAATTATATTTTTTGGATAGCTCGTTCTGAGGACTACCTGATTCCAGTTGGGTTTGTGAAGATTCCTCTATTTTCACCCTCAACTCGAGCTCCAAAGTGCCAAAATTCATGTTTTTTTTGTGTCTTAGGGGGGGGATGAGGAATAATGGGGGTTCGAACGAACCCCTATGGGTTCGAGCGAACCCCTAAGGGTTCGTTTGAACCAGGGTTCATTTGAACCCTGGTTTATTCGAACACCCCTTTTATAAGGGGTTTTGTTGGATTTTTTGGCAGGAAAGAATTAAAAGGGTTCGCCCGAATCCAAGTTCTAGTGAACCCCTAATTGGTTCAGTCAAACCAATAGGTTTGTACGAACCCCTCAAATAAATTTTTTTCCATGTATTCATTTTTTATGAGTTTTCCTTCCTCACTTCAATTGTAAACCACTATTGTGGCTTCACCCAATGCATGCATATTTTGTGTGTCTATAATATCATCCTCCATCTATCTAATACTCATCTATTATTTTATTTCATTATGAACTACTACTTCCTCTTTCTTCAATTTCTTCATTATAAGGTCTTTAATCACCATATTTATGTCTCTCTTTGGATTAATCCATCATGATCATTATATTAATCCATTAGGTTAAACCTTAAACCCTAAATCCTAAAGCTAACATATATCATCATTGGATTAACCTATTAAGTTCAGTTTAGGCTAATATGCATTTTATTAAACTAAGCATCTTTCATCCATCATATTCCTTTCACTATTCATGCATCTTTCCATCCAAATCGTTACATATCTCCCATCCCATTAACCAAATAATCTTAAATTTCAAAGATTTATTTTGGATGGAAATGATTCTTGTACCTATTCAACCATATTATTTTGATCTACATACATTTTCAGAAGGAACCAAAGGTATTTTATTTTCTTTTGGAAATCACTACCATAAAAATATATTCATTCATTTTTCTATTCTAAAAACAAGAAAATGAAATAAGGCAATAAACATAAAGATAAAGAAAATAGACAATATATATTTTACTTTAAATAATCTTTCTCCTTAGATAGAGTTAAAATGAAGTGCACCCTTGCTCTATTTGATATGGTCTCTTAGATGCTTGATTGAATACTACAAATGGAATGTGGATTTCTCTTTAAACCAACATAATTTTGGTATAGTTTGACTATTTTTAATAGAAAATGGTAGCACACACCTACTAGAAAAATGTATTGATGATAATGAAGGGTTAAATAAAGGCTTCTATTTGTAGACTCTTGTTGTGAGGAATGATGCAATTCAAAGATAAAGGGAATACAATATATGAGTGACATCAAGAAAGAGGAAATAACCAAGTGTCGAGAGGACATTTATTGAAAACGATGGTGAATGATATGGATTGGAAAAAGAAAGGGAAGATCTTTGTAGGATTTCCAAAAGAGGAATTTATATTTAACTTTTTGACTACTCACATTATTTGTAGAGTTGGAAAACACATTGTCTTCTATCATTTATTTCCTTATGAAATTTTTTTGTTTCATATGCACCAAGAATGTAATGAAGTACACCTTCAAATTTTAGAAGAACTATTTGGTAGAGTAAATATGGAATTTCACTTTCCTCATATGATTGGAACAAAAAAAGTTCACATTTTTTGCAGTGTTGGAAAACACGCTGTCCCCTATCAGTTATTTCCTTATGAATTTTTTTTATTTGGTACACATCAAGAATGTAAGGAATTCCACCTTAAAAGTTTAGAAGATCTCTTTGGTATAGTAAATATGGAATTTCACTTTCTTCATATGATTGGAACAAAAAAATGCTCACATTATTTGCATTGATGGAAAACACACTATCCCCTATCAGCAAATTCCTTATCAAAAGTTTTTATTTGGTACACATCAAGAATGTAATGAAGTCCATCTTCAAAGTTTAGAAGAACTCTTTGGTACAGTAAATATGGAATTTCACTTTCTTCATATGATTGGAACAAAAAAGTGCTCACATTATTTGTAGTGTTGGAAAACACACTGTCCCTTGTCAGTTATTTCCTGATGAAAAGTTTTTATTTGGTACACATCATGAATTTAATGAAGTCCACCTTAAAATTTAAGAAGAACTCTTTGGTACAATAAATATGACATTTCACTTTCTTCATCTGATTGGAATAAAAAAGTTCACATTATTTGCAATGTTGAAAAACATAGTGTCCCTTATCAGTTATTTTCTTCTACAACTTCAAAGCTATATGTAATTAATTAAATTAATTAATTATGACATGGTGATGTTAGAGGTAATTGGCTAGGATGAAATATGTGGGATTAAAGGTCAAATTATGGTGGAATTAGTGTGTCTACAACATGGTACAAAGTGTTTCTAGACATATTACATTTCCTACCATTGAATAATTTCTAGTTTCTAATTTTTAGTGCACATTCCAATCCTAATAGGTCTACACGTGGTATACCTCTAGAAACCTCTTCGTAGTCACTGTGAAGGTATACATTTTTTATTCATAAGATCGGAATTGAGATGCATAAAATTTATCTTTTATGTCTTTCTAAATAAAATGGATTGTCATTCATTGAATCTTCCTATTCTAGGTAAATAATTTAATTAAATTTAATGTTGATTCTTGTCATTCAAGTAGAAACTTAAGCACATAGCATGGAAATAACAAGTGAAAAGTAGATAATGACAAGGAAAATCAATTCATTTCTTCATGTTTCATATCATAAGGATGTACGTTCTAGTTTTCAAAATGTGTGATCTTGTGCTCCTTGACTTAGGAGATAATTGTACTTGAAATTGTGCTACTACTAAATGACAAGTAACAAAGAAACAAAGATATGCCAAAAAAAAATTCATAACATAAAGAAGAAAACACATTATCAATATGACTTAGAGCATAGAATGTTACAGCGTAGGTAATCTTATTGTCCTATATAAACATGCTCCGAAAACTATGGTTTCCTGGAAAATTGGAAGACATGGCTTGCTATAGTAGCCTAATTTGGTAGCTAGAGTAAGTCTTAGGTTTTGATAATGGCAATGACAATGCTCATAGATACCTCGGGAGCCCTGGCAGTCACACATTTCCCGTATCATCCTCATTTTAGTTCTCAGCAACGAACGACACACATCCGCCTTCCTTAAAATAAAAGTAGAAGTACTAGTAGCAGAGGCATAAGAATTGAAGGGGTTAAAGGAAGAGTTGAAGCTCAATCGGCAGAGAAAGAGAAAGATTTCGCTTGGCTGTTGTAGCGATGCATTTCCTTGCAAGCCATAGCACAGGGA
Source organism: Sequoia sempervirens (assembly GCA_007258455.2). Classification (NCBI taxonomy): domain Eukaryota; kingdom Viridiplantae; phylum Streptophyta; class Pinopsida; order Cupressales; family Cupressaceae; genus Sequoia; species Sequoia sempervirens. The sequence continues at coordinate 92,603,450 of VDFB02168118.1, forward strand.
AGACAGCTTCATGCCCACCTCATCAAAACAGGATGCCACTCCGATATCGATTTGGAAGATTTTGAGTCATTTGTTACTTTGTACATATCCGACAATCATGGCAGACCACGTTTCTTTGACGCATCCTGTCAAACAGTTCATGTACCTTGTCTATGCTTCCAAATTTCGCATATATGTTTGCCAAAGCATTTCCAACAGTAATACGTGACACACGTAGATAACGAGATATGTTTATCTATACTGTTTGACAGGATAAACACAATGTGGTCTGCCATGATTGCCGAATATGCACCCTTCTGTGAGACGTGTGTTTATTCTGCAGTATGAGGCATCCATGTTTATCTATACTGGCGGACCACATTTGTTTGAGGCATCCTCTCTATACCAAAGGACCCTTCTGCAGACTCAAAATCTTGATGGAAAATCCAAGTCTATGCTTCCAAATCTCACATACATGTCTACCAGAGCATTTCCAACTCAAATATCTCATGTAATTGTGCTTAGATGGACGTCCATACCCTGTTCGAAAGCTCCCTTTTTTTGGTGGAGGCAAGAAGTATGCAGGCAAATGAAAGCGGCAAAATTCAATTTAAAACTTAGATCTACATTTATAAAACTGTCGTCAGTCATTTTCAAAATACAGAAAGCGGAAAAAATTAATTTAAAACTAACGGTGTTCTATCGGCCGTCTGTTCTACCTCCTTTCTTATCGGCCCCCCACTACATCATCCCATCATGTATCCCATCATGTATGAATGTTATGCATGTTTTTATGTATGTTTTCATGCATTTTTGTATGTACATGGGTGCTTTTTGTCTAGGAGTTAGCTGGCTTCTTTAATAATTTGTATTTGGTCATTAAATTTCTTTTAGATATAAGATTTAATATTTGATAGTTTTTAATAAATTGTTTAGCTTTATCATTGATTTTATTATCTATTTAGTTTTTTATTTAGTTTTTAATATAATAGAAATATAAGATAAATACTATAATTAATAATAATATAAATTATAATATTTTTAAAATTATAATAAAAATTAAATAATTATAAATATATAATATAATTATAATTATAGATTTATTTAATGAAGTTGTGAAGATGGTGACAAGCGAATTCTTACAGAGGCGAGTGAAGATGGCGACTGAGCTTCAACAGAGGTGAAGGTGGCAGACGCTGCTGGGCAGTTAGGTGTTGATTCAGGTAGCCAGTGTAAAAACCCGATCCATATTGATCATTTGACAATAGACCTAACGCTGGAGGCCAACACAGACATCAAAATGCTTTCAGAATTGGCGATCATCTGTCGCATTGTTGGCCCAAGATTCAAATGGGAGTCAATCAGGAAATGGTTAGCCGACAACTGGAGTAAGATAGAAATTGTGAAGTTCTTGCCAAAAGGTTTTTTCGTGGCAATTTTTAGGTCAGCAAAAGAAAAAAACAAGATTAACGGAAGGCCATCCAATCTACATGCAAAATTGGGTTCCAAATTTTGATCCTGTTGTCCTTGAGCCCTAGGACATACCGGTGTGGATCCGTTTTTACAATCTACCACTAGAATATTGGGTAGAGGAATGTATTGACAAGTTAAGTAGATCTCTGGGAACCCTGATAAGTGTAGATGAAGATATAATCGAAGGGGATTCTTACTTGTACCTCCAATTGCATGTAGGTGCGATCAATAAAATTCCAAAAGAAATCTTGATCTGTGTTGATGGGGAACACAGGACGATTCAGGTTGAAATCGAAGAAGATAGAAGTTTTTGTCTTAGATGTGGTAGCAGATCACATCTGGAAGTGACCTGTAATCAAAAGCCAAAATTCAAAAATGTGTGGCGACCTAAGCCTCCAAAGGTGATCCCAGAACGAAAGATGGCGAGGCTGGAACAAGCGTCATCCCCGAATGCGAAGAGGTGGGCATTGGTGCCCTATCAGGAAATGTCATCGTTGACCTTCAAACCTGTGATCCTCCTTGCCTTGCCGGTGGAAGATCAGAGGGTGGAAGTGGTGTTGGGTGAGCATTCATCGGCTTAGGCGGGTCCTGCTTTGGACTCAGACACGGTCGGTGGTCCTTTCTCTAAGGATGAAGCTTCTAAGGAGGACGCTTTGGATATAATTGATGAAAGGTGTATAAGCCAATCTGTTGCTTGCTTCTCGGGCAGATTCAAGTGGGGTCGAGGGAGGAAATATTTGAAATAGAAGCGGGCTGAGGTGGCAGAGGACTTGCGTTTTCCAAGTATAAAAAACTTCTTTGAAACCAAGGGAGCCAGGGCCTCCCTTGGGAAGCCATGAAGATCGTCATGTGGAATGTCAGGGGTCTATCAGCCCCTGACAAGCGACACTTAGTTAAGCATCATTTAGATAGGTTAAATGCGGACTTAATATTGCTACAAGAAACAAAGATTAGTGAGGAAGAAGGCCTCAAGTTTTTAAAATACTGTAAGAAGTGGTCGGGAGCTTTTATAGGCACACTCGGCTTGGCTGGGGGGTTGGGTGTTCTTTGGCTGGTGGGGCATTTAGAGGTTGGTGTGGTTTCAAAAACGACACACTGGATGCAATGTCATGTCCACTCTCGGCTTTTGAGGCTTGATCTACCGTTGTTCAATGTGTATGGGCTGGTTAGAACTGCGGAGAAGGCAATTGTTTGGGATCAAATTCGGACTAAGGCTGCAAATCTAAAAAATAATATGATAATTTTAGGAGGTGATTTCAACGTGATTCTTGAGTTAAAAGAAAAGAGTGGAGGTCTATCGAAGGATTGCAAGTCGATGGTGGACTTCCAGGACTTTGTCTCCACACTCGGTGTGATAGACTATCATCCTAGGAATGGCTTGTATGCCTGGACAAACCAGCATCTGGGATTCACAAACATTTATGAGCAGCTTGACCATTTTTTAGTGGGGGAAGGATGGATGAATGACTCTGTTTCTTGTTCATCCAACATTTTTCCCATCTCGGTCTCAGATCATTTTCCAGTGCAACTGGAACTTGGACCAAGCTTGAAACTATCAAAGGGCTACTTCAAATTTGAGTCAATGTGGTGGCGGGACCCCAAGCTTGTGGAAAATCTAGAAAATTGGTGGAGGGAAAGTGACATTTATGATGGAACTGTCAGCTTTTGCTTTGTTCACAGAATTTCCTTTATTAAAGAAAAATTGAAACAGTGGAACTTTGACTCCTTTAAAAATATATTTGCTGAGAAAGAGGCGGTTGAATGTGAGCTGGAAGAGTTAAACGAGCATGTATTGAGTAAGGGGATGACTTTTGAAGAATACTGCAAAGAAAAAGAGTTGTTGGCCAAGTATACAGAATTATTGGCAAGGGAAGAAACTTACTGGAGGGATAAGGCGTGGGAGGCGTGGCTGAAGGAAGGTGATTTGAACACTAAGTTTTTTCACAATTCATCCAAGGCTAGGCGGGAGCGCAACAAGATTGAGCGTATTCCCTGTCCAAATGATACAGTTGTTACTGACCAAGATAGCATTCAAGTTGAAGCAGTGAGATATTTTAAGGCCCTTCTAGTGGCAAAAGACCCGAATAGGAGAATTGGAAACTGGCCAATTTTGGATTGTATACCACAGTGTATCAATTCAGATCAAAATAAGATGCTTGTTAGCCCCTTTTCACTTTCGGAAATTAAGGCTACACTATTTGATTTACAACCCGACAAAGCTCCAGGATCGGATGGTATGACGACTAAATTTTTCCAAAACTGTCGGCACTTCATGGGCCAAGATTTGTTGAGATTGTTGGAAGACTTCTGAAAGAAGAAACGTTTTATAAAGGACTTAAACAACATGGTTGTTGCCCTTATCTCTAAAAAGGAGGTGTGTGAATCCTTTGCTGACTTTCGTCTGATTTCACTTTGTAACATGTTATACAAGATTGTGGTAAAGGCTTTGGCAAACAGATTGAAGGTAGTATTGGATAAGGTAATATCTCCAAAGCAAAGTGGCTTTACACCTGGCAGAGAGATCTTGGATAGCATCATTGCTTCCTCAGAAATGGTGCATACTATTGTATTAGAATGCATAAAAGGTATGTTGATAAAATTAGATATTAGTAAAGCCTATGATGGTGTTGACTGGAAATTTTTGTTAGCTGTGTTGAAGAAGTTTGGGTTCTCAAATGATTGGCTGAAAATGATTGAAACATGCATTACAGTAAATGGGTCTTTGTGTGGTTTCTTTGAGGCCACAAACGAATTGAGACAGGGGGACCCCTTGTCCCCCTTCTTGTTTGTAATAATGGCGGAAGTCCTGGGAAAACATATTTGCTACTTGAGGAACCAAAGACTATGGAAGGGCATAAAAATTGCTGCAGAGCTAGACCCCATGTCTCATTCCCAGTTTTCAGACGACACCATGTTGTTTGGCATATCTTCAATCGAAGAAGCAATGGTGATAAAAGGGGCTTTGGAGGAGTATGTCTCCTCTTCGGGACAAATTATCAACTTGGAGAAATCTCAATTTTTTTTCTTCAACACAAAACCGGTTGCTCATAGAAGGATTGCAGGCCTCTTTGGCTTCTCTGTGGGTTGCTTGCCATCAAAATATCTCAGCGCCCCTCTGTTTCATGGCATCTGTAGATCTGAACATTGGAAGGACATCCTTAATGGGTGTCGTGGAAAAGTTGAGGCTTGGAAGAACATATTGTTGTCATTCGCTAGCAGGATACAAATGATTAGATGGGTCTTGTCTGATGTCCCAATCTTTGTCATGTCTTGCTTCAAAATGACCCACAAAATTACGTCGGACTTGGATGGTTTCCTGAAGAAATTCCTCTGGGATGGTGTGAAAGGTGACAAGAGAATTCCGTTGCTTTGTTGGGACATTGTTTGTAGCAGAAAATGTTCTGGGGATGCGAGGTTGCATCGGTTGGCACTTCAAAACTATGCCTTGGGTGCCAAACTCGGGTGGAAGCTGTAGGCTGAGCCTGATAGACTATGGTGCAAGATATTGCAAAGGAAATATCTTGACTGCAACAACCTAGGTTGATTTTTGACCATTGCCAACTCTCCTGGGGGCTCACCCATATGGAACTTCATCTGGGACAGTCGCCCTCTCATTGTGAACCATTTGACATGGAAAATTGGTGATGGTAGGAGTGCAAACTTTTGGTGTGACTCCTGGAACAGCCTTCCTCCCATAGCAAATGAATTCAGGAACTTGACTTGGTTGCCAGAAATAACAACAAAACATGGGTGGAGAGTTTGTGACTATGTCCGTTCGGTGAATGGTGTCGGGGGTGCTTCGTTTGGCTGGGTGAACGTTGGCACACTTGGGTTACCTTTAGAGGTGATGGCTGCCTTGTACAATGTATTGTGCTCGAGAAAAATATCTCTCTCAGAGCTAGCTGATGAGGTGATTTGGTGCGGCTTGAAATCTGGGCAGTATTCTGTCAAACTGGGATACAAAATTCAGCAGGCACACTCTGTGGGAGTGGCATGGCCTGATAAAATATGTTGGAAGAATGTGGTGCTCCCTAAGGTGGGCGCCTTCCTATGGACAACCCTACACGGTAGAATCCTAATAGGGGATAGGCTAAGGAAATACGGCTTCATTGGACCTAATGTATGTGCAATGTGTTGCAAGAACGAAGAATCTACTAATCACCTACTCCTTTGCCCGTTCGCATCAAAATGTTGGGATTGGCTCCTAAAAGCATTGGATTGGGCCACCCCACGTCATTATAACCTCCTTCAATTTCTCCAAAGTTGGCCTATGTATAAGAGGAACAATGTCTGGGGGGCAACTTGGCTGGTGGCTCCCTCTATGCTCACATGGCACATCTGGAAGGAACAGAACCGTCGTGTCTTCCAAAACATCAGTCTCTCACTAGAAGAGGTTTTAAAGAAAATTGAATGTGGAATTGTAGAGGTGCTCAACACTAAGGGTCGGGCTGCCAAGGCCACATTTTTCTTAGACTGGGATGATAAACTTCAAAAGTGTTGGGGTTTGTTAAAACCTCCTAGACAACTCAATGTCCGCATGTCCAAGCAAAATCAGATTGCCAAGTGGTTGCCTCTAATGGCTGGTGTGCACAAGCTCAATTTCAATGGCTCCTCGAAGGGGAACCTGAGCCGGTTTGGGGCTGGTTGTATAATTCATGATTGTACAGGGAATTTCCTATATGCTTTGTCACGTCGCATCGGGTTTGCAACGAACAATGAGGCTGAGCTAGAAGCCTTGGCATGTGGTTTGCACCTATGCATTTCAAAAGGCATAAAAAGGGTTGAGGTTGAGGGTGACTCGATGGTGTGCATCTTGGCAGTTATGAAGAAAAGCTCTATCAACTGGAAACTTGACCAATAGGTGGCTCGAATCACTGGCGGCTGCCTTGGAGAAATTTGAATATTTTTCAATTCGACATGTGTATCGAGAAGCCAATACACTTGCAGACTGATTAGCAAATTTGGGTGTTGATTCATGCAGTAATGAAATGATTTTTGATGCCTCGTCTCTACCTATCAATTTGAAAGAAATGCTAGTTGTTGAGATGGGGTATGCGATGTAACTGTTTGAGGTGTGGTGTTTGTCTGGAAATAGTGTGGAGGGATGAACAATATTGGTGCAGTTGGTGGTTGATGTCCATGGCCTGTGTTGTTGGTTTCATCCTTTTGTATCATTGGTGTCGTATGGCCTTGTATCCTAGTTTTTTTATGTTCAATTTTGGGAGCTACCCCCTCTGGTAGTGCTTACCAAAAATAAAAATTATAATTATAATTATAGATTTATAATAATTATAATGACAAATATTTTAATAATAAGTTAATAAAAAATTGTAATCATTAAAAAAACATAATCTAAATATAAAATAATGTTATATAATTATAAGATTATATACAAATTAAATATATTAATAATAAAATATATAATTATAATATTACAATATAATATTAGTATTAATATTAACTATTACTTATTATTATATTAAATTAAAATGTCCTATATATATTTATCTGTATATCTCTCCATCTCCCTCCCCTCTCTCTTTTTTATTCACTCCATCTCTCTCACCATCTCTCCTACTCAATATCTTTCTCTCTCTCTCTCTTTGTCTCCCTCTCATTCCTCTCTATCTTTTTCTATCCATATATTTCTCTATCTTTATCTCCTTATCTCCATGTATCTCTCTCTATCTCTCTAAATCTTTCCCTACCACTCTTTATCTCTTTATATCACCCTCTATCTACATCTCTCCCTCTCTCCCTCTCACTCTCCCTCTTCTTGTCCCTGTCCCTCTCGATACATTGAGCTATCTCTCCCTCTATCTATATCTCTCCCTCTTTAATCCTCTCTACCTATATCTCCCTATCTCCCCCTTTTCTCTCTCTCCCTCCTCTACCTATGTCTCTCCCTCTCTCCTGTTCTTCTCTCTCTCCCCCATCTACCTATCTCTCTCTCCTCTTGTCTCTCTCCCTCCCCTACATATTTGTCTCCCTTTGTCTCCCTCCCTCTCTCTATCTCTCCCTCCCTCATTCCCTATCCTTCATCTCTCTATCTCTACCTCTCCTTTCTCTTCCCATATATATCTCTCTTTCTCTCTCTCCCTCTCTTTATATCCTATTATTTATATCTCCATCTCTTTGTCTCCCCCTCTCCATCTCCATTTTTCTATATCTACTCTTTCTCTCCCTCTCCCCCTCTCATATCTCCCATATCTATCTCTCTATCACTATATCTCACCATCTATATCTCTCTATCTCTTCCTCTCCCTCTCCCTCTTCCTCTATATCTCTTTATCTCTTCCTCTCTATCTCCATATCTCTATCTTTATATCTCCCTCTACCTCCCTCTATCTCTCTATCTATCTCTCTTCCTCTCCCTCTCTCCCTCTATCTTCATCTCTAACTCTATTGTCCTTTTCTTTCTCCCCCTCTACCTATACAGACATTTCTCCCTCTCTATCCATCCATCTCTCCTTCTCTCCCTCTTCCTAGAACTTTATATTTATATCTATTTGCCTCGCTATCTCTATCTCTCCATATTTCTTCTACCATCCCTCTCTATCTCTATCCGATTATCTCTCCATCTCTGTCAACCTCTCTCTCTATATATCGCTTCATATCTTTATCTTTATCTTTCTATCTATTCCTCTCTTATTCTCACCTTATATATTTTTCTTTTCCATCTCTATATATCCCTCTCTCCTATATATCTTTGAAGTACCTAAAAATCTGCAAGACTCTAAAACTTTAAACATGGATTAGTCAATGCAAACTTCTCAAATACTTCTATGAAATAACAATGACATGCTTCAAAGATGCAAAAAAATAACTAAGAAGATCAAATAAACATATAGAAGCAAGACAAAGTACCTAATATTCCATATTGGATTGGTGTCAAATGTTCCAATGACCCTTTCCCAATCCTTGCTCAAAAATTGAAATGATGCAATGCCACTATGATGAAGAGAAAAATTAGTTCTCAAACCAAGAGAGTAACTTTGCATGAAGAGGTAGATGAGTTGATGAAGAATGAGGCCCTTCATTTATAGAATATTCTAATGAGAGAATGGCCAAATGGATGAATTTGGGACTAAATATAAACCAATGAAAAGAGGCCACTTGTCAACTTGCCATAGGTTGAGGAATGTGCAAGTTTTGGCCAATGTGCCCAAGAGAGGGAGATTCAAATTCAAATTTGTGAAATAAATGTTGAGAGGGGGACATGAAAATGAGAAGTTAATGGAATGTTGGAAGGGACAAGTCAACTTGTCATCATTTTCAAACTTGAGGGAATATTTTGTTTTTTATGCCAAGTTGAAAGAAAATAAGGATTTTAATAAATCAATAAATTGATTTATTTGTGCAAGTAGGAATATCTAGAGGATGTGATGGGTGGTTAGGTTAGTTTAATCAGGATTAGATTAGCTTAATGATAATTAGGTGAGTTTGACCTTTTTGACTTAAATATTTTGATTTATTTAAATAAAAAAGGGATGGAATATGCATTTTGAGATTTAATAAAGTAAAGTTTGGTTTATTTAATTAAAAGGTTGATGTTTGATTTTGATTTAATTTAAATGAATAACCTTAGGAATGAATTAAATGAGTTTACTTGATGAATGGATGAAGGCGAACTTGATGAATTTGATGAGTGGACCTAATTGAATGCATAATGCTAATTTTGCATGTCTACAATCTTTATCTCTCCCTCTTCTTATCTCGATACCCATTGTCTTCTCCATCTCTATCACTATCTTCCTCTCTATCTCTATCCCCTAGCTTTATCTCCTTATCCCTCTATCTCTCTCTTGCCCCCTTCTCTCTCCCTCTTTCTATACCTATATCTCTCTCTCCCTCCCTCTCTCCATATTGTAAACATAACATGAGCCTATTGGTAATGGATTTAGATTATCTTTTTCATTCAAAGGTTGTGTTTCATTCATATTTGAATCCATGTAAGTGGATGCATAGTTGATTTGAAGCTATAACATCCCCATTGATAACTTTGTTGCACAAAAAAACACCATTTGATAAATGGCCTACCAATTGACCTAATGTATTGAACACATTTATGAAAAAAAAAACCATTTTTTTTCTAAACAACCTTCCACACCTCTTTGACGTACCCATTTCACACCAAGGTGTGATTGCTAGTTTATTGCTTGAACCATGAGACTCGAGCCTGCAAATACACCACAAACATATGTGAAATTGCATGACACAAGCTTATGCAGAATCGTGATGTGCGGAGACCCAAGGTCTACATAAATTCATGGAGGCATGTCCAAGAGGAGGGCCCGTGCTCTTGACTAGCCCATAAGGATAATTTTTTTTCAAAAATTTATCTCAGACAATCAATACTTGATTGATTTCCTATGATCATTCATGGATGCAAATTAGAATTTTCCTTATATAAATATATCATCTCGCAAACCATAATGATCACCATACTCCAAATCTCCTTTCCCTCGAATGCAAATGACCTTCCTGTGAAAAATAAGCATGTATGAAATAGACCACCACAAACAATTAAAGAAATGATACTTATGCCATGCTAAAATTCCCGATGCAAATGTTTTCCACTAAACTACCTCTTGACCATTCCACATGACACCATGATTCTTCAATTGTGATGCCCATGTCACCAAAACATAGGAAAAATATGCAACATACACCTAACTTGAATATCAATAATGTGAATTTATACTTGAATGCATCTATGAACATAGTCACATTGTCTCAACAAATTATTCTTGGCAGTAGAAATGTAGTGCAATAGATCGCATGAATCCACATATATTGAATGAAATTCCCCATTAGGTAATTGTTGAGCCAAAATAATTGCTTGCGGCTAAGTGAACCCGCTCAATGCACTGAAACCATAAATACCATGGTGATTACAAGCTACTGGTTTGATAGATCAATCACACGAGACATCTCTCTTCTTCTTGTCAAACTCAACCTCATAGTAGTCTTTTATCAAAGGAGGGGCAGCTTCAAATGAAATGTCCGCCTCACGATTCACTAAAGATGTGCAAGATCCAAGATTATAGTGTGCTACACCACTCTTGCCATGATGAATCTTGTCTAAATTTTCCATTCATTCTTAGTTGCTTGTGAATTCCATACAAATAAAAAAAAATGATCATCTTTCTATGTTAAATCTCAATAATTGTGAGAATGTTGAAATTTCTAAGCTTGAGCAGCAACAACTAACTACATTTAATGCTATGTCAAATGAGATCCGTGTTGGATTTCCCCCCCACTTGCCATGTCTGACTTATGTTGGCTAGTTAATGTTTTGGCAACAAATTAATTGTCATAGGTGAATTTGAATTTGAGTGGCAGTTTTTTGAAAAGGGCAAGTAAGACAAGGAAATAATAGAATGTTTTTTCAGTTAGAGTGCAACAACAAAAGAAAAACTGGGAATGTTCAGGAAAATAGAACAGAGAAGAAGAACCTATAGCAGTAGAAGATAATGCACAGAGTGTAGAGGTCTAGTTCTTTGAAATATTTACAGTAGCACATAGAAAGCTCCAGTGAACTAAAATCTAAGCAGTTTTTTGTATGAAGGAAATAATGAGCCTTAGATATGATATTTTATGTAATCTTTTTTTAGTGTAAGCTTTTTGTGTATGGATGAAATAGAAAATATATTTTTTCCTCCTTGTCTTGTTGTATCCTTTGTTTTGTTTGTTTACATATTTTCCCACTTTAGTTGCGTTCTTTTCCAAAAATATTAGTATCAAAGCCATGTCTTTTAGAGCCCTAGTATATTTTGGGTGTGTAGTGATAGAGCCTTAGTCTTCTAGGCAGTGAAGAAAAGCCTTATATTTTTTCTAGGTATTTTTATTTTTCCCCATTTTACAAAATGGTTGTAGGAGATAATTGGAGTTGGCAGCAACCACCTATGTTTGACGGTAAAAACTATGATGTATGAGAAAAGAAAAAGAAAAATATTTTAGTTGCAAATGATTTGTGGGAGTTGGTATCAAATGGGTTCACAAATGTGACTAACCCAAATGCATTTACAATGTTGAGCAATGCTCAAATGAATCAGTTGAAGGAGACAAGAAAAAATGATGCTAAAGCCCTCAATTTGATTTAATGGCAACCTTGACGAAGGTTATTTTCCCTTGAATAGCAGCAACTAGTTATGGAAAAGAAGCATGGGAAATACTTCAGAATAGTTACAAGGGTGCTAAGAAGGTGAGGCTAGTGAAACTCTAGCTGCTAAGGAGAGATTTCGAGACCCTGTAGATGAAGGACAACTAGTCCATTTCATATTTCCATACAAGGTTTTCCACCTTGGTTAACCACTTGAGGATAAATGGAGAATCAATGGAAGACCAGAGGATTGTGGAGAAAATATTCAGAAGTTTACCCACAAAGTTTGATCCAATAGTGGGGTGATCCCACAATAGAGGTTTACAAATTTTGGCCAAACTGGACATTAAACTAATTTTTTCTAACTAAATCTTCACATTTGGGCACCTATAGAAGCTAAACCGTGAGGAAGTTGAAGATGATGCAAACTAGTGATTTGTGACACTTTTTCTATAGATTCTAAATATATTTTTTCCAAATTTTTGGAATCATATTGCACTTCTATTTCCATCTCCTTCGAAAACCAGTTTCTATCAGTAAACATCATTTTTAAGGAGTGTTGATCACCATATACAACATAGCTTTTTTTCTATGAAGGATAAAACTCTAATTTTTTAGAATTTAGATTTATAACTACAATATCTAGCTAGTTCATTTGGTTTCATAGTGTTTTATTGAATATTTTTTACTTAATCAAGTTTCAAAGTCAAACCAATTACAATTTAGACATAGACAGACCATATACAACATAATTTTTTTTGTATGCATCAAAATGATTTTTTATTTTATTTTACTAGATCAAGGACATCAATACCTAGGCTAAACATATTTTTTAAAATTTTATTTTGATAATCTGTTATTTTTCCATATGTGCAAAACAAAGACCTTTATTTTTAGAGAAAATCCTACATTCACAAGAAATTAAAAATAAATATAATAATAAAAGTAAATTTATTTAAAATTGTACTTTTTGGGAAGCTTATAATAAGGACTACATATTTTTAAAAAATAAATTTTAAATGAATTCATTTGATCCGCAAAAAAGTAAATCAAAAGTCATTTTTTATCAGCATTTTGATAGGTGTAAAGGAGACTCCATTATAGGTATGGTTTAAAACTAGCAAGGTTCTATCCAAGGGGTTTTGATCTAAGGTGGTTTGATCAAACCCTATTCAATTGAAATCCTTTAACTAGAAATTTTCAACCCTTAAATCATTATATTTTCTAAAAATATGTGATTTCAGTAAAAAATAGGATCTCCCAAAAAATTTAAACCGGTATTGTGGGATCACCCTATGATTGCCATTGAAGAGGAAAAGGACCTCTCAAAAATAATAGTTGATGATTTAATGTGTTCAATTCAAACCCATGAGTAGTGCGTAAATAATTTTTCCAATTCTTCATAGGAGCAAGCTTTCAAAGCTCAATCCAATGTGAGAGGCAGGGGAAGACAAAAAATGATAGAGGAAGAGGTCAAAGGGGAAAAGGTAGAAGCAACTCCAGAAGAGGAGGATCAAATAGTCAAGAGGAAGCCAAAACTCTCAATCAGACTTCTAAAACACAAAGGAGAATAACAACTCAAGTCAGAGGAATGATAAGAGAAATGGGTAGTGTTACTACTATCACAAGTATGGTCACTATGAAAGTGAATGTAGGAAGAAAAAATGTGACCAAGCAAGTCAAAATGAAAATGTGGCAAGTGAGAACAATGTTGAAAATAAAAAATAGTCACAAGTGTTTATTGCATGTAATTTTGCAGAATAGGGTAGCATTGAAGTTGGGTATTTGGAAAGTAGTTGTACCAACCACATGAGTGGTAACAAAAATTTATTTTCCTCCATAGAAAAAAAAAATTAAGTCTAAATTCAAAATGGGGAACACTGGGAAGGTTCCAGTCATGGGAAAGGGCATAGTGTATATACAAACCAAGCATGGTGAAGAAAGAAACATCAAAGATGTATTTTATGCCCTAGGCATGAAACACAATCTCTTGAGCATTGGACAGATGATCTAAAATTTTTATATAGTGCTAATGGAGAAAGGGGAGTGCATCATCTATGACAAGGATGGAAACAAGAAAGTTATGGTAGCAGTTTTGTAGCATAGAAAAAAGGTAACTTGATTGATTTGGGGAATAACTTATCATAAATTGGACTTAATGATGCCTTGATTTAGTGTTGTGATGTGATTTACACATCCACAATAGGTCTTGGACCGTTGCAAACTAAATAAAATGCATTTGACAATGTCTTGTAAAGGTGTTGTAAAGTGTTATAAATCACTTTCATACTTTTCTAGAAATTTATTAAGCATCTAAGTCTAATGGAGCTATTTTCCCCCTAATTCAATGTTATAAAATGTATTCTCACATTAATCTATAAGGCTTGTAAATTAAACCTAATTCTAATCTAGTGTTTTAAAGTTTCTTACATATTCACATTGGATATTGTGCCTTTCTAGACTATGTGGACCTCATTTTAATGATGTAAAGTGTATTTAGTCACACTTTCACATTGAAATTTCTATCCCTAAACCTAATTACCCTTTATATCACCATTAATAGGCCCCTATGAACCCATATTGTGCATCTCAAGGCTTATTTTAATCAAAGACTTGATAAAATCAGCATATAGACCTAATTTCTTCACTACTCGACAATCTAGCTGGAAAAAGAGCCCTTATGGGACAAAGTCACCCAGCTTGGACACAGTCCCATTTGGGCTATTTTCGAGGTTTGAGTGGGGAAAAATAGATTTTAACTTTTATTTTCCTCCATGGCAGCCTTGGGGATTAAATTAACGAGAATTTTAGGTGGATTGCCTATATAAAAAAGATTTTAAACCCTAATTCATGGACCTAATCACTCATTCATTATTCAACATCCATATCAAGTCAAGCAAGCTAGGATTTTAGCAATTTAAGTCACCAATATAGCCTTCTAAGGCATTCAAGTCCAAATTCTTCATCCAGTGTTGTAGAAATTCAAGATCTATCATCATGGAAAGGTAATAATTCCATTATTTCTGTAAGGAAAATTAGATGCAGAAACAACTCTCCTAACATCAAAACCTCAGGGGAGAATGTAGATATACTCTTAATTTTTCAATTAGAGTTCAATTAAGATGCACTTTGAAATAAATAGCATTAACAGAGAATTAGACAAATAAAGATGAACACCAAATTTATGTGGGAAAACCCTTATGGGAGAAAAACCCACCACACCAAGAGAAGTCACTTTGTATTACAGTAACAAATAATTACATATAGAGTTCTGACTTATCTTTCTGTTGTCATTTTACAATAGCTTTCACAATGACCAAACTTGTACATGAACCTTCAAGTTACAATCTTTACAGAATATAAATCATACTGATACAATTCGAACTGTTCACACAATTGTTCTTCGAACCAACCAAAAAAAAATAGAGCATCTGCAACTACAAACTTTATTCATGTTGTTCCCTATCTGTTGAGCTTCCTCTCAGAACTACCACAATGAACTGTCTTCCAACGGTTCCCATTCGACTTCTCTGATTGGTCCACGAGACTCCACATAGGATGGTCAAACAGTGAAAAGGCAATCAAGCTGTGTTGGCATATCGGTGAGACACTAACCATGTCTCCCCAATGCCAACACAGTCAGCATTTGATATCGCCAATATTTTTCCATCGGCAAGAGGTTCCACTGAGCTTACAACCATTGCATCGACTTCAACATTGCTATCGGCAAGACTTACCACTCGCCAAGAGGTTACACTGAGACTTCTCAAGTTACACTGAAACATCCAACAGTCAGCAAGACATACTGCTATCACCAAGACATCACAACGAATACTTCATGTTAATCCAAGTGCATCCAACAGTCAGTGAGACTAATCGCTTTTTCCAGGACTTCATACCAAGGTCCATAAGTCACATAGACATGAGTATTCACATCAGCAAGACAATCGTCTTTCGCCAAGACATCCTATCGAGTTCTTTATGTTACTTCGAAACCATACTGCTATCGACAAGACCCCACTTTCGCAGAGTCATGACTCTGAATGTTCACAAGTCATACCGAGCACCAAATGACAGTTGACAAGAATTTTTTCCATCACTAAGACCTCACACCGAGACCTTTGTGCTGCTCTGAGTGTATACCGTCGGTGAGACACACCAACTGTCACCAAGAGTTCTTCCCGAGTGTTCAAATCATCCCGATGTCTCCAGGATAAAGCTGTCGGTGAGAAATTCATATCGGTAACACTTCTTACCGAACACCCTAGACTCTCCCCGAAGACTTCAATAGAAAACGCTATCGGCAAGACAATCATATCACTGAGAGCTCATAGTGAAAAACCAAGAATCTCCCTGATATCTGATAGAATTTCCTGTCGGCTAGAGATCTCCATGCGGTAAGAGGTCATACCAAATGAAATGTCACAGCGATAGGCTCCTTCGGTGAGACAGAAGCAAGGTCACAGTGACCTATACAAATCACAATGTGTCAAAGCTCCTAGTTGGCCAGATATTAACAATATGACACCGACTTGGCTCCAATAGAGGTTACAACCTGTGATGATTTAGGCACATATTTACAACAATCTCCCACTTGATGAAGATCACACAGGCACCTCTAAAGCACAACAAAACTTACTGAAAATTATGGGCACTAAGGCCCATTGAATTGGCACACCACCTGAACTTGTCTGTGCTCACTAGTTTCGTAAATGCATCTACAACATTCTCCAGAGTATCAACCTTTTCCAAATTGACCTTTCCATCCTCCACCATATCTCGTACAAAGTGGTACTGTACATCTATATTTTCCATCCTGGCATGGAAAGTAGGATTCTTTGTCAGACAAATTGCATTCTGACTATCACAAAAAATAGTTATTTTCCCTCCATCAAAACCAATGTTAGAACACAAATGTTTTAACCAAACTGCTTCTTTACAAGCATGTGTAGCTCACATGTATTCAGCCTCTGTAGTGGACAAATTGACTACAGCCTGTTGCTTACTCATCCAACTCAGTGCACCACCATTTAACATGAAAATGTATCCACTGGTGGACCTTCTGCTATCAATGTCCCTTGCCCAATCAGAATCTACATAACCTCGAATGCTGAGAGTCCTCTATGATTCAACCAAGTTCCCATGGTAACACAAAGCAAAACCTTAAGTGCCCTTCAAATATCTAAAAACTCTTTTTGAACACAACATCCCAATGTGTCCTTCTAGGATTAGCCATAAACCAACTATGTACTCCCACTGCTTGGGCAATGTCTAGCCTTGTACAGACCATTGCATACATAAGACTGGCAACCACACTAGTATAGGGTACACTGGTCATGTCCTCCATCTTAGTAGGAGATTTTGGACAGTCTTCAACAGATAGCTTCATTCCCTACAAAACTGGAACAGCTAGCTCTTTGCAATCATTCATGCAAAATCTCTCTAGAACAGTCTTGATATACTTACTCTGACTGAGCCAAACTTTTCTACTATTCCTGTCCCTGGTTATCTCCATCCCCAGAATATACCTTGCTGCACCAAGATCTTTCATTTCAAACTTAGCAGACAATTGAGACTTAAGATCAGAAATCATTAGCTTACTATTGCCTATGAACATCATATCATCAACATAGAGAGCAATAATAAGAACTTGATCACTTTCAGCTTTATAATAAACACAATGATCAGATCTTGATCTCACAAATCCCAAAGACAATACAAAAGTATCAAATTTCTGGTACCACATTCTAGATGACTGCTTTAACCCATACAGAGACTTTTTTAACTTGCAAACAAGTTTCTCTTTACCTTTCTCCACAAAGTGCTCAGGCTGGGACATATAGATTTCTTCTTCAAGATCACTATGAAGAAATGTTGTCTTCACATCCATCTATTTGACCTCTAAGTCATATGCTGCTGCAAGTGACAAAAGAAATCTGATAGATGTCAGCTTAGCTACGGGAGAAAAATTTCCCCATAATCAATTCCTACCTGGAATAACCCTTCATAACCAACCTCGCCTTATATTTTTCCACACTGCCATCTAGACCAATCTTCTTTTTAAATACCCATTTGTAGCCAACAACTTTTCTGCCTTTAGGCAAGGGCACCAAACTCCAAGTTTCATTCTTTTCTAATGATGCCATTTCTTCATTCATGGCTTCCAACCAAGAGTCTGAATCAAACATTTTAAATGCCTCCTTTACAGTCCTAGGCTCATTAGTGCTAGAAATTAAAGCATAGGCACAAGTAGAATCTATCAAAGAAAACCCATACCTATCAGGTTGCTTTCTTTCACGAGTTGACCTCCTCACTTGCTAAGGCTGAGGTTCTTCTTCTTCTTCAAAACTTTCAGAACTGCTTGAGCTCTCAGTTTCAGGTACATTTTGAATTTTGAATTCCTCTTTCTCTGGTGTAGGAGGAATTCCAACTACATCCTTATTGCTTTATGACTTTGTCTCTAACTGCAGATCCAAGGTAGAAGGCTTCAACTCACGAAAGATTACAGTTATACTATGTACAACCTTCTCCATATCAGGATTCCAAAGCTTATATCATTTTATGCCAACACTATAGCCAATAAAGATACATTTGTAGCCCTGTTCTCCAACTTGGATCTTTTCTCATACGGCACATGAGCATATGCCTCACAGCCAAAAATACGAATATGTCTTAAAGAGGGCTTCTTACCAGACCACACTTCCAAAGGTGTTTTCTCAATAAGAGAAGAATTTGGAGAACAATTAATCAAGTAACATGCAGTAGCAATAGCCTCAACCCAGAACTTCTCCTCCAAGCCAACACTACTCAGTATACTTCGTGCTCTCTCCATCACTGTCCTATTGAACCTTTCTGCAACTCCATTTTGCTATGGAGTATAAGGTGTAGTCTTATGTCTTTTAATTCCATGGTCTTTGCAATACCTTTCGAGATCATCAGAAAAAAATTCACCACCATTATCAGTCCTTAAGCATTTAATTTTTCTTCTAGTCTAATTTTCTACAAGGTTCTTAAATTCCTTAAATCGACTAAACACTTCTGATTTACTTTTCAAAAAATAGACAAATGCTCTTCTTGAATAATCATCAATGAACGATACATAGTACCTTGACTTAGACAAAGAAGGAACATTCACTGGACCAAATACATCAGAATGAATATAATCTATTAAACCAGAAGATTTATGAGGACTGAAATAAAACAAAACATGGTGTTGTTTTCCATATATACAATGTTTACATAATTCAAATTCAAGGTTACAATCTTCAAGCCCCTCAACCAGGTTTTTGTTCTTCAAGGTTTTTAAACCTTTCTCTCTAATGTGGCCTAGCCTATGATGCCAGAGCATAGTCTTTTCTGCTGAAAGTTTAACTTCCATAGAGTTTACACAATTAGGAACATTTCCCTCTTTTCCTCTATGAGTAGCTTTCTGTGACTTTACAGAGACATTGTTACATTGAACAACATGTGCATCTAGCTTGTACAAGGTACCAATATGGGCACCCCTTGCTAACACCATTGAGCCTCTAGTCATCTTGCAGCTATTTCCAGAGAACGTGACTTGCACTCCAATATCATTCAACATACTTACAGAAAGTAAGTTTCGAGCCAGACCTAGTATATGCATTACATTATTGATTCCCTTCACTCTGCCATTAGGGAATTGTATTCAGACTCTTCCATGGCCAACAATCTCTAAAGTTGAATCACTTGCCAAGTACACCTTTCCACCATTGTATTCTTCATACTTTGTAAACCAGTCTCTATGAAATGTCATATGGAAAGATGCTCCAGAATCAATCAACCAGACATCATCTGATGCCTGAATAGCTAAGGTGACAATGAAGGTGTCTCCATCACTGTGAGAAGAATCATTGTCGGAAGAATACTTCTTCTTCTTCTTCTTCTCCTCTTTACAATCATTTCAGACATGACCAGGTTTCCCACAGTTCTAACACTTCACCTTGGACTTCTTGCTAGGAGACTTTGATCTCCTTTCTAATTTCGATTTGGACTTCTTGTCCTTCTTCTTGCCTTTCTCTTTTGACCTTCCTGTAACAGCAAGGGCCTCCTTCGCCATCTCAGAAGATTTCCTTCTCATTTCTTCTGATAACAAAGAAGCAACAACATCCTTCATCTTGAAACTAGATGTTGTACTACCAATAGCTATCACAAGGTGATCCCATGAATATGGAAAAGAACACAATATCAGAATACAATGATCCTCTTCATTACTCTTTACACCAACAGAAGTTAACTGTGCAATCAGCATGTTAAATACATTCAAATAATCAGCAACAGACCCTCCTTCATGTATTCTCAAAGAGTACAACTTCTTCCTCAGGAATAGTTTATTCACCAAGGACTTCCCCTGATAAATAAATGCTAGTCTCTTCCACAAGGAAGATGCAGTCTTCTCTTCATGCACATTGAGAAGAATAGAGTCTGCCAAATAGAGCCTTATCAGCCCCTTAGAACTTCTATTTGCAAGGTCCCAAACTTCTTACTTCATGCCTATAGGTTTAGTTCCAGACACAATAATCCAAAGATCACGATCCACTAAGAGATCCTCCATTTTGAGTTTCCACAACTCAAAATTGTTGCCATTGAACTTCTCTATTTCAATCTTTCCTGATGTGCTAGCCATCTCAATCTATAATTAGAAATTGACAAACTTCTACAAGACTCCCATTGAACAAAAATTGACACAAAAAACCCAACGCACCCACAAGGATAACACAACTATCCAGGCTTTGATACCACTTGTAAGGAAACTTAGATGCAAAAAAAACTCTCCTAATGTTAAAACATCAGGGAAGAATGTAGATATACTCTTAATTTTTCAATTATAGTTCAATTAAGATGCACTTTGAAATAAATAGTAGAAATAGAGAATTAGACAAATAAAGATGAACACCATATTTACATGGGACAACCCTTACAGGAGAAAAACCCACCACACTAAGAGAAGTCACTTTGTATTATAGTAACAAATAATTACATATAGAGTTCTAACTTATCTTTTTGATGTCAGTTTACAGTAGCTTTCACAATGACCAAACTTGTATAGGAACCTTCAAGTTACAATCTTTACACAATAGAAATCACACTAATACAATTCGAATTGTTCACACAATTGTTCTTCGAACCAATAAAAAAAAAATAGAGCATCTGCAACTACAAACTATATTCATGTCATTCCATGTCTCTCGAGCTTCCTCTTAGAACTGCCACAACGAACTGTCTTCCAATGGTTCCCATTCAGCTTCTCTGATTGGTCCATGAGACTCCACATAGGATGGCCAAACAGTCAAAAGGAAATCAAGTTGTGTTGGCATATCGGTGAGACACTGACCGTGTCTCCCCGATGCCAACATAGTCAGCATTCGATATCGCCAAGATTTTTCCATCAGTAAGAGGTTCCACCGAGCTTACAACCATTGCATCGACTTCCACATTACTATCGGAAACACTTACCACTCGCCAAGAGGTTACACCGAGACTTCTTAAGTTACACAGAAACATCCAATAGTCAGCAAGACATACTGCTATCGCCAAGACATCACAGCAAATACTTCATGTTAATCCAAGTGCATCCAACAGTTGGCGAGACTAATCGCTTTTACCAGGACTTCATACCGAGGTCCATAAGTCACATAGACATGAGTATTCATATCGGCAAGACAATCGTCTTTCTCTGAGACATCTTATCGAGTTCTTTATGTTACTACGAAGCCATACTGCTATCGACAAGACCCCACTTTCGCTGAGTCATTACTCTGAATGCTCAGAAGTCATACTAAGCACCAAACGACAGTCGACAAGACTTATTTCCATCGCTAAGACCTCACACCGAGACCTTTGTGCTGCTCCGAGTGTATACCATCGGTGAGACACACCAATTTTTGCCAAGAGTTCTTCCCGAGTGTTCAAGTCACCCCGATGTCTCTAGGATAAAGCTGTCAGTGAGACATCCATATCGGTAACACTTCTTACCTAACACCCTAGAATCTTCCTGAAGACTTCAATAGAAAACGCTATTAGCGAGACAATCATATCATTGAGAGCTCCTAGCGAACAACCAAGAATCTCCCTGATATCTGATAGAATTTCCTGTCGGCCTGCAAACTGGAAAAGTGAATTTATTTAATTGAAAGATGAAATGTTAGATTTCATTAAATGAATGTTATTTAATTAAATTGGTGGATTGAAACAGCCAGAGATCTCCATGTGGTAAGAGGTCATATTGAACGAAATGTCACAGCGATAGGCTCCTTCAGTGAGACAAAAGCAAGGTCACAATGACCTGTACAAATCACAATGTGTCAAAGCTGCTAGTCGGCCAGACATTAACAATATCACACCAACTTGGCTCCAATAGAGGTTATAGCCTATGATGATTTAGGCACATATTTCCAACAATTTCATGTTCATCATTCATCTTATTTCTTCATTTAGTTTAATTACCTAAAAGGGGTTTGTCAAACCCCTATTACCTAACATTCAACACTTCTCTTTCTTTCTTTGTGTGTTTGCAGATTTAGGTACCTTGAAGGCTTGAAAATCATTGAAGAATAGGTTGAAAATTTTTTGAGGCCATCTCCTTATTGGCTAGCTCAAAATCTACATAAAAAGTCACTTGTAGTCAATTTGGCAGTTCCAGATCTGGATACCCCGAGGAACATAAAGTACAAACTAGGAGCTTTCATTTCCACTTTCAATCTTTTAGAAAAGCCAAAGTGGACTAAGTCACCATAAATGGTGAATTAGTCCCACTGTACATGTTTGTCAAAAATTTATGTAGATTCAGATATCCATTTGGTTGAAATGGGCTCCAATGCAGTTTTCTAGATATGGGACTAAGTTATTCAAAATGGTATAAGTGTTAGGTCAAAATTTCAAAATCAATAGCACTTCCAATATCCATTCTAGCCTCCACAAGTTTCCAGGTCCACACATTCAGTTTTATAGTTTTCTATTTTGTTTCATTCCCATTTCTATGTCATTTAGTATATGTTTACTTACCGCATTTTGTTTTCAAACACCTTACATTTATTTAGTTTTCATTCATTTGTCAATATGTTTTATTAGTTTTCAGCATTTAGGTCATTCTCCTTTGATGGATTTCAATCATACTTTTAGTAGTCTTGAGTGAGCCATCAAGGTTTTTGGGATTCCTCTCTCCTTTTAGGTGCAAAACCCTAGAAGTGTAAGAGAGTCCTATACCCAAAAATCTATGGTTTAGATTCAAGTGACAAAGAATTAGATGTTTCCCCTCAAAATGTAAATCCCAACATAGTCAACAGGCCTACAACAGTCAACCTTCAAAATAGTCATTCAAGACCCATCCAAGCTTTGGCATTTGAGGTATGGAAATTTAAGTTATTCTAGTTTAAGTCTTTTAGCTATAAAAGATACGGTCAGGGGCCTACCAGCAATTGTAGAGACCAATGGAAAGTGTGAAGTATGCATCTTGGGTAAACAACATAGGAAACCCTTTCAATCCGGGTATTCTAGGAGAGCAAGAGTACCATTAGAGCTAGTACATTCAGATTTGTGTGGTCCCATGAAGACCCCAACTCTAGGTGGAAATTGTTTATTTCATGACATTCATAGATGATTATAGTAGAAAAATTTAGGTGTATTTTTTGAAGAAGAAATCATATGCATTTGAGAAGTTCAAGGAGTTTAAGGCCTTGGATGAAAAGGAAAGTGGCCACTATATCAAATTCCTTAGAACAGACAGAGTGGGAGAGTACATCTCTAAAGAGTTTATGGAATTTTGCAAGTATCACTAAATTTAGAAACAACTCACAACCTAATATACTCCACAACAAAATGGAGTGGCTGAAAGAAAAAACTAGAACCATCATGGAGATGGCAACATGAATGCTTAAGGAAAAAGGTTTGTCTAATGAATATTGGGGTGATGTTGTAGCAATAGTAGCCTACATCTTGAATAGGTGCCCCACAAAGGCCATTCGTGACAGGTTTCCACCAGAAGCATGGACATAATGCAAATGGATTGTTGAGCATTTTAGAATATTTGGATGTGTGGCATATGAACTTGTGCCAAAAGAGAAAAGACAATAATTTGATAACAGAAGTGAAAATTGCATTTTCATAGGCTATAGTGAAGAATCAAAATCCTACAGATTATACAATCCCATCACCAAGAAAGTGGTGATTAGTAGAGATGTTGAATTCATTGAAAATGAGTCATAGGATGGAACATTGGATAGCATAATAGTTATTTTTGTCTCAATACCTTTTGAGGATGAAGAAGCCCTAGAAGGTAGGTGTGTCAGAATTGTACAACAAGGTAGTAGTTCATAAAACAACAACTTTAGAAAATTTCAGCAACATAGTTGCTTCAAAAACATTCAGTAGGGTAGTTGCTCCAAAAATTTACAACAACAATCTTCTTCATCATTCCAACAGTCAAGCATCTCCAAAAAAATTCACCCTACGCTTGCATCATTGATGCCACCAAAGACTAGAAGCGTGAGGGAAATTTATGACAACACAAGGTATGATGATTTTAATGATAATTTAGATTTTTCTTTGCTTTCCAATAGTGATCCAATGTATTTTGAAGAAGCTATGAAAGAAGAAAAATGGTGTAAGGTCATGGATGAAGAGCTAGACACTATAGAGAGAAACAAGACATGAGAGCTCACTAATTTACCCAAAGGGAAATCAGTCATTAGATTTAAGTGGGTCTATAAGACCAAATTTACTATTGATGGTAAGGTTGAGAGGCATAAAGAAAGGCTGGTTGTTAGAGGATACAAAGAGCAGCCTGGAAGAGACTATGGTGAGACATATGAACTAGTTGCAAGGTTGGAAACAGTACAGACCATCCTAGCAATTGTAGCCTAACACAAATGGAAAGTATTTCAAATAGATGTAAAGTCAACCTTCTTGAATTGAGTGTTGAAAGAAGAGGTGTATATGGAGTAGCCACCTAGCCACGAAGTCCCTTGGAAAGAAGACAAGGTCTACAAGCTTCAGAAAGCTCTCCATGGGCTAAAGCAAGCACCATGGGAATGGTACAACATAATTGATTCATACCTTTTGAGAAATAGCTTTAGCAAAAGCAATAGTGAGCCCACAGTAGTCTACATCAAGGTAGCCAATGGTGAGATTTTTATTGTTCTTTTGTATGTAGATGATTTAATTTTCATAGGGAATAGTAATATTTTTATTGATGATTTCAAAGAGGTACTGAAAAATGAGTTTGAAATGATAGACCTAGGTTTGCTAAAATATTTCATAAGCATAGAGGTCCAACAAATAGAGTATGGCATCTTTATTTCATAAACAAATTATGCCAAACAAATATTGAAGAGATTTAGAATGTTTGATAGCAAACCATCCCCAATCCCAATAACTATAGGTCTGAAATTAAGCAAAGAGGACAACAACAGTGATGTTAACCCAACCCTCTATAAGAGCATGGTTGGAAGCCTTATGTATTTGATAGCAATAAGACCTAATTTTATGTATGCGGTAAGCCTAATTTCTAGATTCATGGAGCAACCTAAGGACACACACTGACAAGTAGGAAAAATAATTCTAAGGTATGTCAATGGCATGATAGGCTATGGAATTATGTATACCACTTTCAATGAGTTTCAACTTGTTGGGAACACAGACAGTGATTGGGCAGGAAATATAGATGATAGGAAGAGCACATTGGGATATTTGTTCCACATGGGTTCATGAGCAATATCATGGGCATCAATGGAGAAACCCATAGTTTCTCTACCCATAGCTGAAGCAGAGTACATAACAACAAATGCAACATGTTAGGCTATTTGGCTTAGAAGAATCCTTGCAAATTTGAATAAGAAGCAAGAATATGGTACAACCATATTTTATGACAACGTGTCCCCTATCGCCTTGACTAAGAATCTCGTCTTTCATGGATGAAGCAAGCACATTGAAATCTGGTCCCATTTCATAAGGGAGTTGTTGGAGCATGGAGAGATTGAACTTTAGTACTACAGATCTGAGCAGTAGCTCGTTGATATTTCCACAAAGGCATTTTCAAAGGACTCCTTTGAACACCTAAGAATCTCGTCTTTCATGGAATGCTCTGGAACTTTAGTTCTAGAAACTCAGAAAAGCAACAAAAATCTAGACAAATCTAGGCAAGATAGCTTCATAATGCAAAACAGGTGCAAATTTGTTTTCTTTGGAAACTTTGCTCTGGTCCTCTGGAACTTTTGCTTCGGTAATTTACGCTAGAAGATTTGAAGAGTGATGAAAAACATGAATTTTTGCACCAGAAAATTTTCTCTAGAAAGTTTTCTCCAGAAATTTTGAATGATGAAAAACATAAAGGCTTAAGATTAAAGGGGTGTGTTGGAATTTCTAATCCCGAGTAGTAATGACTTACTGCATTTAATGCTGCAGAAGATGAGATCTATTTTGGATCATTCCCCCACTTGTCGTGTTTGACTTATTTTGGCCAGTTAATTTTTGGCAACAAATTAGTTCTGGTAGGTGAATTTGAATTTGAGCGGCACTGTTTTTGGAAAAGGGCAAGTAATACAAAAGGAAAGAGTAGAATATTTTTTCAGTTAGAGTGCAAAAGTAGAAGAACAAGGAAGAATGTTTAGGCCAATAGAATAGGGAAGAATAACCTATAACAGTAGAAGATATTGCACAAATTGCAGAGGTCCAATGCTCTAGAATATTTGTAGCAACACACAAAAAGCTCCAATGCGCTACAATCTAGCTAGTTTGTTGTATGAAAGATATATAGAGCCTTAGCTCTGATTTTGTATGTAATCATTTTTTAGTGTAACCTTTTTGTGTATGAATGAAATAAAATATATATTTCTGCCTCATTATCTTGTTGCCTCCTTTGTTGTGTGTGTTTTCATCTTTTCCCACTTTACTTGGGGTCTTTTCCCAAAAGGGAAGCCAATGCCAAAATGTTGTCACGGGGAACAACTTTTTTTGCGTTGCAAAATTCTAAAGAAAAAACTTGCAGAAAAAGTGATGTGTGAATATCATATGAGAATGTCATTTGGAAAAGCCATTTGGATGACATGACAGACAATGGCTTTCACACAACCAAAGTCTACATACTGCATGGCTTCATAATCTTCAAAGTACTTAAACTCCCTTTTGCTACATTACCATTCATATTGATGCCGTCACAACGATACAAGAATGCCTACACCATAAAAACTTTAAAAGCGCCCAACCACATTAGTGATAAATAACTGTTATGATAGAATTCAAGATGAATAGTACAGTATTTTCTGAATCTATATTAATGATATAATAGTGTAGAAGGCTAACACTTATCATGATAAACCTTTAGCAAAAGGTGTCGCCCTACTGATATCATGACCAAGCACAATATTGTCTTTAATTTACTGAAATTATATGGTGAGTGAGCATTTACAGATTCAAAGATTCTTATATGCTTCCCACTCAAAGGCGTAGGTCACAATACGCCATCATTCATATCATTTCAAAATTATTACATAGCGAGTCACTTTACTATTGAAAGTGCTCCCATGAGACTTTAGATACTTTCTGATCATGAGCCGCAGGTGGTCGGCTTACTATTCATGCATTGGTACCTAAGATATTTGTTGCATCCATGGTTAAGGGTGAAATGATATGGGAATTCCATGATCCAGAAATGGAGGTAACAAGTCCCACAAGAGCACCATTTCCACGAAGAAACTAAACAAGGAAAATCTCTGGGCCACGTGTGCTGTAATAGAATCAGTTATGAATGTAGAATTAGGTAACAAAGCATACTAAGATGTGAGGGTAGATTTAATAGTTATAGGACCCAAATGATCACTCTGATGGCATCGAAATGCTTCAAATAATCGTAATCTACCGAAAAAATTATTAAAATATGGATTTTATTAAACTTTACAGCCTACTAAGCGTGAAGCAATGTAATGTAAACAGTGGTCACAATCATGAGACAATCTCTTGGGAATGGCTACTTCATGTGATGAAGCCATGTGGGGATGATGAGTCATGGTGCCATATGCAATGGATTCCACCTTAAGGAGTTCCAAAAAGAGGGAGTGTGGGAAAAGGAATGCGAAAGGCTGGTGCAGAGATACCATGATGTAATGCCATAAAAATGGCGTAAGGGACTGTGGTACCCACACAACAATTTCTTGCAAATGCAAACAAGTTGTATTCCCAAAATCTTCTTCACTGATTACGTAGATATGAAGGTTTCGTGAAATATTAAACCATGTCACTCATAGTAAACACTTGTCATCCAATATTACTTCGATTTCTTTCCTTCATGCAAGAGGGCCTTCTCCTATTGAACGTCCAGATTGATGTTGCTTTCTTCTTAAAAATCTATGTTTCTTTGAAGACATTTTCCCATCATCCACCCATTAAATGTACTGATTAAACCATGTCGAGAGGGTGTGGCCTTTACTAAGAATATTAGGTTTTAGATCAATGAACAAGCCTCAATCATATGGTGAAATCGTACATATGCCAACATAGGTTGAACCCACACAAAAAGTGATGAGAAAGGCCCTAAACTTTAATGCTTGATAGATTCATTCCTTGTCGGAAATAACATCTCTGTTGTTTTAAAAGGGAAACTACATGTATGTTGAGACTCTAGGCTAAATAGAGGACAATAGCAGAAAACGTAAAAACACAAGATACATAGGATATAAGATTGTATTATACAACATACAAGACTTTATTTATATATCTGCTATTATAAATTATAGAGGATATCTATGTTTTATCCAATCTATATATCACACATATTATCTGACTATTACATTGGCAAGTAGCTTTATTTATACTTGCATAAAGGCAGTTTAAACATTAGTTAGTGGATAAGATAAGCATAAGAACTCCTTGTGTGGAAAGTGACAGCTGCAAAGGATAAGTCAAAATCTCATCACACACAATG
The DNA here is from genome assembly GCA_007258455.2 of Sequoia sempervirens. Lineage (NCBI taxonomy): Eukaryota > Viridiplantae > Streptophyta > Pinopsida > Cupressales > Cupressaceae > Sequoia > Sequoia sempervirens. Next base: position 92,631,943 of record VDFB02168118.1, read on the forward strand.
GAGAAATTAGATTATAGAAGGCACTAGAGAAATCAGATTGTGTTAGTGGTCAAATCTTATCAGTGGAGAAGTTACTTCCAACACTCCCCTTTAATTTCGACCACTGATTGCTTTAGCATCAATAACACCTAGTCTTTGTTTTAGATACTCAAAACTTTCCTTTGGTAATGCTTTAGTAAAAATGTTTATTAATTCATCTTCAGATCTACCAAATTCAAGGCAAATTTCTCGATTGTTTACCGTAACGTAGAAAAAAGGACCTGTTGCTTGACATGGGAATAACTCATGGTAAATTGGACTTAATGAGGCCTTGATTCAGGTTTGTGAGAAATTTTATGCATCCACACTACGTCTTGGATCCTCACAAATTGAATAACATGTATTTAACAATGTTTTGTAAAGGTGTTGTAAAGTGTTGTAAGATACTTTCAAACTTTTCAAGGCTTAATAAACCCATTTTCCCCTAATTCAACATTATAAAACATATAACTTTGATGGAACTACGAAGGGCAATCCGAGGATGGCTGGAAGTGGAGGTGTGTTAAGGGACTCAAATGGTAACTTTATGGTGGTCGTGGCCATTTCCCTATGTCATCAAACCAACCATGTGGCAGAGGCTATAGGAGCTTTTCAAGTTTTAAATTTAGCACATAATCTAAATATAAAATATTGATGGCTTGAAGGGGAATCCAGAAACATCATTGACTGGAGGTGTGTTAAGGGACTTGAATGGTAACTTTATGGTGGTCGTGGCCATTTCCCTAGGTCATCAAACCAACCATGTGGCAGAGGCTATAGGAGCTTTTCAAGTTTTAAATTTAACACATAATCTAAATATAAAATATTGATGGCTTGAAGGGGAATCCAAAAACATCATTGACTGTCTCCTAGGTAGGACTCCCCCCTCCCGGTCTATAATGAATTGGATTGATGAAGCAAAATCTATTCTAGACAAGTTTGATAAAGTTAAAGTATCACACGTCTACATGGAAGCTAACAGTGTGGTAGATTACTTTGTGAATGAGGGCGTTAAGAGGAAAGGATTGAGAACATGGCAGAATGTTAGGGACTTGGGAGCTGAAGTCAGTGCCTTATTAGATTATAATGTTATGAATGGGAAAGAGGAAAATATCTTTAATGATGATAGGGAAAAGGGCTAAGTACATCAAAATTAATAGGTTTGATGGGGTTGTGTCAAATAACTTAGCTAGTAAGAAAAAGCGGCATGCTTTGTGGGTTCATTGGAATGGCTGCATAAATTTTCAATAGGTTTTCAACGCTGGTAGAGTCTGCAATGAGGTGCATATGAAAAATGGGGGGACGGGAAAAGAGTCGAGCCAAAAAGCTACGAAGTGCACACGAGGAATGTTAAGGTCTGGAAACAGGTTGTGAGAGGTGGTTTGGTTCCTTTCCTGGAAAAAATTCATGAGCTTGATAAGTTATGGCTACAGACTATTTTGAGAAGAACAAGAACAATGGAGAAATAATCTTCTTTTGGAGAAAGGTGAAACTGGATGAGCAAATTATAGGAGTGGTGACTGGAATGTCCACTGAGGGTATGAAGTTGTATCATGACAAAAGGTTTTCAGACGAGGCGGTAATCAAATTCCCTAAGAAAGAAAAGGAGAAAATGAAACTAGTCAAAATTTCCAACAACTATTTTGAAATTGACACCATCAAGGCACTTTGGAGAAAGGTGCTTCATGTCATAATGGATTATATTACCTTGGACAGGAGATTCACTAGAGTTTATGGTCCTCATTTTTCTATCCTTAACCACTTTCGCCATAAGGTATGGATTTCTTTGCCTCATTATTTCTTTTGTTCGTTGAGCAATAGCATTGAGGACCACAAGAAAAATCCCAGGAGATACTGTATTCTTCATCCTAGTCTTATTAGGTTAATTTATGAACATTATCAAAGCCTATCGACTTTATCCATACCAGTTGCCTCCATGCTATTTGAGGACTATGAAATAGATAGTGGTGGTTCAGTGAATGATTCTAAGCCTAACCCAAAGAGAATTGTTAAAGCCCACCCGTCCCCTGTTCTGTTTGATAAGAAAATACAGCTTTGTAAACCCCCACTCACGAAAGCTAACTCTGAGATCTACCCCAACTGTCCAATTCCCTTAAAGAATCCTGCTCTCAAGGGTTCCCTTGCCAATAAGTTGGTTTCCTACTTTGCGGACTCTCTGGAGGACAAAACTGAGAACCCTAAATCTAGCAAAAACTTTGTCTCTACCCCTCCTGCCTCTTTTAGAGATGATGGTACCAAATTTCCCAACTCCCCAAACTCGGATGATTTTAACCTCATTTTAGACTGGGATCATTCTGGAGATATCCTTGCCTCTGCTAGAGGTGGCGTTGGTGACATTTTTAGGGCTATGAAATGGGCCTATCAAGAAATTAATGATCTTAAACTTAGAAATAGGGTTCTAAATAGCAAGTTGGAGAAACTGGAATTGAAGCTTTCTATTCTTAGCAATGAAGAAGGAAAACAGAAAAAGAACAATACTGGAATGAGAGATGATGACATTGAGGACAAGTATAATATTCTAGAAGCTGAAATTGTTAAAATAAAAAATAACATGAAAATTGTTGTGGAACAAAACCATAGAATGGCAAAGCATAATGCCATTATTATTAATGTAATGTCTGAATAGTTGGAAAAGTCACAACAGGGCCTGCTGGTTGTTGATCTAGAAGAGGACAAGGATAAAAGCAAGAACGAGGATCAAGGTATATTTAAAAGGACCATGCCAACCTTAAGAGGAAAGTGCCTCCTACTACCTGGATGGTCCAGATCTTAAGAGGGGAGTTCAGGAAATGACGACATGGAAGCTGAGACTGCAAAAACATTAAAGTCAAAAGTTTAGTCATTGGTGGCGTTTTGTCTGGTCTTTTTGGGTCTTTTATGTGGCCCTTCCTGGCTTTTTTGGTGGTTGTGGCTTTGTCATTTTTTTGTTTTCTATACAATCTCTCTATTAATGGGGTCTTTGACGATCTTTTCTTTTGTTTTTGAACTTTTTGGTTTTAGGTCCCTGTAAAACCTATTTTTTCCTCTTTCAAAAACATTATAAAACATATTTAATTGCATCTTCACATCAATCTAGAAGGCTTGTAAAATAAAATTAATGTTAAACTAGTGTTGTAATGTATCTGACACATTCACATTGGTTCTTGTTCCTTCCTAGGCTATGGACCTCATTTTAATGTTGCAAAGTGCATTGAATCACACTTTCACATTGAGTTTTGGGTCTCAAGCCCTAATTGACCTTTACATCATCACTAATAGGCCCCTATTAACCCATATTGTGCATCCTGAGGAAATATTTGATAGAATATCTGAAAAAGTTGCAATTTAAACCTTATTTCCATATCTTTTGGTATCTTAGTTGTCAAAATGGCCCCTATGGGACCCATTCACCATGGGTGGTGAATGAGTCCCATTTGGCCCATTTTTGACCTTTGAGTAGGAAAAATTGAAATTTAAGTTTTTGATTTTCACATGTCGGCCTTAGAGATCTAATTTTGGGGCTAATAAGGTGAATTTGCTATAAAATCACCTCTCAAAACCCTAAATAACAACCATTCTTCATTATTCATCCATCATTCTTCCATTTCAAGTCAAGCAACTTAGGGTTTCGTCATTTCAAGTCACCAAGATAATAATTTTAAGACGTTCAAGGGTAGATCCTTCATGCTTTGCTACAAAATTTCAAGATCAAACATCATGGAAAGGTAATAAACTCCATTTTTTCTTTTTCATTACATTATTTCTCCATTTTTGTTTAATTACCTAAAAAGGGTTTGACCAAGGAAAACCCCCATGCCCTAACATTCAACATTTATCTCTCCTATATTGTGTTTTTGCAAATTTAGGCCTCTTGGAAGCTTGAAAATCATTAAGAATCAAGTTGCAAGGTTATTCGAGTCTTCTCTTCATTTAAAAAGTCAAAATATCAACAAAAACTCTCTTTCAGGCTCTGAAATCATAATTTCGAAAGAAAACACCTGAAGAAGTCTAAAGTACAAATTGGAAGCTCTAGATTCCACTTTTGAATATTCAAAAATTAAAAAGTGGACTCATTCGCCATGGGTGGTGAATGAGTCCCACTCCAAGGTCAATTTTTGGTTTTCTACATTTTTAGATACCCTTTTGTCAGAAACAGTTTCTGGAACAGTTTTGCAAAACTGGGACTGATTTGTCCAAAATGGAAAATGAGTCCCACCAACTCTAAAAACTAGCATCAGTAGCATTCCAAAAGCTATTTCCAGTCTCCATCCATACCCTAGGTGCACTTCTTCAATTTCATTAAGTTCTATTACATTTTGCATTCATTTCTAGGTGTTTATGCATTACACAATGTGTTTTCAAACAAGTAACATTTCTTAGGCTTTGCATACTTAATCAATCAATTTTGTCATCTAGTTGCATTTAGATCATCTCATTTAGCCTTAATTTCATCATACATTTCCTAATTAGAGTGAACCACATTTGATTTTTTGTGAGGTTTATCTCTCTCCTTTTAGGTGAAACATCTTAAGAGTGCAAGAGTAGCCTATAAGCTTCACGCTAAAAAAAATATGTTACATTTTGGTGAGCTTTCTTTTTCAAATACTTTCTTGTCTAATTTGGAGTTCATCATAGATATATCCTTGCGTTTATCTTGCATAAAGGTTTGTATGATTTCATTTGCATGTTAGGTTTGAAATTTTAAATTCATAGAAAAGTGCATTTAGGTTGCATTTGTGGCATCTAAATTCATTTAAATTTTCTGAAATTTTTCATTTTTCATTTAGTTATTAAAAAAATTAATTTTGGATTAGTTGAGTTTCTGTAACATGCATTTCATTAAATCTAGCCTAAATTAGATCATTTCATGCATGGTTTCAATTTCAATTTTCCATTCTCATATTGTTACATAGCATAATCAGTCAATTATCATCTGAAAATTACATTTCATTTCAGTCTTTTAGATTTCATTTTGAGTTAGCATAGATTGTTCTTTCAAAATTTTAGTTTCAATCTTTTCCAAATTTGCAAAGAAAAAGTTAGTCAATAAGCATGATCATTATCCATTCCATGCATGTCCTAGTTATGATAGTCTCTTAGCACAACCAATGAGAGTCATGAGAATCTTAGTTATCCCCTTTCACCTAAGAAAAACCTTATTGAGAAAGCCAATTCAACCATTGATCATCCTCATAATTGTGATGAAGTCCTTTAAGGAGAACCAACCGTAGAATGTCAAGAAAATAGGGTTTGTAGTTTTCCTCAAAACCCTCCTCCTAGGAACAATATCATGATGCGAGACATAAACCAAAATAATGATATAGACTCTCACTTGCTAAGGTTTGTTAACATTATTCAACCTCAACTCATCCTTTACCCCCCTTCACACAAACAAACTCAAAATAAACCTGAGCTCATTCTCTACCCACCTCACAATAATGTATCATAGTAGCTGAGTTATAATACCGTTGTTCATGCATATAACACTCACAATAATCCACAACCACCACAACCAACCCCAATACCCTTAACTTTGCCTAATCCTATCCCCCTTAGACCTATCTTAGCAGGTTTTCCTAGTGGAAAGGATTACAATATTGTTGAACAACTAAAGAATAATCCTACTAAAATTTCATAATGGGACCTTATTCAAGTCTCCCCTCACTATCACAACATGATCCAATCAGCCTTTCAAAAAGTTCATGTCCCTTCTAATTCACAACCCACTGGCATAGCAGGCATGATCTAAGGAATAAATGCGGACATTGATTTCCATCAAAGTGAACTCCCCCCTTTGGAAGTGTAAAAAAAAATGAAGCATTCATGATCATCAATCAATACAAGAAAAAAGGGATTAAGTGAACTCTTGTGGATACTGGCTCCACTCTTAATCTGTGTGGAGTGAACCTTCTCTATAGACTAGGTGTTGATAAATCAAACATTCAATCTGATTCTTTATCCATTAGGGGATTTGACAATGTAGGAAAACAATCCCTTGGTGTGATCATCTTACCTCTTATAATTGGATTGTCCACATTGTATACACCAATCCATGTTATGCCTAATGATATTTCATATAACCTTCTTCTAAGCGGGTCATGGATTCATGCAATGAATGGTGTTCCTTCCACTCTTCATCATAAAATGAAATACATCTACAACAAAAAAGTGTACACACTCAATGTTGATCATGAGCCTTATAGTGTCTTGCAACTTGAGAAAACTAAAGAGAATCCCTTGAACAAATTAACAAAAACCACACAAGTGGAACCTGCATGACAAAAAGACAAACAACGACATATTGAACAAGTCACAATGCTATTAGAAGATGATTGGGGTTCCTTGGATTTTTAACAAAATTCAGATGACCTTTCAAAAGCATCCACCTCAACCACTTTAGACAAAGAAGCAAACTACACAATCACCTTTGACGACACTTATGACCAACTACCACCCAATCCAAAATTAATGAAGATGCTTTATGGAAAAGGTTATGAAATCATGAAACAACTCAAGGGTATAGTGGAAAAGGATGTGGTGCTCAAGAACAAAGTATCTACAACCCTATAGATCCTAGCACACAACAAATGACTCATGGTCTTGGCTATTGTCCTTTGATCAAGATTAACAAACCTTCACCCAACATCAACAATCTCACACAACATATTCCTAAATCATCCTTAACAGTCATCCATCCTAAACTCATGAACACTAGTGGTCTTGCAAATCATCCTTTCGAAAACATCAAACAAACAAATGCACCTTTGCTTAATTTCAATGTCATCTCGCAAGACACTAATGATTTGCATCTGATAGATTTTCCCTCCTCCTATAAGAGTGAGAACAAAATCTTGCAATCTAGGGAAACTTGTGTAAGTATGACATCTACTACTAAGCAAGATGTATCTTTGACACAAGCCACAAGAACACCTTCTGCCATTGATCAAGAGGGCATCTTGTCGAGACTCCTCCAAGATCACTTGATCACCCTCCCTCCCAAAACTCATAAGAAATGCTATTCCAAGACTTTATTATGCGCCTATCATCGTGTCCATGGTCACTCCACTAATGAACGTAATGCTTTGAGTCGTAAAATCCAACATTTTTAGGAGTTTGGTATGCTTCCCTCTATGGGCACACCTAATTCCTCTAATTGATGCCAATTTTCACTCTCGCCTACATTTCATCAATCATTTTAGCTCACCTTTGTCTTGCACTCAGTGGGGGCAAGGGGTTTAGTAGCCTTGTCCTCCTATGTCACTTGTCATTGCCTCCTTTGGATAATCATTAACCTTTCATGAACATATAAGAGCAAGCTTGGGACATGGATGATGTACCTTAATTTGGCTTGCATGTGACATACTACCTTATTCATGACATAGCTTATTGGAAACATATGACTTTCCATAGGGCTTTCTGAGTAAGCTCTCATGTTCTCTTCTTCTACTTTAAAACAATTTCTCACAGTACTAGTGTTCACAACTGCTTTAAACTGGGGGCATACATCACCACTCACATTTCATTGTGCTATTTTATTTTTCTTGCAATTTCCTCTCTTGGAATCATTAGGTACAATGTTTCCCTAGATGAGACTTTGCACTTGTCCTCTCTTGGAAACAAGATGGGACCATTTGCACTTATCCTCTCTTGGAAACAAGATGAGACCATTTGCACTTATCTTCTCTTGAAAACATTTGGCATGATGTTCCCTAAGATGAGACATCGCACGAAGTAAGAAAAATCCCTTCGAACAATCCTTACACTATTTTGCATTAATAATGTCTATGAGTGTCAAGCATACAAAGTTTTGCTTACCTCATAGAGCTCGAACCAACATTTTCCTTTGTTTTTCCTGATTAAAGTTATCAGGAGGTATAAATTTTGTATGGTTGAGCAAGAAGCCCACTCTAAGGCATGACCTTCCCCATAGCCACCTATGTGCATACCAATTAGTGTCTATTTTATCTTTTGGGCTTCCTCACCTGACTGATAGCCAAGAGTTCCATCACCCTAGAGTGAGTATGCATTTTATTTTTGGAAAAAAAACCTAGATTTGATCCACAACTAGTTGGAAAAATGGTCGAAGATTAATACACCTTTTTATTTCTCAATTTACTTCTGTGGGATAACTCACCCCGTGGATGACCCGAAGTTCTATGGCCCCAGAGTGAGCGCATATTTTCCACCCCATTTTTTGTTCTTTCCATTGCATGATTATGTATCTTGTTGGTTTGACTTAGGATCTTGGATCCTGGGGGCTTGCACAACCTCCTTTGATCTTTGTAATTCTTTGTCATCTAGATCTATACACTTGGATCTCTCTTGAATGTCTACTTTAGTGTGATTTTCAAGCAAGTTCATCCTCTCACTAAAGTGGGGGCTAAATGTAATGTAGAGAAAAGGACCCCTTGCTTGACATTAGAATAACTCATGATAAATTGGACTTAATGATGCCTTGATTCAAGTGTTGTGAGGTATTTTATGCATCCACACTAGGTCTTGGAGCCTCATAAATTGAATAACATGCATTTAACAATGTCTTGTAAAGGTGTTCTAGAGTGTTGTAAGATATTTTCACACTTTTCTAGGTATAATAAACTACTTTTTCCCTAACTCAACATTATAAAACATAATTAACTACATGTTCACATCAATCTAGAAGGCTTGTAAAATAAAATTAATGTTAAACTAGAGTTGTAATGTGCCTCACACATTCACATTGGTTATTGTGCCTTCCTAGGCTATGTGGATGTCATTTTGTGGACATTATTTTAATGTTGTAAAGTATATTTAATCATAGTTTCACATTGAATTATGTGTCCCAAGCCCTAAATGACCTTTACATCATCACTAATAGGCCCCTATTAACCCATATTCTGCATCTTGAGGCAATAATTGATAAAATACCTAACAAAGTTGCAATTTAAACCTTCTTTCCTTATCTCTTGGCATCATAGCTGTCAAAATGGCCCCTATGGGACTCATTCGCCATCCATGGAAAATCAGTCCAATCCAAGTGATACCCATTCGCCATGGGTGGTGAATGAGTCCCTTTTGGCCCTTTTTTGAGCTTTGAGTGGGAAAAATTGAAATTTAAGTTTATTATTTTCACATGTCGCCCTTAGGGATGCAATTTTTGGGCTAACAAGATTAATTTCCTATAAAATCACCTCTCAAAACCTTGAATCACAACCATTTTTCATTATTCATCCATCATTCTTCCATCTCAAGTCAAGCAACTTAAGGTTTCATTATTTCAAGTCACCAAGATAAAAATTATCAGACATTCAAGGGTAGATCTTTCATCTTTTTTCTCTCTCTTGTCTTGTGTGTTTGCAGATTTAGGTCTCTTGGAAGATTGGAAATTAGTAAGAATCAAGTTGCAAGGTTTTTCAAGTCTTCTCTTCATTCAACAAGTCAAAATATAAAAAAAACTCACTTTTAGGCTCAGAAATTAGAGTTTTAGAAGCGAACACCTGGGGAAGTCTAAAGTGCAGATTGGAATCTCCAGCTTGCACTTTTGAATATTTAGAAATTCACAAGTGGACTGATTTTCCATGGGTTGTGAATGAGTCCCACCCCAAGCTCATTTTTTTTTCTACATTTTTAGATACCCTTTTTTCAATAATGTTTTAGAATAGTTTTACATAACTGGGACTAATTCGCCTAGAATAGTGAGTGAGTCCTACCAGGCCTAAAAAATAGCATCAAAAACTTTCTATAAACCATTTCCAATCTCCATACATATCCCAGGTGCACTTCTTCAATTTCATTTAGTTCTATTACAGGTATGTGCAAGATCATCATGGAAAAAATAGGCCCTTAGGTGGCAAAAAATTCAGGAAAATTAGAGTTAGGAAACTGGACATAAAAATTTGAATAAGTTATCTATATTATTTAAAAAATATGTAAGAATATAATCTGTAGCAAATTGAATGTAGTTTCTAAACTACTAGGTTTATTTTTTTAAAAATAAAATCTATTTGGTGAAATTTGAAATTTCAATGCAGTAGTACTTAAATTTCAGTGAAAAAATAAGAAGTAGGTGTTTGTCTGACCACCCTAAACACAATAAAATGATAATATTTTTTTATAAGATTTTAGATATAAGTAGAGGACTCATGCCTGGATGGGATGGCTATTTTTTTGTAATTTTTTTCGAAGTAAATAATTAATTATGAATTTTTTATTACAAATTTAAAAAAATATAAAAACGTGTATGTCTTGCCACCTTAACTTGGTCAAAACTTCATGAAATCCATTTTTTTTTTAATAGTATGCAAAGCATAGAATGTGACGCATGTTTTGGATTCAAAAAATGTGATCGTTTGAAAGCTATAGATGTTTTTAAATCAACCTATCAATTAGGAATTTAGTTGTAATTCAAATAGAAAATGAATGATAATTATTTATTAAATTCAAAGTAAAGCATAATTTATATTGGTGGAAAGCTGAGAATCTCCTTTAAAAACCCTTTTCATTTCATCAATTTTGGGTAAAAAAAAGATCATCAGCCACATACCCACCATATTGCCACTTTTTGGCCCATCATGATCCTACACATACCCTTACATTTTTCATTCTTTTCTAGGTGTTTATGCATTAGAAAATGTGTTTTCAAACAATCTACATTTCATTGGGTTTGCATTAATAATCAATCCATCTCATCAATTTCTTGCATTCAAACATTACATCTAGGTAAATTACATCCATATTCTGTCCATATTGCATTGAATTTGAGTGTAATTTTTTGCATTTTGGCCTTTCTTTCTCCTTTTAGGTGAAAAACCCTAGAAGTGCTAGAAAGGATTGGGGTGCCAAAAATCTATGTTACATTTACCAACACTCAAATGAAATGGTACCTTGTATCGATGTGTTTTCTCCTTTTTTGAAAACCATGATTTTTTGATAATGCAATTGCTGACTTATTATAACAAAATATTGTTGTTGGTTCATCTTGATTATGCATCAAATATAATAAAACTCGACGCATCCATATTGCTTTACATGATGTGGTAGTTGCAACTACATATTTTGCTTTAGCTGATTAAATTGTTATTGGGTTACTTCTTCGATTCCCATGAGATAGCTCTAGATCCAAAATGAAATATGTATCCAGAAGTAATCTTCTTGTCATCTATGCTACTTGCAAAATCACTGTTACTGTAACCAGTGAAATTAAAATCATTAGTTTTGGAATATAAAATTCCATATCATGTTGTTCCTGCAACATATCTCAGTATTCTCTTTCCAACTTTTGAGTGACAATCTTGAGGTGAATCCGTGAACCTTGAGATAAAACTAATCCCATACACAATATCTGGCCTTGTAGCTATAAGATACATTAGACTTCCAACAAGTCATTTAAACATAGCTTGATCAACATTTGACCATTTATCTTCTTTGCTAAGTTTTGTTCCTATAACAACTAGAGATGATGTTGGATTGATTTGTAACATTATGAATCTTCTCAATACATCCTTCACATATTTATACTGAAAGATAAAAATTAATTGACCATTTTGAATAATTTCAATGTCTAAGAAGTATCTCAGTAAACCTAAATCAGTCATTTCAAACTCTTTCATTAGGGTGAACTTGAGCATGTCTACAGACAAATCTCCACTAAAAATTAAATCATCAACAGATAGAATCATAGTAAAAATTTCACCTTGTTCATTTCTCTGTGTATAAATTGTGGGCTCATTGTTACTTCTATTAAATCCATTACTTATTGAACCATTGATTTTCGGTTCCTAGAGCTTCTCTAACTCTTCTAGGGTTTTTCACCTAAAAGGAGAGAAGTAGGCCAAAAATGCTAATGGTTAATTCAATTTAATGTTATGTGTGATGTTTTCTAACCTAAATGAAGCTAAATAAATGCAATTGATTGATCTAGAAGAATGAAAACGAATGCAAAAGTCCAATCAAATATATGTTTGAAAACACACTATGATATGCAAACAACTAAGCAAATGAAGAAATTATGCATAATAGAAAGGAAAGGGATGAATATGAGTGCACTTGGATGAAATGTGATGATTTTGGAGTGTTCTGAATGCTGATGGAAATTATTGATTTTTCATAAGTGGACTCATTCGCCTAGGGTGGCGAATTAGTCCTCCTCTTGGTGAAAAAGTGTCGAGAGCAAGTTTATGTCGATCATGATCCAAAATCAGACAAAATTCAGATTTTTAGTCCTAAGGTGGGACTCATTCACAACAAGTGGTGAATCAGTCCTCTCCTAAATTTTTGAAAAGTTAGGAGATAACTTTACAACACCAGATTTGGAAAAGTCTACTTGTTGGGTTGTCAGAGTCAACTCTGCAAAAAATAGACAAAAAATCTTCTCCAATCTTGAAATAGACTTAAGTTGATTTGAAGCACCTAGTTGACTTGTAGACCAATCTTCAACACCAAAAAGCTTGAAAAATATGCATACCTAGGTCTGAAAACAAACATGAAATAGGGAAAAATGGTTTAAGGTTAGTGAATAGGGGTTTCCCTTGGTCAAAACCCACTTTTGGTAATAAAACCTTAAATAAAATAATGAAATGCAAATGAATGATAAACTAACAACATGAAATTGCGATTAACTTACCAAACCCTTGATGATGCAATTATGAATTCATGTCAATGGTTGCTTCAAAGTGCTTGAATAGTGCTTGAAAGGATGTTGTAAAATGCTTGAATACTTGAAATATGAGATGAAATGTTTGAATGAGTGAGGAGATGTAAAATAAGGTGAAAATCACATATTTATAAAAACTTGTGCCTTAGTTACCCATTCATACCTCATCATAGGTAGACATCAAGTGTTTTTAAACAAAATCCCGAAAAGATATTTAAAATATTTTGAATTTGGGGCCAAGGGGGACTCATTCACCACCCATGATGAATGGTTCCCACCTAGGACCTAAAAACAAGTGTCGAGAAATGTGTTGTATTTAATGTTGTTTGTTGGGATAATACTAAAAAATGCACTTAATTAAGCATATGAGAGCATAAAGGGGTCAATTAAAGCATGAAAATGGGATAAATAGTCAAGATGTGCCTAGAAAAGCATGAAATCTTGTTACAAGGATTTACAACACTTCAAAATAAGACTTGTTGATGAATAAAAAGGTGATTTTTAGGTGAATTGTAATTAATAGAGTCTAGAAGAATGTAGAAGTGTCTTACAACACTTCACGACACCTTCACAAGACATTATTCTTTGAGTTTTAGTACCTAAATAAGCATGTTCAAGCCATGTCATAACATAAAATCAAAGCAACATAGTTCCAACACCATGGAAAAGACCTAAAATTCCATGAAAATGAGAAGGGGCCATTTTTCTATGACACATTTAGCCCCCACTTTAGTGAGACGATGAACTTGCTTCAAATTCACACTAAAGTAGCCATGAACATGGAGGGAATGGTTCAAATGCACTTACACTAGAAAAATGGAATGCAATAGTCAAGAGGGATGATCAAGCCCCCAAGATAAAGATCCATGGAAAACTAGACATAAGAACAAAGGAACACACAAGTGTTGAAATGAATTAGATGAAAAAGAGAATGTGGACTAACTTTAGGGTGACAGAACACATGACGGTCCATCGGTTGAGAAGGCCCAAATCTACTCAGTTTGGGGACACATAACTAGTTTTTTGCGGGGTGAGAAAGCCCTAAAAGGGTAAGATACATATGTTAGTTGGTATGCACTCACAAACAAAAAAGTGGCTATGGGGAAAAGTCATGTCACTAGGTGGGCTTCCCACTCAACCATATTAAATTTATACCTGTTGGCAACTTTAACTGGGTGCCACAAGGAAACAAATGCTATGAACAAAAAGTGAAAGTACCACAACCATGCATGCTGCATTATGCAAGGTGGAAAAAATGTAAAAATGTAAAGGAATTTCAAAGGAGTCTTGTTTAGTTCATGCAAGGTCAGTCACTTAGGGAACATTGTGTCTAATGTCTCCAAGAGAGGACCAATCAAAGAATAGTATATTCACAACTTAGGGGATGCATTGCATCACATCAGGCCACCAAGAGGAATGCAATATGCTTGGAAAGATCATAGTTATGAAAGAAATCACACCCAATGTCATCCACAAAGTGACAAACACATCATGTAAATGATAAAGCTGCACTAGGAACTGAGAATGCAAATGAATTAATGGTAATGTATTACCCCCACTTGAAAGGAATTGCTACACATCATTCTTTGAGCAATTACTTTAAAGGAGAGAAGAATAGAAAAAGAAAAAAGAAAACAAGACATGAGAGCCAACCTAGAAAGCCCTATGCCAAGTCATATGTTTTGAAGCTAGGCTGCATCATGTCAAGGAAAATGAAAAACAAAGAAAGGGAATTTCCCCCCAGAAAAGAAAACACACCAAACACATAAGGGATCTATGGATTTGGGGTTAGTATGTTCATTGCTGCAATGTGGTTATGAAAGAGCACAGAAGTGTCATCATTCCCCAAAGTACATAGAACTGGAAGAATGACACAAAGAGAGCTAAAACAAAGGAAAAAGAAAATCTATTTTGGGTCAACATGGAAGAGACATTGTGGTCTTGATTCCTTGCATCTTCCCCAAAAGGAAAACACAAGCGAAATGAAAATGAAAAGGTGAAAGAAAATGAAAAATATTTTGGGTCAACGTGAAGGAGAAATTTCAGTCTCAATTGTTTGCATCATCCCCAAAGGAAAATAAAAAACAAAAAGAGAAAAAGACAAAGACCTTGTGGGTCAACATGGAAGAGACATAGGGCATCTCTACACTTTGCGTCATCCCCAAAAAGAAAAGACAAAAAAAAAAGTATAAAAGATAAGGACCATTTGGGTCAACATGGAAGAGAAATAGGGCGTCTCTATGCTTTGCATCATCCCCAAAAGGATAACACAAAATAAAATGAAAAATACAATGTATGACATGTAGAAGAAGAGAGATATGAATACAAGTGTACGAAGAGAGGGTATATCAAACACACAATACGAGGGAACACAATACACACAGGAAAATGTCAAAAGGAAAAAGGGACAAGTAATGCAAATGTAAGTCAACCATTAGCTAAGTTATTGGTTTCTGAATCTTAAATGGATGAGGGGAAAAGAAATAACATAGTTAAGAGACAAAGACAAATGCATTACAATGACAAGGCTAACAACTTATTTCCCTCCACAAAGTATAAAGACAAGAATGAGTCAGGGTGAGTGATGGGAATGAATCATGCAATAGTGAAAATATTGAATTCTACAACTATGGCATGATGAGGGGATTATAGTGTTTTAAGGTATGATGGGGAAGCAATCAGTATTAGTGAAGTGATACTTATCTAGTATGTCCTTGAATGTCCAACATTCTTCAATACAATGTCCAAGGATGCAATGATATTTGAAAAATGGCATGTTAGAGTCCTTCAGATGAATAACCAACCTATTCATAGGTGGTAAAAGTATAAGACCAGGTTTTTTAAGAGTAGTTGAATTATCTTTTCACATTGAGGTGGAAGATGTGTGGGAAACTTAATATTTTTGAGTTTATAAGGTCATTTATGCTTGCTAGATTCAACCTTTTCACAAATATAAGGAGGAAGAGGACCCATAGGGATCCTAAAATCCTTGTCATTAGAAGGAGATAATGGTTGCTCATGTGGAAGGAGAATGTTTAAGTTAGGAGGAGCATTCAAGATCACTATTCCAGCATCCCAAAGTCTCCTAGGTTGAAGAGGATGTCTATCAGGATGAGAAGGATCTTGATATCCTAGTCCTATTGTGTGTGCTTTGGTTGATTATTGTTGAAGAAGTTGATGGATGTCATGTTCATGTTTTGTGTCACAACCTTGTTTACTTAAGATGGTGAATCCTTTACCATATTTTGTTTCAAGGTTGATAGGAGTATTGGTGACTTTGTGATCATAAAAGGGTTGTGAATTTAGTGGTTAGAGGGACTAAGTCCACTTGAGGGAGGAACCATAGGTCCTGTAATGCAGAGAAAGGAAGCAATAATGCAAAAAAATGTTAAAAACATTACAAAGATGTTTTGTAAGAAGTCCAAAGGGATTGATTCACCTTGGGTGGTGAATGAGTCTGAGTATGCAATTTTTTGGTATTTTTTAGAAATTTTTAAATGATTTTAATGTCCTGTAGAATGCAAACAATGATCCAGAATGCAAAATTTCTATTTTTTCAATGAGATGCAATGCAAAAATGAAATCTAAAGGAAGCTTTCACTAATGCAAGATAAAATGTTCTAGAATCCAAAAACAATACAATGTACTAATTGAATGTTAGTGAACATGCAAACTAGGACACAATATGACATCATAAATGAAAAGTGCTCAAAAGTCAGGTTCACCAAAATGAACCTTTGATTTTTGGTTCCTAAGGCTTCTCTAACTCTTCTATGGTTTTTCACCTAAAAGGAGAGAAGTAGGCCAAAAATTCTAATGGTTCATTCAATTTAATGTTCTGTGTGATGCCTAACCTAAATGAAGCTAAATAAAATTTAATTGACTAATCTAGAAGAATGAAAATAAATTCAAAAGTATTGATGATTTTAGATTGACTTTGAAGGTTGAAATTCTATTTATGTTTGATTGTAACAATTTAGCCACCCTTTGATATCTTATTCTCTCATATCCCTCGTGGTTACATTTGATTTAGTGTTGAAATTGTGTGCATTTCTTGCTTTATTGCTAAAATTGAATCTTACTTGATGTTTATTTTATGACTATAGTGGCTAAACCAATTTATCATTATTATTTTGAGGTCATCCATGTGTCGTATTGTGATTCCTCTCTAAGGACATATGAGGAAGAATTGGTGAGTGTATACAAGGAAGCAGATGTATGGAACCTTGAGGATGGGGGTATGTGAGGCTATTTTATAGCTAGGACCCACTACCCACTTATGTGTGATGACTATCTCTTGGAGGCTAACCACCTTATACAACAAGAGATAGGTCATTTTGGTCTTGCTTGGATGGTCTCACCATGTGTTTGTGGCCTAACACCATCAAGCCACTGAGTGTGAGGTATGGATTATGTGAGATGGATATAGGCTCTTGGCTCATGGATTAGTGTGCTATTTTTTGGTGTCTAGATGGACCCTTGTGTAGCCTTGTGATGTGATTCTCGGTGATGTGAGTTCATGTAAATGTGAATAATTTATGCTAATCATGGTTATCGCACTTAGATTCTTGATATTTTGTTTACTTTCCTTCTATTGTTCTCATCTAATATTTGAGACTTTTTCTTCAATGGTGTTGTATAGGATGATGCCTAGAGGTCATGATCTTGATAGGGGTCATGGTAGAGGTCAAGGAAGTGATCATCGAGTTGGCCATTAGAGCACTCCTTTTCTAAATTCCCATGAGGATAATCATGAGGAACACCTAGGCCCTAAGTTACATCCCTTGCTTAAGGAAATTCTTAACTGGCTTGGCCCAAGATAGGAGAGCAATCAACAGATGGTTAGGGAAAGAGAAAGGTTCCCTAGGAGAAGAGGTGTTTCAGTTGTAGCGAGACTTATAATGGACCTCTTAAGGGAGCGTTCTCCTACCTTCCATAGTCATAGTGGTGGTTTGGAGGATGAGACTTGGATGATTGATGTCCGAGTTGGTGGTCATCTTTTGTCTAGGAAAATCTAGAGTTGGTTGTGAGCCCAAATTTATTGACTTGACTAGTCCACTCAAAGCACTCAAACTGCAATTAGTAGGGGTCAACTTTGGCAGAATAGTGCACCTCTTCGAGGTAGAGGAAATGGAAAAAATGTAGGATATTTCTCTTGTGGCCAATAGGGCCACATAGCTAGACAATACTCAAAGAAGCACACCTGAAACTAGTCAGAGACCAACAGTCACATAGCCAATAGGGGATTATGTGGCCAGGTTCCATAGAGAAAATGTAGTAGTTGATGACCGCTAGGTAGAGGATCAGGGCATAGATGTGGAGACTATAGGTAGTGGACAGGAAGCTAACTCGGGAGCTCATGAGAATTTTTCCATATAGCAGACTAATGTAGTGCTTCTCGTGTTGCTTTCACTACTTTGATACTTGTTATAATATATTATGTATTTTGAGACCCTTTTGGTGCTTGTTTTACCATTTTTGATTGGATTGCATGACAGTCTATCTAACTCTGATGGTCATGAAATTATTGATTTATAGTTATGATATGGTGGATCAGTAGTCAAGTTGGGAGGATGTATCCTACATTAGAGATACTTTTCCCTTTTTTTTTTCTCAGCTCCAGGAGTAAGCCTAGTTCTAGGGGGGTGTAATGCCTCTTGTGTTATTGTACTCCTATGATACTTTTTGTGTGTGATTGATGTTGTTCAGATACTATAATGTTTGATACATACTCATGATTACATTGGTGATTGTTTCACCTATTTGACTTATGTGTTTTACTTAGATGCACATGATACTATTTTATGATGTTAATGATATAATGATGCATGATGTTCATCTTTACCTAATTATGGTATATTGTGTGGTTACGTAAATTGTTTAATACTCGCTTCATGATATTTATGATGATGTGCTATTGTTTGAGGTTTGGGTAAGGGGGACGGTGTTGCATCACTCATCCATGAGCGCCCTACCACACTACAATTCTCTCTCATAGTGTGTATGGAATTGAGTATATATGTTGTTTTGAGACTTGGTTTTATGGAGGACTGCAGGTACTGGGCACCGACTCCACACGCATTGTTGGGTCAGAGCGTACCCAACATACCAAATGGATATAATGTGGTTTAGGGATTTGACAAGAAAGTATCCATGTCTGTGTTTGTCATCCCGTCGTCGGTTGAAAATGTCGTCCATCAATTTTTATTTTGTTTGTTATCATCTTGTCTTACGTCATTCTTTTTAAGTGGCAATTTTGATGTGTTAATTATTTGATTTAGATGTGTATCTTTATTGTTAATTAGTTAAATTAATACAATGATGGTTAGTATTATGATTGAAATTAAATATTAAATTTAATTATTAATGTGCGTTGTGAATATTTAATTAAATGTTAAATTAATTTGAAAATTTAAAATTATGTTTGTAAAATTAAAAGAATAATATCTTAATTGTAGCTTTGTAACTTTTCAATTGGAAATTAAATAATAAATTTTATTTAATTATATAATATTATTTATTTAATTAAACAATATTGTTCATTTAATTAAATAATATTATTTATTTATTTATTATTAAGCATTTATTCAAAAATAAATAATTTTGTTAATAATTGCATTTGGTAAATTTTTATACTAAAAGAATTCTCGATTAAATTTATAATGTGATAATATGTTTACCGAGTAAAATACTAAATGGTGGAAGGGTTGTGTTTAACATAATTTAATTTAATTTAATTTAATATAATAAGGTGGTATCCAAATAATTGTTTCCCTCCTCATGCCTTGTAATGCCCTTTCACTTTCTCCATGAACTTTCAATGTGGAAGGAGCATGAATAGCTTGGAAATTTGCTTTACCCCTCTCATTTGCATGTGTTTGAAAATGGTAAAAGCCTTTTCTTTTTCTTGTGGCTGTCATCTTTTTGGAGAGAGGAATACAAATTGGAGGAAGGGGATTTTAAGAGAAAAGAAAACAAAGAGAGAATTTTGAAAAAAAAAACATTTTTTTTACCGTGTTGGGTGCTCTGGTAAAAGAAAAGAGGAAACCCAATAGCCGAGAGAAAAATTGGAGGAAGGGGATTTTCAGAGAAAAGAAAACAGAGAGAGAATTTTGAAAAAAATAAAATAAAATTTACCGTGTTGGGTACTCTGTTAAAATAAAAGAGGAAACTTGATAGCCTAGAGAATTGGAGAGGAAAAAAAAATTTACAAAGGAAAAATAGTTTTAACATCTTCATCTTCAGCTAAACTCCAGTTTAGTCTAGTGAATAGGTAATTTTTGATTTGGAATTAATCTTTCTTTATTTCTATAACCATATTAAATTGTTTTCATTTGGTTTGCATGATGGTTTCATTTAGAGTAGGTTTAACAAAATGAAAAACTCAATTTTCTTTGAATAAACAATCACATAAAATAATTTATATTCATGTTTTGTTCAGGTTGGGAAGAGATTCCCATTAGTTTCCTCTAAACTGTAGAGTGTTTTTCTTCTGTTGAAATTTCCTCTAATCTTTAGCAGTTGCTTCACTTGAAAATAAAATATTAAATTTTAT
Source organism: Sequoia sempervirens (assembly GCA_007258455.2). Lineage (NCBI taxonomy): Eukaryota > Viridiplantae > Streptophyta > Pinopsida > Cupressales > Cupressaceae > Sequoia > Sequoia sempervirens. Next base: position 92,652,147 of record VDFB02168118.1, read on the forward strand.
ATTTTGATTATGTGCTTTAACTATATGTATGCTAGGGAATTGATACAACCATTAAATCCTAACTTTATTATATTTGGTTAATTAAATAACTATATATTTTGTATTAAATCTTTATTAAAAGAATGTTTTCAGTTGCATAAAAATACAAAATAGCTATGAGAACAGGCTATGTGATTTTATTATGCGTCTTTTAGAAAATAAAAATATAATGAGTTTGATTAGGGTATTGATTAGGTTTGAAAATATATAAGTAGTTATAGGGAAATTTAATGGGTTGTGTTAGATGTGTAGTGAATCACTCGCATAGTATGTTACATAAATTGCTTAATTCCTTTTATGTAGGGATGATCTGGGAGTCTTTTGAGATTGATGACTTGATTGTGTTAAAGAAATTAGTTTATATATATATATATATATATGTTGAATTTAAATTTCTAAATATATTATGTAGTATGTGTGAGTAAGCTTCCTATGTATTGTTTCCTCAAAAGATAAATAAATTAGATTAAGTATTATTTATTCAAATACAAGTACATTAAAATTAAATTTATTTTCAATTACATTTTAAATTTGATCTATTTCTAGATACATTCAAAAATATTTCTCTTCTAATATGTTTAAATTAGAAATTATTCTCAAGTACATTTAAAATTAGGTATAATTGCAAGTTAAATTAAAATTAAATTTATTTACAAATTCATTTAATAGTAGATTTATGATTTGTAGATAAATTGTTTATGTTAGATCTTAATTTATAATAATCAAGGTAGATATTACGTTTTAAATTAAACCTACTATTTTAAAGTAAACAAGCGTGTTACATTTAAATTAAACCTACTATTTTTAAGTAAACAAGCGTGTTACATTTAAATTAAATTAACTATATCCTCTTTCGTAGTGAACCCTAATGGGCCTTAAGCTTAGGTGTTGCATGAATAGGGAACTTAAATAATAATAATAATAATAAAGATACGGGGGTAGGTGGAAATAGGGACCCACCTAAATCTCCTAAAAAAAAAAAAAAAGAGTAAAGTATGAGGTTATTTTAGGATTTAGTTCTCCATTAAATAAGAAATAAATAGTATTCATTTTCCTTCCCTTACATAGTCCTAAACTAAGGGGCTAGTTTAATAAGATAAAACATTATAGTTTGAAAGGAGTTTAGAATATTTAGAATGATAATTGATATAAAACAATTAAAAGAAAAAAAATTATTACCTATTACTTTTTCTTATTTAGAAAGTCAAGGAAGTTAGAAGGTAAACATGGAGACATTACTGTATTTTAATTTAATTGACTACTTTTATTTAAATTTTAATATTAAAAGATTTTATTAAGGATTTGATATTAAGAGGGAAATTATATTTATTTTTCTTGGAATCTTATTTATTTAAATATTTAAATGATATGTTAATTTTAATTATAAATGAGAGAACTATCTAATGTTAATTGTATTAATTTTAAGTAAAATAATAATAATAATATTAGTAACATAGAATAAAAATTATAAAGTTATTATCTATTTTAATTATTATTTTATATATAAAGAGCATGTTAAAAATTAGTAGCATTTTTTCCTAGTGTAAATTGAGGGCGTTACAGATTAGTTACATTTGCATTGTTCCACCTTCCAGCTATGTGTTGTTTTATATCTATACTTAATGATGAGTTTCTTTTATAATTTATATTTTAAGGTAATTTGTTCATATTAAAGTGGAGTAAAAGGTATATGTTTTAGAAGAGCGATAATCTAGTACTTTAATTAGTTTTTAAATAATCTCCTCATGAATGAAAAGGTAAAAGGTAAAATTTAATTTTTTTTGTGCTCTTATAATTTACTATTTTGGTTGTGAAAATTAATTACTCAAGAATATTATGATCCACTATATCTTCATTATGCAATCTTTGAAGTTGCCTAAATTAGATTTTTTACATTTAAAATTAGGTTTATTTTCAAAGCACATTTAAAATCATACATATTCTCAAATGCATATTAAATTTCATTTATTTTCAAACTATATTTAAAATTAGATTTAATTTACAAGTTATTTAAAATTAAATTTATTTACAAATTATTTTAATACTAGATCTATGATTTGTGTTTATCTTAGATTTTAAGTAAATTTATTTAGTTTATAATAATCAAGGTATATATAACATTTTAATTAAATCTATTATTTGAAGTAACAAATGTATAGGCTAGGAATTTTTAATCTGATGGTATACCTACTATAGGTTTTCCTAAGATCCTTATTTAATTAAATAATATCAATACAAGCATAAAATATGTGATTCTTGAATATCTAATAATCTGAAATTTCTAGGAGAGATTTGATTTATTTGAATATTATAATTAAAGAAGTAAAAATTGAAGTTAGATTATTATCAAATGGTTAATCCTTTCATGTTCTTATTAAGTTGGTTTATTTATCAATTGAAAAGGAATGTTTAAATAAGTGGACTATGCAATATGATTGTAAGTTTTGTTGCATTGTCCTGATTGATTGAATTCTACATTGATTTATTTTCCATTTTCACAAGTTATAAGCCAAGCCTTGATGTGAGTTCTTTGGGAACCCAAGTATTTGCATACCCTTTAGTTGGGAGTATATGAATTTTGGTGTTACAACATCCCTTGCTTTCCCCTTTGTATGCCTCTAAAAGCAATCACCTTGTATGTGGTCATTGAGATTGTTGTATGTTATGTTTTCGTTGACCTTATGGTTTAGCCTTGTGATCATTCTGCTTGTTTGTCTTGGTCGTGGGTCCTTTCTTGTCATCTCCTAGCATAGGTGGTGGGCCTTTGGGTCCATGTGGTTGAGTGGAACATGTTATGCACCCCATTGGGTTCCTAGGTTGTGTTCATGATGTGGAAGGGGATGAAGAGTTTCTAGAGCTTCACGTTATTGAAGACTATCCCTCACTTTGTACCTTATTCTCCTTTAATGTATTATTCTTGTACTTGATGTACTTTTCTTGTTGATATAAATGAAGCATAATGTTATGTACTATTGTATCTTTGATGTGTTGTATCTGTGGAAATATGCTCCACATTTGTATCATGGATCTATGAACTAAGTTGTAATAAAATGATGAATATATTTTCCTCTCATTTGATCATTAATGGTTGTATGTCATCATCATGTAATCTTGGTTTTCATTCGCTTTCATTTTGATAAAAGTTTGGGTTTCATAATGACCATTCTTTGTACCCAGAGGACATAGATGACTTTGAAAATGCGTAATTGCTTTTCATGTAATGAATACATTACAAATTTATCTTATGCAATGTTTTCCTTTTAAAAAAAAAATAAAAAAATAAAAAAAAATTATTGTGGTATTTTGTTGTCCTTTGGGGTTCACATGGTAGGGCATTACCATTTTCTTATATTTGTTAAAAACTTGTTTCCTAGGCCATCTTTTCCATCATGGCTATCTTTTTCTCTTACAAATTGGAATTTTAAAGCTATTAACACTCTTGAAAAATCCCACCTAATTTTTTTGGACGTGAGAGTAATGTTTTCTCCTCAAAATCGCATACCAATCAATGTATTTTCCATTACAAATTATCATGGATTCCTTTTCTCAATTCAGTACCATACTCAATAACTATTCTTAATTGAATTTTAGTTATAAGTTCATTAAGAATAAGTCTAATAATAAATTTCTAAAGGAGTATGACAATGGATATTAAAATTGTTTTTATGAAAGTTACCACTGACTACCAATAATTGCATAAAATTTAATGTTTGCATAACATTTTATTAGGATCTAATATTCACCTAAAAAATTTCCCAAATGCATATAATTTCATTTCAAACCTTTCCAAAAATCCATTTCACTCCAACCTTCATAAAACTCAAGATTTTAATTTTTTCGTAAATTATCAACACATTTTTACAAACTTTTGGCATTAAAATCTTTCAAACCATTAAATATTTTACTATGATTATTTTTGACATATTTTACATGGTACCTCAAATAACATCCCTATAAAAGGACTCTACTCCAGCTCTTACATATTTTTTAGAATAAATTTTTGACAACTATCTGTGGAGCCTCTAAAACAACAAACAAGCAACAAATTAAAATTTGCAATTTTGACTAAATTTGTTAGTTATTATTGTTGAGAGATGCCTGAAAACGCCAAGGAAAACCAAGAAAAACACAACACAAAAAAATCAAACAAAAATATTTTTGGGCAATGTAGGATCGCCTTTTGACCCAAATGCTCCTGCATCAAGAATAGAAGAAGGGTTTGCTCATTTCCAATTTGGGATACTAAAAATACATCTCTTATTTTAAAGGTATAGTTCAAATGAAGCACAATAAACTCATTCAATAGATTGAAATGTAGACACCTTCTACTTACTATATCTGGGAGTCATGGGCATTAAATATCACACTCATATCACTATAATTTCAATCATATTCGCATATTTCACATCACAAAATTCACACTTAATTCACACAATATATTACCATGCATTTATATAATCCATGACCTAAAATAGTCTCAATTAGGTTAACCTTAAGGAAATGTATGCATCTCAACCATGCAACATCAAATAGGTTGGCACCAAAAACTTCCACAATGTAATGAAGTGAAGGAAGACAACACCTTTACTTAAGTAGGACCAAAATATACACTGACACACTTCTCAACACTTCCTCAAACAACAATCATCCTCGATAATTACCCTTAGTATGATAGATCATCCAAACCTACACTAACCCTAAGAAGTGAAACCAAACACGTCTCTGCAAGTCCAAAAAAAAGTTGTGGACCACACAACAACACTTCACAACATCTCATAATATTCCACCTCATCATAATATTCTCCACTACTACTGCAACAAGCTAAAACTTAAGAATGCCTTCACCTATGCAACTAGATACATTGGCATAGAACCAACACACCAAATAACCTTGTAGAACACCTCAATACTCAAAACTTCAAGGGAAGGTAGATATAGACAATATAAGAATGTTCCCACATCTAAAACACTATAAATTTCATTTCAAAGAAATGTAAAGAAATCTCAATTCTCCCAAATACCCTATTTCACCAATCAGACATACTATCAAACACATCTTCCATTATAGTACTATCCAAAACCTAAAACTCTAGATATAACAACCCTAATCATTATTTCCAAAAAATACAAGAATGTCTTCAACCAAGAAGAAATGTGGAGAAAACCATTGAACACACCTCTATCAGGATGAACTCTCTCATATGTATTCATTTTTTCTTAAGAGAACTTGGAAACCAACTGAACCGACTTCATCACCAACATTACGATCACCTCTGCAACACATATTCAGTATCTAGAACACCTTTCATCAACTAAAACACATGAAACAATCTCCCTAATAGCTTCTCTAACTATACTAAAGTGATATATCAGTGACAACACCAACAACACTATGTTGACATCAACATCAACAACACAAGGATTACAACTCCAACGCTAGGGCTTGACATCATCAACACCAAAAGAATTCCACCACTCCTTTCAAACAACAGTTTGATATCAATGAAAAAACCCAAACAACTCACAAGCAACATATGCTCCCAACACATCCATAGTTAAAGATTATGTATTGTGGTTCATATGAAATGATTTCCATATTACTAATATATTTCCATAATATTACTAATATATTATACCAAAAAAATCAAATCTTCACACTTTCAATAGTCAAATTTATAGTTGATAGTGTTCCGGTCTATGCCCTAATTTTACCACTTGTTGAGATAAGTTGTTGAAGATTGGCTATGCATTAATTATGTATACCTAAGGTAGTATCATGTCTTTTTGGTCCACATCCATCTATTATGCAATATTCTATCTTGTGGTTCAACTTAAATGATGTCCATGCTATGAAAATATTATATCTAGAAAATCATGTCTTCACAATATCTGCACTCAAAGTTATAGTTGACAGTGTTTCAGTTTGTGCCCTAACAATGCAATACAATGATAAAAGTTGGTTGGAATACTCCAAAATCCTCTAAATATGTAGGTTTTTTCTTAGGGATTTGAGTACATGATCAGTGGTGATCAATACATATTATCTAACATTATCAAGTGTGTTGAAGATCCAAAAGATTAATCTTCAATTAAGAATGTGTTACAGTTGATCAAGAATGCTTTATTTCTACACTTTTAGTAAGATTCTTCTATTTTTCGGCTATTTAATGACCAAATATTTCTAGAAGAGGTTGTATGGATATTGTGGATTATCTACATTATTCATATCTTTAGATGCATGGTATTTTTAGTATCTCCTCGGTGGTGTGAAGTCAAGTAGTAAAAGTATTGATGGAACTTGTGCTAATTAGGTTGACATGACTTATATGCTTCATTTGTAATCGATCTTGATCAATTAATATTATTTTCGATAAGGTATGATAATTATTTGAGGCCTCAACATAGCGTTTTTTGAACCACAATTAAATTTCTCTCACATTCAATATGTTTTGGAGTCAGCCTATGCAATATCATTTTCTACATCTAGGGGGCATCTAGGAGCCAACTTAATTAGAAGTTTTTTATTGTTGTTGAATATATTTATAGAAGGAAAAATCATGAGTAAAGTGTGATGTGATTGTAGGATGTGAATCAAGTAGAATGATAAATATGAAGTGTGTGAAATATGTTTGATGAATTGAATGTGTGAAAAAGGAACTATAATATTAGCATAAGTTAGATTCCTCATCTACAAGTAGTTCAATACATAATTCTTATCATAATTTTTCATTTGTACAGCTTTGAGATAGGGAGTCTCATCAAGTCCTCTATATCTTTCCCCTGAAGTTGTCTATACTTCAGTGTATGCAAGTCAATAGGTAGTAAGCCTTAAAATACATTATAAATCCTGTTAAGTAGTGAGGTTTATATTGTGAGTTAACTCTCACTATGGTTTTTCCTTCATTAGGTTTTCCATGTAAAAATATTTTTGTTATTATGCGGTGCATTCTTTCCTTTCTACTCTTCTTTTAGTACTTGTGATGCGATGTTTTATCTATAAATGGGAATGTCTTACTTTTAATATATACTTATTCAAACCCCTCTTAGTAATACATTGTGTTCAACAATATTTTTTTATGGTTTTTCACAAAAAAAAATTCAATGTAAATCATGTGCTCTCAATGTGTTCTTAATTTTTAGATCTTATATATGTGTAGATGATGTGATTCATTGAGTCTACAAAAATAAAAGGTTGTATTGTATTGATTCACCCTCTCCTAGTATAATTATGTGCTCATCATTTTTGGAATATTGATCATATTTTTTACCACCAAATCAAAATTATTGGTACTATATTATTGGTATGGTTGACAAGGAAACTTTCCAAGTGAATAATAGACTCCACTATCCCTTATGTTTTTTCATTTTCCATTTTTCCAAAAACTCACCTAGTGAATTGTAACGCCTCGTCGTGCAAACCCGAAAGGACAACTAAGGAAAAAATTACGACACAATTTTTTTTTTAAAGTGAACATAACATACATGAAAGTTACACATTAAGTTATGACATGGAATTCATTTAAACAAATTCACTAACACTTACATCCCTTGGGGTACACGAGGAGTCATTAAAAAACTTAAATCCATACAAAGACGATAAAGAATGAAAGCCAAAGATATAGTCCATATCAAAATAAGCATTTACAAATGTAACACATGTAATGCCCACAATTTGACCATAGGGAAAAAAAAAACACAACTAACTTTTTTTTTGATAACGTATGTGCTGACGAACATCATACTACTTTCGAGGCTCAAAAATAAGTACATTACACATGTCTAACAACATTTCTAGTGCAACGTTAATAGTGAAATGTCACTCAAGAGCATGGAACGAGGTTAATCAACAAATAGGCATGTGGCATCCATTGCGTCTACCTCAAGCAAAGATGAGAAGGAGCCTAGTTCAAAATATTACCATTCAAAAGTGTGACCTTATCTTACTTGGGGTTATTGATAATAGTACAATTCACTAATGTCATTCGGTTACCCCACCCTATTGTTTTCTAGCTCAACCGCATGATTAGAGTAATAATACCATGTATTACAAATGATCCTATTATTCCTCCATGTAACTTTTGAGGATGGTTGTTTGCTATGTATGTTACCGATGATCCAATTATCAATATTAACATTTTAGTTTAAGGTAACATTAATACTAGTATCTTCCCCAATGTTAATATACATAATCATGGTGTGAATTATAATTCTATTTTCCAATTTCAACCTCGTATTGAATTTCTCATTTATTATGTAACCTCTCAACATTGTATTAGTACTACTCCTTTATGTTATTACTATCATCATTAATAAGTTTATTGACAATATCCTTAAATAAGATGATTATAGATACTAATGTTTACCTCTTTCCCTATGATAAAATTATTGTTGTTTTATTTATTTGTCTATTTACTCTTTGATATATATCTTCTATACACAAATATATTCTATTTATTTTTAAGAATATTTTAAAATAATAATAATAATAATCCTATTTCACTAAATATATTATCTCCTATATGTATATTATATATATTATTTTACTTTTCAAAAGAAAACCTATATTAAATTAAAGGATATTCTTTCTTTCTAAGGAAATTGTAATAGGAATAATCCTTTATCTTTATACATGATTTTATGTTATTATTATCTTCTTTCTTTTCTTTAGAAAAAGAGACAAGTTACAAGCCACGTAGCCCTTAAATTTTTTAATCTTTTATTTTTTCAACTTTTATTATCTTTCTTTTAAATATTACTTGAATGTTTTGTATGTACTACTTAAAGGGATATATTTTTTATTTGAATCTTGTTCTAGTATGATGAGGGAATAAGTAAAAATAAAGTGAGCACTAACATTAAATGATCTTGGTGGTAGCGGATTTATAATTCAGATTGTCAAATACTCATATGCTTAAGTGTGAGAATTTGAAATGGTGAAGAGCGATATTTCCCTCATTTGCATCGACGAAGGAGCCTGGTACCACAATGGACACATTGTTCAAGGTAATGGGTAGGAAGCTAAGCGATTACTCATATAATGTGACAACATGAAACTAGCAATACTTTTCTCAATTAAATATATCAGTATTCAATATTCCCATTTATAGTATGCTAGACTAAAATTATGTACCGTGTACTTTACTCGCTACTATTGCCATCACTGGCCTCGCATTTTTTTTTCCAAGTTGCAGAGGTAGAATGAGGAGGGTAGGTACCTACGTTTAAAGAATGTGGTGATAGCCTTTTAGTCCCAATTTAATGACAACACTTGATACACACTAATGACAAGGCATAAATCTGAGAAGACAAGGCACGCAATTTATGTCCACTAATCCACTCCTTCACTGCACGCATATTACTCTTAATATTGGTTGGGTACGCCAAATAGGGGATGTGACAAATGCATTCATCGATTCAAAGGGATGATTTATTTAGTTTTGAAGACTAGTCTAGCACTAATTTCAATTTTACACAATAGACACATTAATTTTGCTTTTTCTCTACTCCCTACATTTCATCTATTTAGATGCTCAGAAGAGTCATTGGTTTGCCAATATTTTTGAGATATTGCAAGTTCTTGTGTAGTTTCAGAGGATCCATGTAGGGGACCACGACTATGGCTATGACTACTACCCCATCCAAGAAACTGTTTCATACAACCCACGCATGTATTCTTTCAACTCTTATTTAATTCTTCTCCCCTACTCAACAGTTTGAGTATTGAGCAGCAGTACAGTCTCACCTTACCCGTGTATTGCAGGTTGACTACCATAGGCACACATCCTTCGCTAAGGATTAGAGTAGGGCTATCGTGACTGATAGAAGTTTAATGCTCGACCTCCCTTCCAGGCATTCAAAATAGATCTAGCCTTCCATACAATTCTACGCATACTCGGGACTATTGTTTAATCTCAAATAAACACTTCTTCCTAGCCAATATTTTAGACCATTATTACTGATAGGAAGGAACATAAGTCAAAGCACTACCATATGTAGAGATGTAGGCATTGGAAAATATACAGTTACACTTAGTTTTGGATATGTTAACCTCTAGATTCTCAATTATTTAATTTTGGAAATGCATGCCTAAAGAGATATCCAAAATAATACTATAACCCTATTCAAGCCTCCAGTATCATCTCCTCCATTTATAATAGAATATTTTCTTATGTTTTGTTTTCTTTATTGTCCTAGAACACTCTACCTATATGCAAGGAATAGATAAATTTCATCATTTTGCACGTAGGCATTTTTGAGTTCATCTTGTTGTTGTGTATTAGTCTTATCATAGATTGATAATGCTATTGTGTGCGACAAGCTTCCCAGAACCAGTCTAAATAAAAAAAGTTTACTTCTTCCCATTCTACATTTTGTTCGTACTGCTCAGAATAAATTTTTGTATTATATATTGTTTTTTTTTTTGACTGATCATTTTATGAGAACCTTTGTTCCCTATCCCATTGAAACATATTCCTGTATAATAGTTTAAAATCTATCACCCTTCACAATCTTGATTTTAGATGACTGATTAACCTGTGTGTATGTTCATACATATTTATTTATGTGCAAGTTCTCTGTTCCTTGCACATCTAATATTAGGTTTAGATAAGTTTAAAATCTATCATTTTCTTATATTCCTATTCTCCTATAAAGCTGATTTGATGAATGGAGTTGTGATGATACATCTTCTAGAAAATGCAACAGTACACTATCAATACAAAAATAATTTACAGTTCTATATCACTTTGTTTCTTTATCTCCATGTAACATAAGCAACAATTTAAATAAATTTTTTGTATATAGATCAATGGAAGCAGTCATAATCTTCTTTTTAAGTACTTGAAATGTAACGTTGTAACAAGCTAATATGCGATAGATTTCCTTTAAGGATGTAAATCTTAAGAAATTTGAACACAATATTCTACATACATATATATCTATATCTTTAAACTAACAGTATAAATATCTCCCTCTAACTTTTGTCTTAGGAAGAGTAACATTGAGTTTTAAATCAAGCCTTCACCTAACAGAGAACAAGCTTCACAAATCCAAGAGTGCAACACTTAATATCTAGAAAATATATTTTGAACAGAGAAACCTCCCAGATTTATAGAATAGAATAATGTACTACTAGTATGACCATTGCATGAAATTTATTTTAATAGATTGCATACAATTTCTAAAGGATTCACCTTATCTTTTTTCTTTCTTTCTTTTTTTTTTTTTTGAACAATAAAATGAAATGAAAAAACTCTATAATAATATTTTAGTTTCCTTAAAAAAAAAATACATATTTTCATTTATCATATATTAAGAGGAAGATTCCTCCTTGGAAAGGAACATAATAGGGATTATTTAATTTCCACAAAGAGATTTATCCAAAATAATAAGATACAAGCTTTACATGGGTTCCCCACCCCATTATAACAATGAAACACCCCAAAATCCCTTCAAAATGGGTTGTTACAATATCCACATAACCACAATAATATAAGGTAATGAAATTGATTTCCTCCAAGGATAGCTTGTGCTCACCACTATCCCCAAATAAAAAATCATGCACAAGTAAACACGTACTAGGATTTGTTCTCATGGCCATAGATAAGCTCACCTCCCAACCATAGGTTTTCTCACAAACCACCCCCGAGCTAGGAGGCAACCGAGGGAATCGGGTACAAACAAAACCAAGCAAAACAATATTCACACACACATGATACACACAAGATTATTTTCACACCCACCAAAGGGATTTTCACATAACTTTAGGCTTCCATCAAGAATCCAATGTGGGGGATGGGGGTGGACTACGCACTCCATATGGGGACTTATAATAATAGCAACAAGAACAAGTCAATATCATACTCCCATCATTTCGCATGCTATCCTTGTTTAATATCTTCTCTTTCTTTGAAACCCATTCCACCAAAACCATTTCTACCATTTCACAATTACATATGGGTACTCATACCCTTTTTGAGCCTCTCCTCTTAAGGAGGGATTAAACTTCCCCATGGAGGTTTCTACTCCATACCATCCCCAACAAGGGTTGCTATTCCCAACTTGGGTGAGCCTGTCCGTACACAACCCTTTTTCCCATAACACATAATACATCAAAAACACAAGAAGATATGCTCCAAGATAAATTTGAAATAAACATAAAAATCAAACACAATAGATAAAATTTCAAGCACATATTTTCACCTACACATATAATCTTTCAAATACAAACATGAAGCAGTAGAAACAAAAGTGGTGAATCTACCTTAAAACCAAGCTCAAGGAAAGATGGGTTGAGGATCCACACAACTCCTCTTCTTGCAAGCTTTTTCTTCAAACTCCTCACTCCCCCAAAATTCAACCAAAATCAAGAATGCAAAAGAATCCCCTAACCCTTGTTTTTTATTTTTCTTTATAGAAACTCAAGTTTTAATTCCTTTGAATAGGGAGCTGACATTTGTCAATCTTCCATTCACCCTCCCAGGCACACTCACCCATGTGTTCTCACACATGTGAGGACTTGGGAGACTTCCAAGACAACATGGAGAAGTGGGATTGGAAAGGGACTAGTCCCCATCCCACTTTCCAAACCTTATTTTCGTCAAACCTCGTTAAGGCCTCAAAAAGAGTGCCCTAACTTGAGAGTGACCCATGATTTTGAGCTAAAAAGGTACCTAACCCATAGGTACCTGCCCTAGGGACCTTAAACCCATAAAAACACTTTAAAAAATATCACTTTTCAAATCCCCAAAATGTGCCTAAAAGTTCAAATCCGAGTTTGTCCACTTGGATAGACAACTCACCTCTTGGATGGACTAATGTGGCAATAAAAACCAAATTAAAAACATTCACAAATAACATCAATAATTATATGATGGAACTATAGTCCCTTCTTATGGAATTTAGCTCAGTTTCACTAGTTAATTTACATAGGGTTCCTAAGAGTTGCCTGCAATTTCCATTGGCCATGGAAAATGTACCTGCACACTCAATACACATGTTAATCCATCCAAGTAAATTATATTCATATAATAATCAAATAATTTGAATCAAAATTGCATTCACACAAGTTTCATAATTTGTATAGCATAAAGATCCTATAACATAATTGCAAAATCATTAGCCACCTATCTTATCTCATTTTCATTAACATTAATTTTCATACTCATCTAATTGCAAATTGATTGGTTCACACCACTTGTTTCATTCCTTCATCATTAAGTTTTCAAATTCAAATTGAACAAACTCAACATAAAACTAGATCAATCATCATAGTTAGCTAGCATGTCACATAATCAAAATCAAATAATCATATTAAATTAAGTGTTCAAATATCATGTCATCAATGATATCAATAGGGATAGACAATAACCAAACTCAAAATAATCCAAGTACTAGATGTAGCATAGTCATAATCAAACCATCACATGAACAAAAATGTATAAATCTCCTATCATCAATGGTATCATCGGGCATAATCAATAATTAAACTTAAAATAGTTCACCTACTGGATGTAGCATAGAGGTGGGCCTCACAACACATACATGCAAAATAATTAATAAGAAACCTCCCACGTATGTATATACAACGTATACATGATTAACTCAAAACTCATAATGATAAACTCTCAATCATCATATAACTCAAGGGACATATTTCCATAGATACAACATATCAAATAACAACTACCATAGATCAAAGGTTGCAAAAGGTTCATCAAGGATAAAATAATACAATACATCCATTACATTTCATTACAATGATACAAAGTGTTTCCCCACATGAGCGGAAACCATATGACAAGATAGCATGATACAACTGAAGAGATAAGTATAAAGTATCACTACTAGATCCAAGATGGATACAATTCTGGAGTCACCGCAATTGACATCAATCTGCACCTCTCGATCCTCGACTGGGGACCCAATGGGGTGCTTAGCATGTTCCACCTGACCACGTGGATCTGAAGACCCACCCCTTGTGCTAAGGAGCTAACAAGAAAGAATCCTCAACCAAGATCATCCAAACAAAGAACAACAAGACTCAATCATCAAACAAGGGTGACAAGAACGCAAGTATAATCACAACATCAATGAACCACGTCCAAAAAAAGAATGTCAATAAGTCATTTCATAACAACAATAAACCATTTCCAAAACATAACAACAATAAATCATATAACATAACATCCATAAATTACTTCCAACTCATGCCAACAATAAGTCATATAACATCACTTCAATAAATCTTGAGTCATAATTACAATAGACCACTTCTAGAGGTTAGCAATAAAAACAACTCAAGGGGAATGCTAGAGGAGAGTGTCATCACATGGCCTTACATGGATTATCTAGACAACCTATCACAATCTGCCACCTCCATCTATACATGGATTATCTAGACAACCTAGCTCAAGGTGTCACCTCCATCTATGGTTATCCTAATTTCCTATCTCAAGGCGCCGCTCCATAGGGTTACTCATGTGGAATTGTTAACCACTCATGAAGACGAGGCAACAATCTTGCCAACCACATCCTTCTTGGCCCACCTTTAGTCTATGATAGCATTAACAGGTGGATGAGGCAACCATAATCATCTTGTTAATATTTAAGTACCCACCCCTAATTAATTACTTAGGTTATCACTTTTTGCTCTAACTCTAATGTGGGTTATCCTGACAGACCCTTTGTGCATCGGTGCCCACATAGAGCCACTCTCCCTAGAAACCCAAAACATAAAATCCAATACCAAGGCATCAAGGGGTTGTACCAAAACTGGAAAAGTTCAGCATCTTAGAACTAAAATACACATGAGGCATTTACCATCTCGCGAATAGCCATAAACATAGTTTCCCATGAAATCAGGTACAACCCAATCATAAATTTAAAATCACAATTGTAATCAAAATCTTGGAAAGAATCAATATAAAACCATATTACCCTTGCCTCTAGAATCCCATTAAACAAATAACATCAACTCCTAATGAGGAAAACATACCATTGAGGGTTCCCACAGAAGTAAGTATCAAGATCCATCAATGAAGTATAAATTCAAAAGAGAAATGATCACATTCAATAAAGAAAAATAAGCAACATATTCAAGCATCGCACTAGAATTAGATTCAATAAAATAAGATCACCATAAATAAACCAACCCAAAGGAAAGACGTATAAAAAGAAATGAAACCATTTGATCAACTGTTAACTACAAAAATTTAATTCAAAGATCGCTCCAAGGACTCACAAAAAAGGGTAAGACAACACAGTATGAGTTTCCAATCAACTTGCAACACAAATTTAAGAAATATAAATCCTCTCAAAAATGAGAGTAGCTCAAAATAACATCACACTGAGACAACACCATTGAATTCATCCCACAATCACTAACACTTCCAAGGCACCAATCTTAAAGAGCACCTTAAATACCCCACCTTCTAGATAAAGTCAACAACCACAAATTCAAATGAGAACGATATTCATTATCCACTAGGACTAAATAACTTTACAACTTACACATCTAACTTACTTAATTACTTAAAACAATTCATGATAATAATCACAAGTATTCCAAAAGACTTATCCAAATCAAAAGAATATAAAGGAAATCAATATTCAAAAGATCATACTCCCATTTCACAAATAAACTATCTAATCTAATGATACCGTAATCATTCTTTAACTACGTCTAATTATTTAAATTTCAAGTTTATTTTATCAACATAATTGAAAGTACTTAATAATTAGAAAACTCACTTCCCCAATATGTCATAACTACTCATATTCTAAGCAACCATAAGCCTATTAAATCTAAGGTACTAATTTACTAAATCAAAACCTAGTTGTCCTATTTCAATTAAGAGCACAAGAAATAAACTAAATCCTTTCTCCATTTATTCTCCCCACTTCCCTTCCTATATATTACCTTATTTTGGCATAAGCAAAATATCCCATCCCTAAGACCCTTCGACACAACTCCTAATTAATTAAGCATATAAGAAGATCCACATATATTAACAAAACACTAATTAGGTAATTATTAGGAAGACAATATTAAAAGATCATCAAGATCGCTTATTTATTAGGGTAAAAGCAGAAAGCTGTGTCACACTTTATAAAGGAAATGGTCAATGTTGATCCAATTCTTAAACTTGAATCACTAAAAAGTGGCATATATTTTTTGAATTTTGAAATGATGTAAACTAGTAAAATATGTTTATTTTAGTATATTTTTTGCTTGTATTTTTTTTTAAATATAAAAAATTATTTTAAACTAGTTTTTAATAAATTAAAACTATAATTTAGTTGCTGATAAAATGCTGAAAAATGAAGTTGCATGGGACGTCAAACTTTTTATAGTAAATTTTATTTTTTTTGTTCCAATTTGTTTTTGTGTATTTATAACTTGAAATTTTAGTGCATGGATATATTTTTTCCCAATTTTGATAAATATATATTTTTAAATAAATATTAAAATGTGCGTGAATCAAAAAATAGCTATTTTCCTTGGATGTCAACTTTCATATTAAATATTTATCTAAAATGGAAACAAAACTATACCATCTTAAAATAGATCCTTTTATCTAGTGCATCATACTTTTTTCAATTTTTTTTTAATAAGTTTTAGTATTTTTCCTTCGCATAGTAATCAACCTTATATTTTGTGCTAAAAACCTACTTTTAGTAAAAATAAAAAATAAAATATAAAAAATAATTCAACTATTAAAATAAATATATTTTTGAAAACTGCACTTATGGATCTACAAAAGGGTATTTTTATATTTTTTTACAAATGTTGTTTACATTAGAAAGAATTATTGAAACTTCAATATTTTCAAATAATTTAATTTTTTTGGTAAATTGGACTCAAAGTGATGCTCCATACATTTTTAGCCAAAAATTTTAGTTGGAAAAGTTGTGGAAGCATCTAACTTAGCTATAATGAATCTTACTAGATCATATGTTTGAACAAAATTGATTTTTAGTTAGAAATACTTAAATTCAGTTGTGTTGATAAGTTGGCTGAAAGTGTGACATAGCTTTGTGCTTTTACCCATTAGTTCCTTCTATTACTCAAATGCAAGTCAAACAATTTCCTTATCTTTCAATATACTTCTCTAATTTTATTAATTACCCATCGAATTATAGAAATAATTGATCTTGAACATCAACACATATTTTGTTCATCTATTTATATGCATATGCAACTGATTTTCACCTCCTAATATGGGTTTTGTTGAACAATAAAGTGATGGAACAAAACACCAAGTAAAGACATACGCCAGGAGTCTCTCCCATCGACTACTATTAATGTGATTAAACACTGTCGAATCTTAGAAATCTACGGTAAAAGTAGTGCAGCCAAGAGAAAGCATTATATTTGCAAAAAATTGAAAGGACAAGATTAGCGACAGGAAACTGATGAGGGCTAGGGGAGAAATGTTGGTTTGCCAGAAGGAGAGAAATGTAAGGCAAAATAGGCACGAGCAGGACTTTTTGAAAAAGCTAAAGGAACTTTTAAGCAAAAGTAAATAGCTAAGCAGACATCACACAATACCTCTCAACAAAAATTGAATTACTAAAGCACTCAAAGTAACGTCCTAATCTTGTAAGCTTTGTTGTATTCATGGTGCATGTAGCTACACCGATCAGTGGAAGAGGGTTGCACAACACACAAATCGGTACTCCTTATTGATGTACATATAAGCTTGAACATTATGATGTGGTTGGCTCCCATGCCCATGCAAGCAAGTTTTGGAAACTCTAAACCTCCTCACTGAGATTCCAATTAACATGTGGCGCTTATCTGTAAGGGAAAAATATAGCCTGCAACCAATGTTCTTTTCTAGAAACGTCTGCAGGGTAATGCCAAGATGGATATGTGATAAAAAAACCCTTAATAAAAGCAATCAATTGGGTAAGGCATAGAGGGGTCACACGTATTGAGGATGTCGAAAGGAGAGAGCGCTATAGGTTTCTCCAAATATCTAAAATTGAAGCTTAATATTTTTGTTGATTTGCAAGTGGGAAAATAAGTAAATAACATGCTAATTATGGAGGCATTAGGGTTGGAATCAAAGGTAGATCGATCAAAATAAACAAGCCTTATTTTCCAAGCCATGGTAATTTAGAGCTAGTCGATGACACAAACAGAGATAATATGAGAAAGAAGCCAATATCATATTGGGGTTAAGGCGCATGAGCAATCTAACTAGTGACCCCAAGAGCTACGACATTGGCTGTAATGAATTTTATGTTCTATTGACATCATTTACCCTCGACATACAAATACATTTTTATAAATCAAAGCATATTTCTTGCATACAAAACATGCTATTTCTAGGTCAAGTGTTCTAGCACCATGTCTAGCCAATTTGAGCTTAAATTCACATGTTAGGTTCCTCTATCACTACACTTTTTTCTTTTGTAATTGTTTTCTATGGTTTTATTATGTATTTCTTTGTACTTATAATAGTTGGTTGAAATTTCATAGTTTACCTAAGTACAAATTTCCATTATTGAATCAATTTTATTCATAATAATTCAATCAACCCCCCAAAGAAAGAACCTAAAACCTAACCCACCATTTTGGCTCTTCCATAGAGGTTAGCAACTAAGTGGGTGTTTGTCATATTTGCTTCATCTAATATGATGTAGGATTAAGTTTGATTTATGATTTAGATCCTTTTTCTAATATTAGGCGAGGTTAAATTGAAATGGATCCCTTCAAAAGTAGTTTTTTATAGTGTAAAATTGGGCTATAAATCTTTGTTGTATTTGGTTAAATCTGAAAAGGTGAAGGGTGTGTGCAATAAGTTGAGTCCACTTTTTGGCCAAAAAGTGGAAGTGTTTTTCTTGATTTTCAAAATTTGACACATTTGACCTTAAAATTTGAAACACTTAGAGATGAAATATTTTAAAAAGTAACTAATCATAAAATTTAGTGCTTGGAGTCTAGTTTCCAAATATGTAATTTATTTCAATACCCATATTGTACAAATTGAGTTTCAAGAGGAATTTCTAAAAACCACTCTTTAAAAGTCACTCTTTTTTTACCATACCATGCACGTGTACAACATCCATATTTTGACTTAAATTATCGTATTTTTCTAAATCTTTTTGGGAAAAGATTTGTGACTCACTAAAGCTTGTTCTTGATATTTTTTTGTAATTTTTTATTGATTTTTTTTTTGTTAAATTTTTATTAAGAAGATTTTTCATTTTGAAAAATCATCATGTATGACATGGATAAGATGACCTAAACTTATCATTTTTTCATTTTTTTAAAAAAATTGAAAAGAATTGTCATAATTTTGTTCTCGTGCAATCCGTTTGTCAAAATGTTATGTTGATCAAAAGTTATTAAAATAGTAAAAAACCCTGATATTGAAAGTTTATGGACCAATTTTATTGGAAATTAATTGAAAAATAGAAAAAATAACAATTGCAAAAGAAATTACATATTTAGAATCTGCATTGTCTCATCTAAAATGGGTTTTAATTTCATCAAAAAATTCTTGAAAAAAAGTCGTCAGCCATATGTCCAAAGTCAGTATTTTTCTTTGACATTGTTAGGACCTTCAACTTGCAAGTCAAACTAGGTTGAAGGCCTAGGTTTGGATTTCCAATGCTTTTCCCAAACCAAAATCCTAGGCAAAAATACAACCACAAAGCAAATAAAAATTCAAATTTTAAAAAATGGGATCCTGATTATAAAACAGGATCCTGTTTATTAATCGGGATCTCGTTCCTTAGTCTATAATATTTAGACCGTTGGGAGGGAAACAAGATATTGTTTTATAAATGGGATCTCAAGTCCCTTCCAATGGTCCCCACATTGAATATTGAAGAACAGGATCCCAATTATAGAACATGATCCCAATTTTTATGAACAGGATCCCATTTTATAAATGGGATCCCATTTCTTTCATTTAAATATACTGTGAAAAATTACTATGAAGTCTGCAACTTCACATGTACGACCGAGAGTAATAAAAGTAAACTATTTTCCATGAGCTATTGTATTTACAGGTGGTGAACTCGATTTTTAGTTTATTTTATCAAACGAGGCATCATCTACACCATTTTTGAAGTGGAATTGTGTTATTTTTATGCTTGTTGGAAGGAACAAAAGGTATTCAATTTGCAATATGGATTGAATTGTTCAAAGGAGGAATGAAGAAAACAATTTTTAAAGTGGAATTGTGCTAGTTTTCTACTTGTTTTGAAGAACACAAGAGGAAGAATTTTGTCCTAATAGGTATTCAACATCCAATTTGGATTGAATATTTTGAAGTATTTCACTATTAAAATTCATTTGTGCTTGAGAATTTTATAATTATGGGAGATAAAGCTCATAGTAAGAGAAGGAATACATTGACTAAAGAAGTTGAAGCAAATAGAGAGAAGGAGAGACAAAGACAAAGAGAAAGAAGAATGAGAATGAAATCAATGAATGATGGTGGAGGAACCAATTCCACAACTATTGAAGATGAAAACATTGAGGATACCATGGTTGTAGATGAAGCTAATTTGTAGGCAGTCAATTTGGAGAATAATATGATTATAAAAACAAGTCCTACTATGTCTTCAAACTTCTCTTTGAATGCTATGGAGAATGTTTCAATATGCACAAATCCAGGTATGTCTTCAAATCCACATGTTAGTAGTGAAATGGTAAATTTGTATGTAGAAGTTTTACAAGATGCTAGATTTAATGATGTTGGCATTAACAATATTTAGAGAGATGAAAATTTTATAGAATTTGTTGAAAACGAAAAAGAAAAAATATTTTGTTGCAAATGAAAATCAGAATGATCATTTTCTTGAAAATGAAACAAAACCTGTATTTTTGATGAAAATGAAAATGAAAACCGTTTTGTTGATGAAAATGAAGATGAAAATGTAAATGAAAATGAAAATGAAGATGAAGATGAAAATGTAAATGAAGATGAAGATGAAGATGAAAATGAAGATGGAAATCTAGAATGTGATGTTGAATTTAATGAAAATAATTTTTTAAAACTTGGAAGTGGTGTTTTTGATAATCTTCCTAGTCAAATTTCTTGGAGGAAAATAAGAACACATGGGAATAGAATATACACCAAATTATTTTATCATAAAAAATTTGCATTTCAATGTCAACTAATGATGCAATTGATGAGAATGAAAAAAATGAGGAAAGTAATGAAAAGGTTAGGCTTTTATGTTAAACCAAAAAGAAAAGATCAGTCATTAAAACATGTTATGTCTATTGTTTCTAGTGCCATTCAACCTATTGGGAAAAGTAGTCGATCTAAAGATAAAAACACAGCAAGAAGAGCTATAACAACTGCTATAGTTAATAAAGAAACTTTGAACAAAAGAATGGTAAGCAATATTAGTGAAATTTTAAAAATACATCCTAAAACATTACTAAGAGCGGAGAAAAGAAGAGAAAGTATACAAAATGATCCTATCAATCAATGTTGGAGTTTTAGTGGACGACTACCGAGGTTTGATATAAAATTAAATGTTGAAATTAAATCTTTGATCAAAAAATATTGGCATGATAATACTAGGGTTTCATCTAATGCTAGAGATATTTTAAAATTAAGGGTGGGGTCCAAAGTTTGCGATCCTCACCCAAAACACCTATTAGATACAACATAAACTGAATTTTATAGAAAATTTTGTTGTGATTCAGTGTTACCTAGTAATATTAAAATAAGTCAAAGTTCTTTTGAAAAATTTAAACCCTGGTATGTAAAAATTAATAAGCAACGAATATCTTGCTGTTGTAAAATACATGTTCAATTTTGTTAATTTTATGATGTTTCTCAATATATACATTGTACCTTGAATACTAACATGATTATACAAGATTATGGTATTGATATGCCACCTGAAGCAATAAGAGAGTTTATTTTAGGTTTGTTTTGTGAAAAATCTAATGATAAATTGTTTTATTTAAGTTCTTGTATTTCTGGACAATGCATTAACTGTGGAAATATTTCATTTTTAAGAATTTGTTTACATGAAAGTGTAGATCATGATTTTGGACAACAGTTAGTAGATGTAAAAAGATTTAGGAATGCTCACTATTCTTTAAAAGATGGAAAAATAGGAAACTGTTGTGATTTAGTTACATAAAAAGTTAGTGTGCATGCATTTATGAGTGAATTTAAGAATAAAATTGTACCAAAATATGTCATGGACTCTGAACATGCTTGATGGCTTGATGTCCAATTTCACCCATGTAGAAACACATTTACAATTGGTACTATACTTTCAGTGGTTTATTTTGCAGAGAATTATACTCTCACTCCGCAAGGGGAAATTCAATCTCAATATTCTAAGTTAGTGCAAGTAGCTATGTTTGTCCATTTTGTTTATAGACATGCAGATGATAGCACTGAGGATGATAGAAAAGATTTTAGGGAGTATCATTTTTATTTGAATGACAATTGGCTACACTCGTTAGAGTTTGTTCAATACTATTTTAGTATATTTTATAGAAATTTAAGAGAAAGAGGAATCCAGATGAAAGAACACCTCATATGGTCAGATAATTATATGGGGCAGTTCAAGAAAGCTCAAATATTCTATTGGTTAAGTAGGGTTCACAAGGAACTTAATGTTCAGCATATATGGATTTTTTTTTAAGCTGGGCATGGTAAAGGAGAACATGATGGAGCTGGTGCATGTGTCAAAATAATTCTTGCTAGAGAACAATTAAAACTTGAGGATTCAGTAAAATTTAAAGATGCACATGAGACTGTGGATTGGTGTAATAGAATGTTATCTGCACCTAGTTCAAGTAATTACTCTATAGTTCATCGATTCTTTTGGTTTTTGGAAGAAGAGAACATTGTACCTAGAGTAGATTGTGAGACAATTAGTGGATCTACTAGATGGCATTCATTTAGGAGTGTGACAACAAGCACATGGACTTTTTGAACAAGGGAGCTTGCATTATTTTTCTAGTTTTGTATCTCAGGAGATTGGGAAGCATTTGAAAATACATAATGGATTGAACAGTGGGAGAAAATATCGTTGATACTAGCAGAAGCACATAATCAATATGAAAGAGATATTGAAGAAAATGATCAACTATTTGCATTTGAATATTATTCCCGTGTTTCATACCTTGTACAAGAAGGTAATTTTAATTTAATTTATTTCATCTTATTTCACTTTATTAAGTTATTTTGTAATACTAAATTATTCATATGGATATGCACAAGTTACTAAATTGAATTTTGTTGGCAGGACATGTGTATGTTGTTATTGCACCTAAGGGGAATGAAGAGAAAATAAAATATTGGTTGGCTTGTTGTGTGGAAACTAAACATAAGTTAATAACACCTCGAGAAGATGATGATGGATTTCATTATCCAATAGGACTGGTGATCCCCTTAAGCAATTTTTTAGAACAAGTCTTTGATCCCCTTAATAAAATTTTGAGAACTTATTTGATGATGGTTTTTTAATGTGTTTTCCAATAGGATCGGTGGTGGTTGTTGGAACTTGGATACAAAAATACTTCAGAAGAAAGAATGGTCTACCTGCATTCAAAGACTATGAAACACATAAAAATATTATACATTATTCACATTTGGTGGTGGCAACAAATATAAAACCAGAGTGGTATCATGGAATACCTTCAAAAAAAGTTCTATGGTCAATTTCTATGGAAGAGCATGAGGCAATCATAGATGCATTACAAAAATGAGAGGATGCAGATGGTACAATGGAATTAGTAAATACATGTAAATATAGTTTTAGTTTTATTTTGTCCTTTTAAATACATTAAATACATGTTTTGACATTATTCAAGTGTGTTATTAGTTGAAATTGATTTAAATTGTCCTTTTATACATCCTTAAGGCATAATCACAAAAAGAATCTAGTCCATGCAGATTCAACCTAGACAACATGGAAT
Organism: Sequoia sempervirens; assembly: GCA_007258455.2. Lineage (NCBI taxonomy): Eukaryota > Viridiplantae > Streptophyta > Pinopsida > Cupressales > Cupressaceae > Sequoia > Sequoia sempervirens. Next base: position 92,676,103 of record VDFB02168118.1, read on the forward strand.
ACTTGGTAAAAATAGGTAATTATTAGTTAAATTATATTTAAATACATGTTTTGATTACATATTGATATTTCTTGGACATTAATAGTTAAAATTGATTTATTTTCATTTTTTGTATCGTTAAGCCATCATTGCATTGATCTCATACTTTGAAACAAAAAGGAGAGGATGCCTGGATTCAACCTACAAACATGTGTGGAATAATTTTAAATGCAGGTACTTGAGTTCTGTACATAAAGATAGTTTTATATAAATTAAAATATGTATGTTTTGACGATTTCATTGATATTTCTTGTACCTTTTTGATATCAGGTGGTGTGAAGACCTACTACATTCTAGCCACGAGTTTGAGATTTTCTTGAGATGGCATATCCAAATTTTGTAAGCATTGTTTTGAGATGACATATATGTACATACATACTTACAGAATTAAACATACATATCCCCTTAAGACCCCTTAAAACATCCCCTTAATGTTTTCTATTATGACCCCTTTAGACATCCCCTTAAGATCCCTTAATACATCCCCTTAATTAAGACATTCTATTATGAACCCTTTAGACATCCCCTTAACACCCCTTAAAACATCCCCTTAAGACGTTCTACTATGACCCCTTTAGACATCCCCTTAAGACCCCTTAAGTCATCCCCTTAAGACGCATTATAACCCCCTAAGACATTTTATTATGACCCCTTTAGAAATCCCCTTAAGAAGTCATTTTTTTTTTGCAAATTATAAATTAGTGTTAGATATTATTTATAGAATTTATTAATACTTTTATTCTCTAATCTTCTATGGTATTGTTTCTTTCTTAAAATTTTATCCTTTCTGGTATATAAATAGATTTATTTTGTTTGTAAATTATGATTTATTGACTAATTATTGATTGACGTGAATTGAATAAATTCATTGAGTAATTATCGCTATCTATTCAATGCACATATCATGTATATCATGTATGAAATCACTAAATTTTCAAAGTATAAATATTAAAATGTCCTATATTAATATCATGTATGAGATCACTAAATTTAACATTAATGTCCTATATTAATGTCTTGACTATGAACATAAAATTCATAAATGTACATGTGTAAATTAAAATTTCAAATAATAATAAAGTCCATAATTTAGGTAGGTCCCCCCCCTCATGGTCCATAAAGTCTTGGATTGATGATGCTATTTCGAAAATAGCTAAGTTTGATAATATAAAGGTTCCCCATGCCTATAGAGAAGCCAATGTTGTGGAGGACTTTTTTGCAAATGAAGGGGTTAAAAGCAAAGGACAGTGCGCTTGGCTGAAAATTAGTGATTTAGGTGTTAATGTCCAAGCCTTATTGAACTATTATGCATCACATGGGAAAATTGTGTGTCATCTCATTAATGATGATAGAACGGGGTAAGTACATCACCATCATTAGATTTCATGGAGCTGAGCTAATTAGCTTATTCTGTAAGTTTGCTCAGCATGCTTTGTGGGCTCACAGGTTTGGCAGGACCATTTCAAGTCAAGATTTCATTACTGTGCTTGCTAAAATGGGAGGAGACAGGAAAAGAGTTGAGCCAGACAACTTTGAGATGCATACTAGAAACACTAAAGCATGGAACAAAGTTAAAAGTGGGGGTTTAATCCCTTTTCTAGAAAAACTCGATGGGTCTAATCAGGAAGCTATAGAGCATTTTGAGAGGAATTGGGACAATGGAGAATTAAACCTCTTTGGCAGGAAAGTTAAGCTTGATGAAAATATCATAGTTGAAGTGACTGGTATGTCCACTGAAGGACACAAATTTTTCTGGGACATGATTTTCTCTGATGAAGCGGTGGTCAGATTTCCAAAGAAAGACAAGGAAAAATTGAAACTAGTGAAATTTTCCAATAGTTATTTTGAGGTCAACACCATTAAAGCTCTCTAGAGAAAATTTATTCGTGTCATCATGGAGTATATCACCCTGGATGGTAGTTTCACTAGGGCCTACGACTATCATTTTTCCTTGCTCAATCATTTTCGCTATAAGTTCAAGGTTTCTCTTCCCTACTATCTTCTTTGTTCCTTAAGAAAGAGTTTGGAAGACCATAAAAAAAACCCAAAAATATATTCTATATTACATACTAGTTTGATTAGGTTAATTTTTTAACATTTTCAAAATATGTTGGCCCCTACTAAATTGGATGCCTCTTCAGAGTACCAAACCAAGTTGTTCAGGGAATAAACCCAATTTGAGTCTGGTGAGGATGGTCCCGATTCCGCCCTTTGTCCAGACTGGCAAGAAAACCCAAATCCATATTCCCCAATATGTCAAAGCCTGCCCTGCTTCTAAGCCTGGAAGCTCTACTCCTAAAACCAAAGGTGCTGGAAAGAATCTACTTGTCAAAAACCTTGTCAAAAACCTTGTTTTGTATTCTGAAGATTCTCCTTATTTTGAGGATTCTAGCGCTAATAATAATTCATCCTCTGTTGTCCCATCCATGGATAAATATTCTAGAACTGAGTCCCCTAGAACCTCTGACCCTACTAAATGTTGCTTCAATCTTGATAAGGAACCCTCTGCTGATTTTATGGGTATAGCTAGGAATAATACTGTGGACCATTTCAGAATGTTGAAATGGGTCTTTCATGAAATTAATGACCTGAAAATAAAAAAACTGGGCCCTCTAGAGTAAATTGGAAGAAATGGGAGCTAAGGTTTCAGTGTTAATCAAGAAGGACGTAGAGCATAAAGATTACATTGCCAGTAAAGAGATCCAGGACAATGCAGGTAAGGATAGAAGTATTGAAATAGACTTTGAATAAATGAAAAATATTGTGAAGATAATTGCTAAATAAAATAATAGGATGGCAAAACATAATGCCATCATTATCAACACTATGACTGAAAATTTGGACAAAGCTCAACAGGGGTCCTTGGTTGTTGACTTGGAAGAGACAAAAGATAAAAACCAGGAAGAGGATGTATTGGGATTTCAAAGAGAACCAGGACTAATATGAAAAGGAAGGAACCCCCCATGCCATAGATGATTCAAAATTTTAAGAAGGGTGTCCAAGATATGCAAGACCTAGAGGCAGAGACTGAGTTTGTTCTGAAGACTCTGGGTTAATTGCAGTTGGTTTTTTGATTGACCTTCCTGGCCATTTTTGGCTGGCTGCTACTTTATCTAGTTTTTTCTTTTATTGTAGCTTGTTTATTCGACTGGACTTGTTTGTCCTTCTCTTTCTTTTGTTGTAAACTTGGTTGTTTCAGGTCCCTGTAAAACCCATTTTTTCCTCTATCAAAAACATATTAAGTGCATGAAACCAATATATTAAGCACATGAAATAAAGTCCAACAAAGTACATGAGAAACAAGAAATATAGTCCATGAAATAAACAAATATAAAACGTAAAATCACATGTTTCTAGGTCATGTACTTTCTCTATAATCAAGAGACCTCTTCACACCATGTGGACTATGTGGATGACCTAAAACACTCTATACAAGAGAAAGATGAAATCAGATATAACACAATGGAAAATGATTTAATAACAATTTAATTTATAATCCATCATAAAATTAAATTATTGTCATATATGTGTCTGGATGCTCTGGTGCACTTGAAGCAACCTATAAATTCTCTAAATCAATCTACACAAACAAGACAAATAAATTCAAAATTAGATGTACAACTCTACAATTATTTTTTTAAAAATTCAATTTAATTTATATTTTATCATATTTTAATTGTACAATATTCTGAGGTTGTGCACCAAGCTCTTCTCTAGGACATAATTGTACATGCTCAACTACAAGATGTGTCTCATGCTAGAAAAGAAAAAGAATATTTAAAAATCTCATATTATGTATATATTCAATTTAAAATTTATAATTGACTTTAAATATAATAAAAAAATTAAATTACCATTTGATCTGGAGCCTACTCTACATGTCCTCCTGGTGGTGTAACTATGTCTAGGTCAGGGCTGAAAGTTGCACTATCAAAGTCCTACAAGATCAAAATTAAAGCATGTACAATTGAATTAGGTTAATATATATATAGTCAAGTTTGCACATTTTGTGTAGAAGGTTTTCTAAACAACCTAGAAATCATTAGTCTCACGAGTAGTTGCAACATCAAATGTTTTCCCGATGCCCATTCCTATTGTGGTATCAACCTAGAAATACATGTGCATAGATTTTTAACGCTTATAATATTTACAAGTGTACATGCATGCATTTCATATATCCAGTGAATTCAAAACTCATAAAATTGTAACTATACTAATGTAAAATTTAAACAAATTTACAATATGAATGTACCTACGCCTAATCTATGACACTCGATAGTGGAGGAGTGCTTGACAATCCCTAAAGATGAATCGACATGGATGTCGATTGACTCACCTAAACCAACATAAATATTTCAAACATATATGTGATTCAATTATAAATTTAAAACTCAAGTTAAATTTATGATTTCATATATAATTTTAAGAATTGAAATCAAAATACCCCATAAAGGTTGCCGAGTATGACCCATCGTTACTATCATCTGTACACCAAACAATTTGATTGTTAAAATGTATTGCAAACTTTTCTTTGATATAAACATCCATCAAAATTATTATAAAATGAATGTACATCTAGATGCATACTTATACATGTGTCGCAATGTCCTCAGGGTGATGGTCTATTGTGAGAAACTCTACAAATGAACTTATGTGACCAGATGAACCACAAGAAACTCCCCATCCACCTGAACTAGGTGTGGCCTAATCAGATCCATAGCATACTTGATGACAACTAGTACATATATGGGGGACGAGCCTCAACACTCCTGGAGTAGTACTCAGACTAGCTCCAAAAAAAATTCCTCCATCATCATCGTCTCTATGCTCCCCACCCGCTATCGCAGAAGCATGTTGATCAAGGTTTCTTATGAGTGTACTAAGGGAACCTAATGTTGAGACCAGAGATCAATGATGTATAGGTGTAGGAATGGGAGGACTAGGAGCAAGAAGGGATTTCCCATGCACTAGGTGTTGGGGATCAGCCCTTGCCCCTAATCTCTATTGTGGCATGCCACCACCAACACAATGAAATGATCTAAAATCAAAATAATTGGGATTTTTCCCCAAAACAAACTCTACATACAGTTTTCTCAAAAAATACAATGGGAACTCCCAATTAGCATGTGGGGGACTATCAAAAACCATATACCATTGATCCCAAAAATGTTCACTCATCTACAGATGTATGCACCACCTCATGCATATTCTACATTTGTTGGGTGGAATCGGTTGTCGAGTAATGGGGTCAAGAAAGTAGGGGGTTGGATGGGCTTTCATTATTTTAAGGTCTAATATTTGTTTGTTAGATAGACCATCAAAATAAAATTCTCATTTGTTCTCTCTCTTTTCGATGCCTATCAAGATCAGAATCGGTCATCCCAATGGCATAAAAAATGTCTTGCATTGCATATGCAAAACGTCTCACATATGGAGGAATCAATGCTTGACTCTGCATAGCATTGATTTGATTTTGTAAGGATGAAAATTGATCATTTATACATGCTCTCAAGTGAACCTCTTTAGATGTGATAGGTGTTGGATGTGGCATATTAGGTGGAGGGTGGAGGTGGAGGTGGAGGTGGAGGGGGAGGGGGAGAGGGAGGTAGATGTGGTTGTGGCTCAAGTGGTTGATTGATGATATCATTAATGCTAAAATCATCCATGATATGCTTGATATAAATGTGCACCTACATTAAATCATACAAAATAGGATGTGCATACATATATTAAGATCATATATTTAATTGAAATAGGATGAGCAACATATATATTAAGATCATATATTTAATTGAAATGCACATATATATACATTGATTGTTCAACTCAAGAGCATGTCCATACAAAATTAAAAATTTAACATGTACATTTACATTTAAAATAAAAAATATGATGCATAATTTGTATGTGTACAGATCATTAAACTAAACTATCTACATACATACAAATTTCAAAATTTAAGAACTATATATGCAAAATTTTAATACATCCACATATATACTAAACAATAAAGTTGAAACATTCACAAAAGCTCATTTTATGTCTAACACACACACACATGTATATATTACAATTTTTCAATAGGAGAAATCATGATCTAGTATATAGTCATAAAATATATACTATTATATATTATTCATTATAAGTTCATAAATTCCACCAAATTCATAAATCCATGTCACTAAAAATATCCATCTAGAACCAAAATCATAAATTCATGTCACTAAAAATATCCATCCAACTAAATTGATAAATTCATCACACAAAATATCTATCTTTCACCAAATTTATAAATTCATAACTATTTAAGATCATTGTCTTAATTTTGAAACTATTGTGGCTCGAGCTACTGCATCTCTTCATTTCTTTGTGTTTTTCTTTTTAGAATCAGAAGTTATCCTCTCCTCTAGCCAATTTTGATGATAATCTAAGATCCCATCCATAGCCCTGACAACATCAACAAGGGTTTGCATCCTAGATGCAAACATCCTCACAAGAGGTGTGACACATTCTTCATTTTGAATAATGTTGATTTAATCTTGGATGGTTCTAACATTTGCATTGATTTGTACTTGCAAACAAGCATGTTCATTTATTTTAGGTGGTGGAGGTGGGGGTTTACGAGGTGGAGTGGGAGGAGGTGCAGGTGAAGGTGGTGGAGATGGATGGTGTGGAGGTGGATTGTGAATATTATTGAATGGATCCATGTGATCTTTAAGATATGAGTGAACCTGCATTAGATTTGTAATTTCAAGATGTAAGATACATGTTTAGGAAATACCTTTAAACCATTCAATATAAATGGCCTTAAATAATTGAATACAAATGATAAAATATGTAAGCCTCATTTATGTCTAAGGAACATGTTACTTGAATGAAAATACAATTAACTATTAATATAATATAATCTTGTAGGATCTTATTATTGTTAAATTGGGTTTCCTTGGGCAACATTGATAACCAAATTTTAAGAACTTCTTTGATCCCCTTAAGAAATGTCATATTGGGAACCCTTAAGAAATTGAATTATGATTTAGGGTGACAGGATGGCTTAAGGGGATCTACATCAAGGTCCTAGGAGAAAATTACATGGCTCAAGTGAATAAAATTCGGTTAAGTTGCCCAAGGCAACCAAATTTCATCAAGAGCCGTTAAAGATAAAATGATGGCTTTAGGGTGTAGGGTTTAGACTTTAGAGTTTAGGGTTTAGGGTAATAGGATAGCTTAACGGGATCTACATGTAGTAAGATCCTAGGAAAAAATTACATGACATAAGGGAATGAAATTTGGTGGAGTTTCCTAAGGCAACCAAATTTCATTAAGAGCCTAAGAAAAAATGATGGCTTTAGGGTTTAGGGTAATAGGATAACTTAAGGGGATATATGTAGTAAGATCCTATGACAAAATTACATGGCATAAGGGAATGAAATTTGGTGGATTTTCTTAAGACAACTAGATTTCACTTTAAGGCCAGGTAGGACAAAATGATTGGTTTAGTGTTTAGGGTTTAGATTTTAGAGTTCAGGGTTAAGGGTTTACAAAACTTAGGGTGAAGTTTTGGCGCCCCTTGGAATATAATGAACTTGCAAGTTAGTGAAGAACATTTTCTTGTGGAATAGTTGATTGAGATATACTCTTGTTTTGAACTGACCAACCTAGATCATGAAATATCATTCATATTATAATCTTGCACGATCTTATTATTGTTAAATTTGGTTGCATTGGGCAACTTTGATCACCAAATTTTAAAACTTCTTTGATCCCTTTAAGAAATTTCATATTGGGACCCCTTAAGAAATCAAATTACGATTTAGGGTGATAGGATGGCTTAAGGGGCTCTACGTCTAGTGAGGTCCTAGGAGAAAATGACATGGATCAAGTGAATAAAATTTGGTAAAGTTTCCCAAGGCAACCAAATTTCACTAAGAGCCTTTAAAGAAAAAATGATGGCTTTAGGGTTTAGGGTTTAGGATAATAGGATAGTTTAATGGGATCTACATGTAGTAAGATCCTAGGACAAAATTGCATGGCATAAGGGAATGAAATTTGGTGGAGTTGCCTAAGTCAACCAAACTTCATTAAGAGCCTAAGAAAAAATTATGGCTTTTGGGTTTAGGGTTTAGGTACCTAATAGGATAACTTAAGAGGATATATGTAGTAAGATACTATGACAAAATTACATGGAATAAGGGAATGGAATTTGGTGGATTTTCCTAAGACAACCAAATTTCACTTTAAGGTCAGGTACGACAAAATGAATGGTTTAGTTTATAGGGTCTAGATTTTAGAGTTCAAGGTTTAGGATTTACAGAACTTAGGGTGAATTTTTGGTGCCCATTGGAATATAATGAACTTTCAAGTTAGTGAAGAACATTTTCTTGTGGAATAGTTGATTGAGATCTACTCTTGTTTCAACTGACCAACCTAGATCATGAAATCTCATTCATATTATAATCCTGCATGATCTAATTATTGTTAAATTTGGTTTCCTTGGGAAACTTCACCAAATTTTAAGAACTTCTTTGATCCCCTTAAGAAATGTCATATTGGGACCCCTTAAAAACTTGATTTACGATTTACTTTGATAGGATGGCTTAAGGGGATCTAGATGTCTAGTGAGGTCCAAATTTATTCATACTATGGCCTCATTGGTTCCATCTAGCTCTGGGTCAAAATTGTTTACCCCTCTAATAAAGAAAGTATCATGTTAAAAATTAATGAATCTATACATATCACAAAAATAACATACATCTATCAAAACAAGTAAAAATTTCCTCCTACATTATAGGATATCAAAATAACTATGAAATATTTTAATAATTATACTTATACTCACTTATTAATAAGTTATATCATACATAATTTTAATCACATAATAAAGGAATAAATATACATATGTAGAAGATACAAAAATAAAAAGAGGCTACTCACATGGATCTTGATCCTTCTAGGAAGTTCCTAGATTGGTGTATTTCTTGTAGGACTCTATGTAGGTGTTGGGACCTTCACCTCTCTCCTTGTATATTTCCAACAATCCCACTCACTCCCTCTGTAAAATTATTTCCTTTGTTATTATCTAGTTCTTTTAGTCTTCTAAATTAACCTCTTATTTATAGGAGCATAATATGAATCCTCCTCCTATCTCTATTGTAATAATAGCATAGTTCCTCCAACCTATCATCATGTACCTCCTCCCTATCCCATGTAATAGGTGTACCTTAGCTGTTAAATGGTTCCATATTGGTCTCCTTATTGATGCATTTCTATCCTTCCACATAAATCTATATAATATCAAAATATAGGCAATTTTATGGTTATTGAATCTCTCTTAATTTCTAAAGAATCCATTATGATTGAGGATGGGTGGATTATTATCTAGGATCACATCTTAAAAATCCTATAGAGGTCATGGTATGTGTTTCTTAATACATATATTCCCATACAAACCTCTTTCCATGTATTATCAACTCTCCTATATAATAGACACCTTACTAGATTTAAATTGCATATGATATATACCCAAATGTTTCCAATTAGAATTGATATAATTACAATTTTATGATATTCTAGATATTCATAATAGTTTTCATAAATCTACCAAATAGAACCATTCTTGACATTGAACCTACATAATTTTAGGTATGTCCAATGAAAGAAACTTTACCCATATCACTCTCACTCGCGCTCTCCTATCTTGTGGATATAATAGAATAAATTTTTCTTCCAATGATTTAGATCCCTAATGATCATGTCTAAGTGTCATAGAGAGTGATCATCCACTCTTCATAAACTTGTAGAAACCAAAAGGTTTTATATTATGTGTTCAAATAAGTGAAAACAGTACAAAAAGCTCTACTGATTGGTGACAACAGAGGGTTTTTTAAGGCAACCAAATTTCATTTTAAGGTCCTAAGACAAAATTCAAATTCTTTACTGCTGAGGGTTTAGATTTTATAGTTCAGGGTCTAGGATTTAGCAAAATTAGGGTGAAGTTTCAGTGGCCCTTGGAATAATTTAGACTTGCAAGTTAGTGCCAATTGGAATCAATTGTACGTGCTTAGATTTACAAATTTGCTAACTAAATTTGCAAACAAACATCAAGATAAACTTTATGAATTTTAACTATTCTTTAACATATTGTTTTCTAATCTAATTATAATTTAACATTAAAACTAAAGTTGAACATATCATTTTTTTCCATACAATGCAAATAAATTTAAAACATTTAAACAATGCAAATGAATTTTTTTGAGCTCGAAATTACCTAGTTTTCAAAATCAAAATGATCTATTTGATTTCAATTTAGGGTTTTAACAAATTTTCTTGTTTCAATTAAATTTAGGGTTTCAATTTCTAAGAAATTAGGGTTTTTAATGCAATTTTTTCATTTGAATTAAAATTATGATTTTCAAATTCAATTTTTTCATTTGATTTCAATTTAGGGTTTCAAGAAGCTTGATTAGGGTTTATAAATGCAATTTTTTTATTTCATTTCAATTTCTAGGGTTTTGAAATGATTTTTTTTTTTGTTTCAATTAAGGTTTTCAAATTCTTTTTTTTTTGTTTAATCGAACAATTTAGGTTTCAAAAGTTAAATTTTCAAGGTTCATTTTTTAATTTCTATTAAAAAATATTTAGGTTTCATTGCATTTCTTCATTGCACTCACCCTGAAGTTGCCATATAAATTTTACTAAAATAATATTATTCTTCCTAAGGTGGGTGTGTCCTCTTAGTTAGCTTTGAACCATATAATTCTAATAAGTGAAAGGTTAGTTAAGTGTGGAATAGATGACTCTTTCTTTGAATGCACAAGACAATTGAGAGGGCAGGTGAATCAATTGTAACTTAAAACTTCAAAAACCTCAAAAACATTTAGATCCACACTAATATAGTTAATCCTTAATATTTTAGAATGATTTAGCTAACAAAAACATAATCAAAGTATGATGTAGAAAAATGTATCCCTTTACATTTTCACACTTTTTTTGGGCCCTCGTAATTAAATTGGACTTAATTATGTCTTAATAAGCCCTATTTTACATCTAAAAGCCTAATAAATTAAATTTTTTGAAGGGGAAACCCAACAACAATTAATGCTAACACTTAAGTAAACACCTTGAGTAATGTGTGTTCAAGGAATAGTGACTTAGGACCCATTCACCCATGAGTCAAAGGGTCCTCCCTAGGCTTTGGAACCCATTTTTAAAACATGTTTTGGTGGTAATTTTATCATCCAAAATTCAAATTTTAAATGTCAGCTTGAAATGTTTAATTCTCAAGAAATTAAGGATAAATGTCTATAAATACAAGGTTATTTTATCAATTCAAAACATCTAGCAAAAGGTAAATTATTATCAAGAGTATTCAAGAGCATATTTCTCAAGAATTTATTCTAGCATTCAAAATCTCATGCATCATGTAAAATTTGCATTCATTCATGGATGCTTTTGGAGATAACATTGTGATGTAGGTTCCAAGATCTAATCTAAGCATTTAATTCAAAGATTCAAAGAAAGATTCACACATCAAGATCCATATCCATTGAAGCCATCTCATGCAATAGTTTATTATTTCCAAGGTTTATTCAAGGGTTTCTTTAATTGCAACATTGTATTGTCCATTCATCATTCCTTTCATGCTTTCATTATTTCATTTCAAGGTCTAATTAGCAGAATGGGGTTTGACCAAGGAAAACCCCAATTTATAAAAAAAAAACAATTTTCCCCTCTTGTGTTTGTATTACAAATCTTAGGTTGAAGGAAAATTGATGAATGGAGACCTCTAAAGTGTAAAATTACAAAAGTTACAAAAGTTGTCAAAGCTGCAAGAAAGGTTGTCAAGATCATGGAAAATCATATCTCATATTTATTTTATCTAATTTTTTAGTGAAACTAGTGGGAAATTACATCTTAGATCTATCTTCAAAGGCTCCAAAAAATTCAAGTCAAAAATTTGTCTCAAGGCCCATTCGCCATTTTTGGACAGGGGGTCTTGGACACTTTGAACTAACTGGGACACTCTACAACTAATTTTGAGGTAAGTTATAAGTGTCTTCCACTCATCCAATTTGCATAAAAATGATTGTTTCTATTAGATTTATGTTTTATCTACATGAATTACATCTTATATTACATCTTTGAGATTATTTTCTATTTTATCTTCATCTCCAAAAAGTGATGTTTGATCTTTACCCCCATCCACACACACACACACAAAGGAAATTATTATATCTTCCATAGAATTGACATACATAAGGGATAAAAGTTAATTTTTTCTTGGAGGATTCCATTTCCTTAATGAAATAGAAAATAGGTAGGTTCATTGCATCCTATTTTCTCCCTTCTATTTATAGTAAGTTTTGTAAAACATTCCAAATGAAGTATAAAATCATATGTTTTGGTGAACCTATGCTATTTTTCTATGTTTTATTCTGCTGAACCCGATATTTTGAACATTCTAATTTCTAATTTGGATTTCATTCAAACCCTAGATCTAGGATTTGAATTACTTCATTGCATTTATGGTTTCCAAATTTGGCTTAAAGTTTGCTTACATTCTAGGTGTAAACTTGCATTTTGCACTTATTTTAAATCTTAAAATTCAACAAAAATTGCATACTATTAGATTTTATTTTGCATATTATTTACATCATAGCATACTTTAAGTCACTCAAATAAAAAAATTGGATCAAACTTGTATTTAAAAATAGGTAATTTTGGTTTTATTTTACCATCATTTTGCACTTGCATTTAAAGATGATTTTCCAAGATTTCTGAAACTGTTAGTACTAGTTTGCTACTTGGAATAGAGAGCACATATAATCACTTAGAAATTGCATTTTTCATTAAATTTAAAAACCCTGCATAGAGATACATTCTCCCATGGCTGAATGATTCCTTCAAGGCCTCTCAAAACAATCATTTTTGAACTTTTTTGTCGTTTTATGCACTTCCCAGATCTTCTAGTAATCAACTATTTTAGTTTCAATTTTTTTAGGATTTTCTTTTTCATGCATTAGGTATAGTCATCCATTGAATTTAAGAATTGTTACATTTCAGATTTGTAGAGCAATTATTGCATCATGTTATTATCCAAAGTCTCTTGTTATCATACTTCATGTTATATTTTTATATTTTGTTGAATACTCTAATAAATTATTGTTACAATAATATGAATATTAAGTCATTTCTCATCTTTTCTTGTTATTCATTAATCCCTCTCCCATGTGTGAAACTAACTTAAAGTGAAAGAGAATAAAATCTTGGACAATCATGACAATCAGGTTTTTTCTTCTCCCAATATCTCTCATATTTGCGAAGAATATATTTTGGTGTTAGAGGAACGAATCTTTGAGATCCATGAGAACCTTATTTTTTTCTCTTCACCTACTTCTGCCACTTGGGAAGACATTGTTGGATACAAGGATGAGACCATTGGCACATCCCCTAATACCATTTTGCATATTTCTACTATTTGTGACAATGATTTTATACAAGAGGACGCCATCATTGACAAGAAAGACAATACAACCATTGATAACTCCCCTACTTGTGATGAAGGTATTCTAGAAGAACCAACCATTAAATTTTGTGAACATCTAGCTTGTTTCTCTCCAAAAAAGTCTCCTATTAGAGAAGATATCATGGTGCAAGAAAACAACAACATTGAAAAATGTCTTTGAATCAATAGTAATGTGGATTCATTAGATGAGGATGATGAGGTAGAATTGCACTCTCCTTCACTAAAATATCATCAAAATAATGATAAGTATTTTGAGGTTATGAACATTACATCTCCCTCAAGTACTGTAATTCTTAGACCTCCTACAAGTCCTCTAATTATTGGACCTCCTAAGTCATCTCCTAAACCACTTATTATCCTTTATCCACCCTAACATCAACATTGAGTTCAAAAAAACTCATACTTATCTTAGAACCACCTAAAAAGGAACCATTAGCTCTAGGGGATATCTTGAACTTTACAAGGAAAATTTCTAGTAATAATATTTTGTAGCAACTGATTTATAATACCATTGCTCACACATAATGAAAGGAACAATAGGAAACCATTAACCATTCCTACTTCATTACCATTACCTCAACCATATCTCCCACTTGCACCTAATATCATCCAATGTAGTGGTGTAGTGCAAGAAAAAGTATCCCTTTTTACACTTAATTTGGGAAATAATAATAATAAAATGAGCTAAATTATGCCTTAATTTAGCGTTGTAATATGTATTTTACATATTCAAATTTATTTTAGCACTGATTAAATAAAATGGACTTAATGGTGCTTTATTTATGGTGTTGTAAGTTGTACCCTTACACTTTCACACTAATCTAGGGATTTATTAATTAATTGAGGTTAATTTTTCCTTAATTGCACCCTTTACTTCAAATCCAAGCCTAATTAATTTCAAATGAAACTTGACATTCATAAATTTCATAACATGGGTGAGTGTAGGATCATGGGGGTCCATAAAGTGGTGATATGAAAAACAAATTGGTTGACAACCTTTTTAATCTAAATTTAGTGAAATGAAAAGATTTTATTCAGAAAATTGTCAGCTTTCTAAAATAATAAGATATGCCTTATTTGGAATTAAATAGATAATTATTATTGATTTTCTACATACATTCTAACTAAAGTCTTAATTGATAGAATGATTGAAAAACATCTATAATTCTTAAATGATTTAACTTTTTTTAATCCAAAAGATGTGACACATTTTATCCTTCCCATGATATACGATGAAAAAGAAAAAAAAAAATCATAAATTTTTGAACAAGTTATGGTGGTCTGACAAGCAAGTTTTATTATTTTAAAAAAAATTAATAAAAAAATCATAACTAATTATTTACTTGCAAAAAAATTACAAAAGCAATGTGGCACATTGAGGTATGTGTCCTCTGCTTATATTGAAATTTTCAAAATAAAATTATCATTTTTCTCGTACTTAGGTTGGTTAGACATACACCTGTTATTTTCTCCTAAAAATTTAGTACTATTGCATTGAAATTTCAAATTTTCATCAATAGATTTACTTTTTTCCAAGAAAGGAATAATATCTTAGAAACTACATTCAACTTGCTACAAATTCTATTCTTACATTTTTCCAATATATTAGTAACTTATTCAATTTTTTATGTATAGTGGCCTAACTCTATTTTTCTAAATTTTCATGCACTTAAGGGCCTAGTTTGGACCCTCATGATCCTTCACTAAAACATATAACACTTAACATTGGAGAATATGTGTCATATGTGAGTGACCTAGGACTCATTCACCCAAGGGCGAATAGCTCCTCACTTTGACCTTGGACCTAAATTTTCATTAATCCTTTGACAATATTTCAATGATTTCAAATGTGTATTCACATGTTGACTTGTGTTATTTGAATTTTGGGAATTCATGTTAACATATATATAAATATAAGAGATCATTTCACTATGTTTCATCCTAGAATTTTCAAGTGAGCATTCCTAATAGCAAGTTTATGAGTTCAAGAGCATTATCAAATGTATTTTCAAGGCATTTAAAGGCATATTTATACAAGATTATAATTTCTACAATCAAGATCCCATTGCCATGTCAATGTCTACTTGCACCATGCATGTTATTTGAGCTAATATATTGATGTAGTGTTCAAGATACATTCAAGAATTCAAAGGAATTTTTTTAAGTGAAGTTTCATGATCAAGACCCACATCCATTGAATCCATCTCATGCAACCTGTAAATCCATATTCCAAGGTTCAAACAAGGGTTTGGTGAGTTGTGACATTGCATTTGTTCATTCATCATTCCTTCATGCTATTTCATTACATTACAAGGTTTAATTACCAAAAAGGGGTTTGACCAAGGAAAACCCCTATTCACCAACAAGAAAACATTTTTCCCTCTCGACGTGTGTTGGAAAATTTTAGGTGGAAGATCTCTTCGAAAGCCAAATTGCAAAGTTTCCAAAGTTGAATTTATTGTCATCGTTGTTGCAATTTCATAGAAAGTGACCCACAAGATTTATTTTTGATTATCTGACTATGAGATCTAGGAATCAAGAATTTATTTTAATGTATTTCGATTGTGATGAAGACATCGAGAGGGTCAGTTTATGAAAGAGGTACGTATATTTTTATGGCTGGCGAAAATCTGATTTAAAACCCATGTTTTAAATAATTGATTATGATCACACACAAAATATTGGCTCTAGAGGTTATGGTTTGCATGTACTGAATTTTTGTTGTTTGGGCGGCTAGTGAAATTAAAATTGCACCTATTACCTAATGTTTCAAAAGCCAATATTTAAAATGTTATTCAAAAACATTGTGCACATGAAAAAGAATATTTTAGGGAAAATTAAATATTTGTCACATTATAAAGTTTGTTGTAAACTTTATTAAAATCACTTTCCCCACTAACCCACCAAGACAAAAGCCCACAACAAAGGATATTGGTATGGGAGAGTGGAAGGAAAGTGGGGAGATCATGAAGGAGTTTAAATATTAATGGAGATTATTTAAAATTGTGCAAAGTTATATTAAACATTTTTTAAATGTTTTTTGTTGCTTTGAAAATACTTTCCCACCAGCATGTCGTAGCTCTTGTTGTCATCAACAAAAGCTAGCAGGCAAGTAGGGAGAGGAGAGGGAGATGTGGGGAAAGTAATGGAGGGAATTATAAAATAGTTTAAATATACCAATGTTGTTCTAATGATTTTTTTCTCTTTTTTTCTTACAATATTTTAAAGGAGAACAATTCTAGCAATATTTTATGCAATTTTTGTTGCTAGTAACATTAAGAATGCCATAAATGATACCTCATTCCATGGCAATTGTTTGTTTATTTTTTAAGGGGTTTTTATACCCACCATTGCCAAGAATAATCTACAATGAACCTCTCTTGGAGCTGAAAGAAAAATGTGATCACATTTTAGGGTTTTAACTTGAATTTTAATGACATTTTATAGTTCAAAACCATGGTTTTTTTCTAGAAAGGTGCCTCAACCATTTCCATTACCTACAAATCATTTTTAAAGAATTTTTTGATGTTTTTGAATGCTTGATAGTGATGAAAATGACTAAAATAAATTGCAAATTGTTTGCATACAACAAAATGGTGTGTAATAAATCCAATTGTTGCACTGTTAATAAGTTGTAGTATTCGGTGAATGGAAAGTATTTGAATGCAAAAATTTAGTTAAATGAAAATGTATTTGTTGAAGGCAAGTGAAAATAAGTGAATGAATGGATTAATTATCAATCCAAGTAATGGAAAAAATGGGCCAGTAGCAATCAAAATGGTCAAGTAAAATGGATACCAACAAACTGTTCAAGACAAAATGTAAAACTCTAAATGTAGATTAAAATGAAAGCTCTAGAGGATAAAGTGTAGAGTCCAAATCAAGTTTTTACTACTAGTAAGTTGGTTTTCTCCCAGGAGTGATATTTTTCACTTGCAAGTGAAAATGGAGCCAATAAATGGGTTTTACAAGCAAATAAAAGATTTGCACGAGAATTGCAAATGAAGGAAAATAAAAAGAGTGGGAAAATGAAGAGTGAGAAGCTTCAAATCATTATGCAAATCAAGGGAGATGAGTGATACCATGTGTCAATGGTGGGTTCTTTTTAGGGATTTTTCATTTTCTTCTAATTTATCTTAAAGTGACAAGTTGTTTTCATTGTAGGGGGTTCCAATATTTTTATAGGTTGAGGATCTTGTAATTTCTATATAGGGATTTGTCTCTAGAGTTAAAAGTTCTTTAAATTTATGAGTTCCAATGGTGTAATCCATTTCTATCAATAGCAAGCAAATCAATTTGCAGATTATGATGAACAATGTCATACTGTAATGTCTCTAGAATGTATGCATTATATTTTCAATCAAAGTAATCAAGGATTATGATTTTTTTTGTTGAAATTTTATTTTCATAGGTGCCTATATTGTTGGCTCCTATTCAAAGAATGGGTTAAAGGTTCTCTCAATTAAATGCTAAATATATTGTATTGCATTTAGGACTAGTAAGAATGTTGCAGATGTGTATTAAAGAGACTTCGCTATTGTAAGGCAATAATGGCTTAATGGTCACTAGTTTTGTGATTGGGCTATTACTAGATGGGATATTTTATTTTGACTCTGTTATGGACAAGGCACTTATCTAGTGTATTTATTTTGTGTAAACCTTGGAAGGAATCACCATTTAAAAACTTAATGAATCTTTTCCATTTTCAAGTTTAATTTGTTAGGTTTTTTGTATCTTGATGGAGATTAAAGAACACAAGGGTTGTGATTGGGAATGATCCTATTGTAACTTATGTGTGTGTTTGAGATGAATATTTCCCTTAAATTATATGTTCTCGATGTGGATTCAAGGAGCAAGGGGATCATGTTTAAATGTAATGAAATGTATAACATTCTTTATACATTTATCTGAGAACCATCCACTTTTTAGAAGTTTGTTGGTGTTTTTCCTGCATCCCCCAATCCTATGGAAAAAAATAATTCCTTAACCAAGGGATCAAGAGGTTAAGACAAAGGTCTTGCACTATCAACACATCAGGGACAAGAATGGCCAATGAACAAGGCTATAATCAAATAATTTGGAAATACTGTCCATTTCACAACTCTCCTAGGCAGATTAGAATAATGTGCATTTGGAAAGAGAGAATTTGGTGAATTTGAAATTTTTGTCCAAATATTGAAATTTAAAAACCTTGAAGAGGTTTTTTTGTAAAAAATTTAAAAGAATTTATGTGTGACTATGTTATTGGAGGAGATCTAGAATGAAATTTATCTTTGAAAGAACTTCATATTGTTTGAATTTTAGACCTCTATGAAGAGAGGTGATGACTTTTTGAAAAGAACCTAATGAGATTTTGAAGAATATTTTAGGTACAAATATTTCCAGTCAGGAGAGAAAATTTGCATCTACAACATATCAAGTTCCAGCTATATCTCAAAGAATTATTTTCTCTATGAAAGATATACACCATTAAATTTTAATGTTATTTAAGGTTTCCCAAACCCTATTCCTAATGAAGTTAGGGAAAAATTACCAAAGTTCAAAGGGAAAAGCTTAGAATCAACATCTCAGCATCTATAAGAATTTTTTGATTTGATGGGAGATTTTGAGATAAGACATGAAGATGTTGTCATGAAGTTTTTTGTTCAATCTCTAAAGGAAGATGTTAGAGATTGGTTTTCATGTTTGGTACTAGTATGTTTTATCTCTTCATGGAATGATTTCATGGCAACATTCATAGAATAGTTTGGTGAAAGAAATGATCCAAGTATAGTGAGAAAAAAATTTATGAAGATCCACAAAGAAGAAGAGTTAGTCCCAACTTTCAATCTTAGATTTGTAAAAATATTAGGTGACATTCCTAAAAATATATGACCAAATGATGCATTGTGAATGTTTATTTACCTTGGTGCATTTTATAAAAAAATGAGCTATTTGTTAAGAGATAAAGATCCTACAACACTTAATCAGGCATATCAAATTTCCGTGGATATTGAAAACAACTCAAAATATTCAATGATGAAGTGATACATGGTTGTAAGTGTTGGTTATCCTAACACACCTTATGTAAATGGAATTCATGGTTCGTACAATACAAATGATTGTCAAGATGATAATTCTTTTTCTATTTTTATTTTTCCAACATTACAACTTGCAAATCATGGTGAACTGCAAGTTGAATATGAACAAAATCTGAGGAATGTTGATCCTATGTATTTTGTTCAAGAATTGTCTAATAAGAAGACGTACAAGGGGGAATCACCATATGATTTTTTTATAAGTTTTCTAGATGCCTTGTTGGAGGTCCCTAAATATTTCAGACTTGAGAATTCAACATGCATTGATTTGTTTTGTGAAATCTATCACCCAATGTTGAGTACTTTACCAAAAGGCTTGAAGCTTGTTAATCTTGATCAGGTATTTGATTGGATAGGGATTGCTAAAAGAGTCCAATGTGGTTATGCACAGAATTTCATGTCCTAGAATATTGACAATAATTTTCCTATTGATCAAAATCATAACATGATGCACATAACTAAAGAGAGTATATCAAAAAATGAAAATTCATCTTGTGTAAATGAGGATAGTGATTGTAATCATCCCACAAGAAGAATATATGCAAATTAATATATTAGTGACAATAGTACAAGTGTTGTTGATTTCTCATTACAAATCAATGGTCAAGGTATTGAAAATGAAAATTTAAGCATTCATTCTGAAAAATTCTTAGCATATTTTATGTAGCACATGAAGATCATGATGACAATGAACCTGATTATTTTTATTAGGATTATGAAAGCTTCTATGATGATGATCTAGAGGCATTTTATTCACATAAAAGATGCAATGATAAGAATGATGATGAAGTCACTAGTTCACAAGCGACTGAACAAACTTCATATGATGAGTACTTGGAATGTAGCTCATGTTTGCTACTAATGGAGCATACTAACTTTGTGAATGATGATGATTTTGAAGATACAAATTTGTGTTCAGTGTCCGACTCCTAAGTATAGTGTTGGGGTATGTGTAGGATCATGATGGACCAAAAAGTGGTGATATGATGGGTATTTGTAGGGTATGTGCTTGATGATTTTTTTTAACCCAAAATTGATGAAATGAAAATGGTTTATAAAGGAGATTCTAAGCTTTCCACCAATATAAATTATGCTTTACTTTGAATTTAATAAATTATTATTATTCATTTTCTATTTGAATTATGACTAAAGTCTTGATTGATAGGCTGATTGAAATACATCTATAGCTTTCAAACGGTATCACATTTTTGGAATCCAAAACATGTATCACATTATATGCTTCGCATACTATAGGATTAAAAAAAGATAAATTGAATTTCATTAAGTTTTGACCAAGTTAAGGTGGTTGGACATATGAGTTTTATATTTTTAAAAGTTGTAATAAAAAATTCATAATTAACTATTTACTTGGAAAAACAATACAAAACAATATGCATCACATCTAGACATGAGTCCTCTACTTATGTATAAAATCTTACAAAAAAATATTATCATTTTATTGTGGCCAGGGTGGTCAAAACGACACCTACTTCTTATTTTTTCCATGAAATGTAAGTACTACTACATTGATATTTCAAATTTTAACAAAATAGATTTTTTTTTAAAAAAAAAAAACCTAGTAGTTTGGAAACTACATTAAATTTGCTACAGATTCTATTCTTACATATTTTTGAAATAATATAGATAACTTATTCAAATTCTTACATCAAGTTTCCTAACTCTGATTTTTCTGAATTTTTTGCCACTTAAGGGCTTGTTTTTTCCATGATGCTCTTGCACATACCCATAAAGTATAAAGAGGATGTTGATGATGTTGACTATTGAATCTATGAACATGACCATGTCCTTGCTATTGATGATTTTTTAGATGAAAAAAATATAGAAATTTCAATTATACATAAAGAGGATGATGATGTCCACATCAATCGAAGAATGGGCTCATTAGTGAATGATCAAGTTATGCATTATGAAAAACACGTGGATCTTGGATCAACATTATTACCAATTGATAATGTGAAAAAGCTTGATGATTTATCTAACTATGAAATTTTAGAATGTATTGATATCGTAGAACTTTTTGATCTATGTGTAGAGAAACCAAATAATGGAAGTAATAGTGGGTTTCATGTTAGTGTTCATGTGAAATTGAATACGGTTGTTTCTTTTCCTCACAATATGAAAATGGACATGATTGTTTTGAATGAGGTGTGCAATAGTGTAACGGATGATGAATTCATATTCTGATTTGTTGGTAAACAAGAACCATGCTATGGTGGATCTATTAAATATAGGTCAGATTCTTTCCTATCAAATAATAATTGTAGCAGTGCATATTTTACACAAGGTCAATATGAAAATTTTGACTCGAGGTTAGGTTTTGAATTATTTGAGCCTTCCTTTGAAACATTTTACATTCAGTTGAATGATAAGTTAAAAAATGAATTAGATTATGTTACTAAACTTGAGATGAGTGCATTTACCCAGTTTTGGGATGTTGATGATGCATATGAGCTTCATTTCCATGACACCAAGGAGTGTTTTGATATGGCTAACTCAAAATGCTTAGATTTTTTCTTGTATCATTATGTCCAATTCAATGAGGTTCTTGAAAATGAGCCTTTTTCTTTTTCATGCACATAAGGGTTTTTTGCATATTGCACAAGGGTATGTGCAGGATCATCATGGAAAAAACTAGCCCTTAAGTGGCAAAAAATTCAGAAAAAACAGAGTTAGGCAACTTCGCGTAAAAATTTGAATAAGTTATATATATTATTTTTAAAATATGTAAGAATAGAATCTGTAGAAAATTGAATCTAGTTTCTAAACTACTAGGTTTATTTAAAAAAAATGTATTTGGTGAAAATTTAAAATTTCAATCTAGTAGTACTTAAATTTCAAGGAAAAAATAAGAAGTAGGTGTCTATCTGACCACCCTAACCACAATAAAATGATAATATTTTTTTATAAGATTTTAGACATAAGTGGAGGACTCGTGTCCAGATGTGATGCATATTTTTTGTAATTTGTTTCCAAGTAAATAATTAATTATAAATTTTTTATTACAAATTTTAAAAAATATAAAAACTCATATGTCTGACCACCTTAACTTCCTCAAAAATTCATGAAATTCAATTTTTCTTTTTTTAATCCTATAGTATGCAAAGAATAAAATGTGATAATTATTTTGGATTCCAAAAATATGCTACCATTTGAAAGCTATAGATGTTTTTCAATCAGCCTATCAATCAGGACTTTAGTCATAATTCAAATAGAAAATAAATAATAATTATTGATTGAATTTAAAGTAAAGTATAATTTATATTGGTGGAAAGCTAAGAATCTCTTTAAAAAACCCTTTTCATTTCATCAATTTTGGGTAAAAAAAAAGTTGTCAGCCACATACCAAGTACAAATACCCATCATATCGCCACTTTTTGGCCCATCATGATCTTGCACATACCCACAACAAAGTGATTATGGAAATTCTAATTTTGATATGCAAACTCAATATGATGTCAAATTTTATGATATCAACGGCGAAGTGGACTATGAATGTTTTTATTTTTCATTTCAGTTGGATGAGAACTGAGTGGAACATGATAGTGAGCTGGATAAGGTGAAATCTCACAATGATTATGGATTTTAGTCAATGTTTGATTGCAGATTTCAGATTGAAAAAGTTAATGGTGATAGTGGCAAGCTCAAACAAATGGTAATTATGGTCAATGGCAATGCTAGTGACAAGGTTAGTTTGTGGGAATTTTATGGAAATTTTTGCAAACTTGGCCTGATGTAAACAATAGAGAATAGAGTGTTTCACAAAGCTAAATATTAGTTTTTCATTTTTGGGGGTACCAAGTGAGGTTTGAAAAATGGTTTCAATGAAACATAAAGGAGTGGTTCTAGAGCACCCAATGGATTTGACACTTGGTCTACTCCCCAGAGATCTAGAATCTTGACATGCCTACAAGAGGCATGCACCCATGAATATAAGCCACTGATAGCACCTTCAAATTTTGCAAATTTGAAGTGATTATATCTCTTTAATGTGTCGAAAGAGCCTGGCCTGCATCTTGTCAAATCTATCCCAAGGCCCATCTTCATCGATTAAAATTTTGCAACACAAAGGTTATTCTACAAATTCACTTGGTATAATGTTTTTTGGTGCATATTATAATATTCCTAGTCAGTTTCAGGCCCCTAGAATGAGTTTTCATTGCTATTTAATCCTTTTATAATCATGACCAGCCTAAAATTAGTGTTCTAAAAAGTTTCAAATTACACAATTCTAAAGGAAGCCCATTTCTTTTTTTAGTTTAAAACATCTCCAAATTTGATTTTGTAAAAAATAGAGGCCATTTGATACATTATTTTAATGTATTTAAGTTGTGATGAACACATCCGGAGGACCAGTTTACAAAGGAGGTACCAAAATGAAAATGGCTAGGCGAAATATGATTTAAAACCCATATTTTAAATAATTGTCATGATTGCATGTAAAAACTCTTAGCTCTAGGGGTTACAATTTGCATGCAGTGAATTTTCCCCATTTGGGTGGCAAGCGAAATTAAAATTGTACCTATTTCCTAATGTTTCAAAAGCCAATACTTAAAATATTATCAATAGTTTAAATGTGATTGAAAAGAATTGTGCACATGAAAAGGAATATTTTTCACACATTATAAAGTTTCCTTTAAACTTTATTAAAATCTCTTTCCCCATTAGCATATTGGGAGAAATTTTCACAAACGAGGATGTTGGTGGGGGAGTGGGGAAGGCAAGTGAGGAGCTCATGGATGAGTTTAAATATTAATGGAGACTATTTAAAATAGTGTATAGTTATATTAAATATATTTTTAATTTTTTTCTTGCTTTGAAAATCCTTTCCCACAAGCCCACCGTAGCTTTTGCTACTGTTAGCAGAAGTTAGCGCGCAAGCAGGGAGAGTAGAGGGAGATGTGGGGAAAGCAATGGAAGGAATTTTAAAATATTTTAAATGTACTAATTATGTTATAATGATTTTTTTCTCATTTCTTCCTATAATATTTTAAAGGAGAACAATCCTGGCAATATTTTATGCAATTTTTCTTGCCACTAACATTAAGAGTGCCTAGAAATGACTCCTAATTCCATGGCCATTGTTTTGTTGTTGTTTTGAGGGGTTTTCTGCCCACCATCACCATGAATAATTTGTAATTCCATTTTTGAGTTGCAAACCATGGTTTTTATTTCCAGAAAGGTGCCTCAACCATTTCCATTACATGGGAATAATTTTTAAAGAAGTTTTTGATGTTTTTTAGTGCCTAATATTGATGGAAATGACCCAAAAAAATTGTTGATTATTTGCGTACAACAAAATTTGGTGTACAAGAAATCCAATTCTTGCACTATTGAAAAGATGCACTATTCAACAAATGGAAAGCATCTGAATAAAAATAGTAATTAAAATGAAAATATATTTTTTGAAGCCAAGTGATAGAAATGTGAATGAATGGATTATCAAAAGACAAATAAAAGTAAAAATGGGTCAGTTACAATCAAAATGCATAGGTAAAATGGATACTAATGAAATTTTTGACAAAATTTCAACCTCTAAATGTAGATTAAAATAAAAAATCCAGAGGATAAAGTGCAGATTCCACATGATGTTTTAACTAGTAGTAAGTGAGTTTTTACCCAAGAGTGATATTTTTCACTTCCAAGTGAAAATGGAACCAATAAATGGGATTTCACAAGCAAGTAAAAGATTTGCATGGGAATTACAAATGAAGATAAAAATAGTGGTTATTTAATGAAGAGTGGGAAGCATCAAACCAGGTTGCAAATCAAGAGAGTTGAGTGATGCCACGTGTCAATGGTTGGTTCTTTTTAGGGATTTTCCAATTTCTTCTCATTTCTCTTAAAATGAGAAGTTGTTTTCATTGTAGGGGGTTCTAGTATTTTTCCAAGTTGAAGATCTTATAATTTTCGTATAGGGATTTATCTCTAGAGTTAGGATTTCTTTAAATTTTAGAGATCCAATGGAATAATCCATTTCTATTAATAGCAAGAAAATCAATTTATAGATTATGATGAATAATGTCATACTGTAATGTCTCTAGAATGTATGCATTATATTTTCAATCAAATTAATTAATGATTATGATTGTTTTTTTTGCATATTTGCTATAATAGGTGTTTAAAGTATTGGCTCCTATTCAAAGAATGGGCTAAATGTGCTCTAAATTAAATGTTGAATATAATATATTGCATTCAGGATCGGTAAAATTGTTGCAAATTTATCTTAAAGAGACCTCAATATTGTAAGGCAAGAATGGCTTAATGGTCACTACTTTTTTTGTTTGGGCTATTATCAAATGGGTTATTTTATTTTGAATTTGTTATGGACAAGGTACTGGTCTAGTGTATTTATTGTTAGAAAACCATGGAAGGAATCACCATTTAAAAATATAATGAATCATTTTCATTTTCAAGTTTAATTTATTAGGTTTTTTGTCTCTTCATGAAGATTAAAGAACACAAGTGTTGTGATTATGAAGGATCATATTGCAACTTCATTGTGTGTTTGAGATGAAGATTTCCCCTAAATTATATGTTTTCATTGTGGATCCAAGCTGCAAGGGGATCATTTTTTAATGTAATGAAATGTATAACATCCTTTATGCATCTATCTAAAAACATTCTACATGTTAGAAATTTTCAATGTGTTGTGTTGTACAAGTTTCATTAAATATGTAGATCTTCATATAGGAACACCCTCCCAAATTTTGTGGAACTCAAACTACATAAGGTTGATTATAGCGTTGTTCATTGGAATTTCTTGTCCTTGATGTGTTGATAGTGCAAGACCTTTTTCTTAAATTCTTAACCCCTTGGTTTAGGCATTTTTTTTTCCCTTAGGATTGGGGGTTGCCATAATAAACACCAAAACACTCATCATTATTTTCATTTTTTCATTATTTCATTTCAAGATTTAATTATGAAAAGATAGTTTTACCAAGGAAAACCTCCATTCACCAAAATAAAAAAGAGATTATCCTCTTTTTTGTGTGTTGTGGATCTTAGGTTGAAGGAAAATTGAAGATTGGAGATCTCTAAAAGGAAAAATTATAAAAGCTGCAAAAGTTGTCAAAGTTGCAAGAAAAGTTGTCAAGGTCATGGAAAATCAGATCTTGGATTTATTTTTCATCATTTTCAAGTCAAACTAGTGGGAAATTGCTCCTCAAATCTATCTTTAGAGGCTCCTAAAAATTCAAGACAAAAAATTTATCTATGGACCCATTCACAATTTTTCGATAGGGGGTCATAGATAGTTTGCAACTAACTGGGTCACTTTGAAACTAATTTTGAGGTATGTTTTAAGTGTCTTACAATCATCCAATTTGTAGAAAATTATTTTTTTCTATTAGATTTATGTTTCATCTACATGAATCAAGTGTTAGGTTACAAATTCGAGATCATTTTCTATTTTATTTTCATCTCCCAAAAGTGTTTTTTGATCTTTAGCCTCGTCTACACACACACATAAAGGAAATTTTTAGATCTTCCATAGAATTGAATCACCTAAGGGCTGAAAGTTAATTATTTCTTGTAGGATCTCATTTCCTTAATGAAACGGAAAATAGGTAGTGTACCATAGAAAAATGGATCATTGACATTTTCATGGTCTTTTAGGTCTTTCTCTCATGATTCCTGACCTTTTTTGCTTAGATTTAATGTCAGAATGTAACTCATGCATTCACATTAGGTTCTAAATATTCAAATTATGGCATCTTGTGAAGGTGTTGTGAAGTGTGTAACATATTTCTTCACTTTTCTAGACTCTTCTCATCACAATTCACCTAAATATCACCTTTTTATCCCTTATCAAGTTCTATTTTAAAGTGTTGTAAAGTCTTGTAACAAGATTTCATGCTTTTATAGGTTTTTTATCACTATTTACACCTTTCTTATGCTTTATATGACCCCTTTATGCACTCATAAGACTTAATTAAGTGTATTTTTGAATGTAAGCCCAACAAACAACATTAAATTCAAGTTAATTCTTGACACCCACTTACAAGCCCAAGGTGGGACCCATTCGCCATGGGTGGCGAATGAGTCCTTTCCAGGTGGGACTGATTTTCCCATGGTGGCAAATGAGTCCCATTTGGGTTAAATTTGAGTTTTGAGCAAGAAAAACTAGAAGTTAAGTTCAATATTCTTTCCTGTTGGCCTTAGGGATCCAATTTACAGGAAAATATGGTGAATTTCCTATAAAACCAAGTCTCTTAACCCTAATTTACATTTATTAACTCATTCACAAACCATTCTTCATTATTCATCCATCATTCTTCCATCTCAAGTCAAGCAAGTTAGGATTTCGTCTTTTAAGTCATTAAGATAGCAATTTCCAGACATTCAAGGGTATATCCTTCATGTTTTGTTTTAGAACTTCAATATCAAACATCATGGCAAGGTATTTAATTCATTGTTCCATGCTTCATTACATTATTTCATCCTTTTGGTTTAATTACCTAAAAGGGGTTTGACCAGGGAAAACCCCCATGCCCTAACATCCAACATTTATCTTTCTCTTCTTTTGTGTTTGTAGATTTAAACATCTTAGAAGCTTAGGAATAATTGAATATTGCATTGCAAAGTTGTTTAAGTCTTCTCTTCATTGACCAAGTCAAAATACCCACAAAAATTCACTTTCAGGCCCAAATCTAATAGTTTCAAAACCAAACACATGGAGAAGCAGAAAGTGCAGACTAAGAGCTCATGTTTCCTCTTTTGGATATTCATAAATTCAAAAGTTGAATCATTCACCATCAGTGGTGAATGAGTCCTATTTCTAGGCCTGAACATGGTTTTTTGCATTTCTGGATACCCTTTTGTTCGAAATAGGTTCTGGATTAGTTTCACAAAACTAGGACTAATTCACTCAGAATGGCGAATGAGTCCTAGTAGGCCTAAAAAATAGGATCAATAAGATTCCATAAGTCATTTCTAGTGTTCATCAATATCTTAGGTGCAGAATTTTAGTTTCATCCATTTCTGCTACAATTTGCACTCATTTCTAGGTGTTTTTTGCATACCTCTATGTTTTCAAACATTACATATTTCATTAGTTTAGCATTTTAATATTCAATCAATTTCATCACTTAGATGCATTTAGATTATTTCATTTAGTCATAATTCAATCATACATTCCTTTATTTGAGTTAACCACCTAGATTTTTGTTGTGGGATCTATCTCTTTCCATTAGGTGAAACACCCTAATTAAGCAAAAGAGACATAGCATTTCACACTCTTAAAAGCTACAATTCATTTTGGGGATGATGCAAAGCATTGAGACACCCTATGTCTCTTCCATATTGACCCAAATGGTCCCTTTTCCTTTTTACTTTGTCTTCTTGTTTTTTTCCTTTTGGGGATGACGCAAGGCTTAAAGACCGAAATGCCTCCTTCATCTTCACCCAAAAGCTTTTTTTTTTTTTTCTTTTTTTTTCTTTTTTCTTGTTTTTTCCTTTTGGGGATGATGTTAAATTTTGATACTGCAATGTCTCTTCCATGTTGACACAAAATAGACTTTTTTTTTCTTTTGTTTTCCCTCTCTTTGTGTCATTTTTCCAGTTCTATGTGTTTTGGGGAATGATGACAGTTCTGAGATCCTTAATCAAAATATATTGCAACAACGAACATACTGAACCTAAATTCATAGATCCCTTATGTGTTTGGTGTGTTTCTTTCTAGGGGGAAAACCCGCTTTCTTTTGTTTTCTTGTTATTAGGAGGTATAACTCTGATATGGTTGAGCAGGAAGCCCATTCAGCGGCATGACTTTCCCCATAGCCACCTATGTGTTTGTGAGTGCATACCAACTAGCGTATGTTTTTCACATTTTGGGCCTTCTCACCTAGTAGACCACCATCAGTTTTGCCACCCCAAAGTGAGTATGAATTCTCTTATTTGGACAAACAACCCAGATTTGATTCACAACTAGCTGAATAAATGATTGAAGCTTGATCTAACTTTTCCTTTTTCCTCTTCCTTCTTTCTCTTTCTCATTTGTGTTCCTTTTTCTTATGTAAATATTTTTCCATGGGATCTTCAACTTGGGGACTTGATCATCCCTCTTGATCATTGTCATTCCATCTTGCTAGCATAAGTACGTTTGGATCCCTCTCGATATGCATGGCTACTTTAGTGTGAGTTTGAAGCAAGTTCATCCTCTCATTAAATGAGGGCTAAATGTACCATAGAAAAATGGATCATTGAAAATTTCACGGTCTTTTAGGTCTTTCTCTCATGATGCTCAAGGCCTATTTTGCTTAGATTTAATGTTGCAATGTAATTTATGTATTCACATTAGCTCCTAAATATTCAAATTATGGCATCTTGTGAAGGTGTTGTGAAGTGTTGTAACAAATTTCTACACTTTTCTAGACTCTTCTAATCACAATTCACCTAAATATCACCTTTTTATCCCTTATCAAGTCATAGTTTAAAGTATTGTAAACTCTTGTAACAAGCTTTCATGTTTTTCTAGGCTTGTTATAACTATTTACACTTTTCTTATGCTTTATATGACCCCTTTATGCACTCATGTACCGCAGTAAAAAGGACCTCTTGCTTGACATGGGAATAATTGATGATAAATTAGACTTAATGAGTCCTTTATTTAGGTGTTGTGAGGCATTTTATGCATCCATAATAGGTCTTGGACCCTTAAAAATTGAATAACATGCTTTTAATGATGTCTTGTAAATGTATTGTAAAGTGTTGTAAAATAACTTCACGCTTTTCTAGACTTAATAAACATATTTCTCCCTAATTCAACATTGTAAAACATGTTTAATAACATCATTACATCAATTTAGAAGGCTTGTAAAATAAACTTAATGTTAAACTAGTTTTGTAATGTGTCATCCACATTCACATTGGTTCTCATGCCTTCCTAGGCTATGTAGATGTCATTTTAGTATTGTAAAGTGTACTTAATCACACTTTCACATTTAATTTTATGTCCCAAGCACTACTTTACATTTACTACATCATTAATAGGCCCTTATTAACCCATATTGTGTATCCCGAGGCAATATTTAATAAAATAATCGACAAAGTTGCAATTTAAACGGTATTTCCTTATCTCTTGGCATCTTAGCTATCAGAATGGCCCCTCTGGGACCCATTTTCCATTTATGGAAAATCAGTCCCATCTAGGTGGGACCCATTCACCATGTCTAGTGAATGAGCCCCATTTGGCCCAATTTTAACCTTTGAGAGGGAAAATGTGAAATTGAAGTTTATTATTTTGACATGTCAGCCTTAGGGATTTGATTAACAGGAAAATAAGGTGAAATTCCTATAAATATAAGTATTTTTACCCTAAATCACATTCATTATTAAATATTCATCCACCAATCTTCCATCTCAAGTCAAAAAACTTAGGGTTTTATCATTTCAAGTCACTAAGATATCCATTTTCAGACATTCAAGGGAAGATTCTTCATGTTTTGTTATAGACATTCAAGATCAAACATCATGGAAAGGTAATCAACTCCTTTATTGCATGTTTCATTCCATTCTTTCATCATTTTGGTTTAATTACCTAAAAGAGGTTTGACCAAGGCAAACCCCACTGCCCTAACATTCACCATTTCTCTCTCTTGCCTTGTGTGTTTGTAGATTTAGACATCTTGGAAGCTTAGAAAACATTTGAATATTGCATTACAAAGTTCTTTAGGTCATCTCTTCATTCAACAAAGTCAACATATCAACAAAAAATCATTTTCAGGTTTGGAAATTAGAGTTTCAAATGTAGACACTTGTAGAAAGCCAAAGTGCAAATTGAAAGCTTCAAAATCCACCTTTGAATATTTGGAAATTCAAAAGTGGACTCATATACCATAAGTGGCGAATGAGTCCCACTTCCAGGATAATTTTGAGTTTTCTGCATTTTTAGATACCCTTTTGTCTAAAATAGGTTCCAACACAATTTTGCAAAACTGGGACTAATTCGCCAGAATGGTGAGGGTATGTGTAGGATCATGATGGGCCAAAAAGTGGCAATATTAAAAGTATTTGTAGAGTATGTGGCTGACGACCTTTTTTTTACCAAAAATTAATGAAACAAAAAGGGTTTTTAGAGGAGATTTTCAACTTTCCACCAATATAAATTATGCTTTAATTTGAATTTAATAAATAATTATTACTCATTTTCTATAAGAATTATGACTAAAGTCTTGATCGATAGGCTGATTGAAAAACATCTATAACTTTCAAACGGTATCACATTTTTTAAATCCAAACATCTGTCACATTCTATGCTTCACATACTATAGGATTAAAAAAATAAAAATTAAATTTCATGAAGTTTTGACCAAGTTAAGGTGGTCAGACATATGAGTTTTTATATTTTTTAAAATTTGTAATAAAAAATCATAATTAATTATTTACTTAGAAAAAAATTACAAAAAAATATGCATCACATCCAGACATGAGTCCTCTACTTATATCTAAAATATTATAAAAAAATATTATCATTTTATTATGGTTAGGGTGGTCAGACAGACACCTACTTATTTTTTCCCTAAAATTTTAGTACTACTGCATTGAAATTTCAAATTTTCACCAAATCGATTTTATTTATTTTTAAACAAACCTAGTAGTTTAGAAACTACATTCAATTTTCTACAGATTCTATTGTTACATATTTTTGAAATAATATAGATAACTTATTCAAATTTTTACATCAAGTTGCCTAACACTGATTTTTCTGAATTTTTTGCCACTTAAGGGCCTATTTTTTCCATGATGATCCTTCACATACCTGTGAATGGGTCTCACTAGGCCTGAAAATCAGCATCAATAGAATTCCAAAAGATATATCCAGTCTTCATCCACATTCCTGGTGCACACTTTTAGTTTGTTTGATTTTTGTTTAGTTTTGCATTCATTTCTAGGTGTTGTTGCATTACATAATGTGATTTCAAACAAGTCACATTTCTTAGGTTTTGCATTTATAATTAGTCAAATAGTTCATTCAATTTCACTTAGATCATTCCATTTAGTCTTAATTGCATCATACATTTCCTAATTTGAGTAAACCTACCTAGACTTTTGGCTCTTCTTTTTCCTTTTAGGTGAAAAACCCTAGAATTGCTAGAAAGGATTAGGGTCACTAAAATCTATGGTTGATTTTGGTGAGCCTACTTTTAGAAAAAATTATTCTCTAATTTGGCGTCCATCATCATCCTAGGAATATCTTGCATGCATTAGATTTTGCATTGTTTTTGCATTCTAGGATTTCAAAAAAAATCATTAGTAAAAAGGTCATGTAGCTTACATTTTTGCATATAATTTCCTTAAAATTTTATGAAATTTTTCATCTCCATCTTAGGTTTGCATCATACAACATTAAACACATTAAAAATAATTCAAATTTTTTGATTTTTTTTCAAAAAACCAGTACTGGGACTCATTTGCCATGTTGGGCGAATCAGTCCCTGTTTAGATCTTTGACTGATTGTTACAACATGAAAAAGCTACTTTATGTGCTTCCTAAGCCTCCTAGTATCATATAGTATAAGTCTGGAAAGTTTTTGGAACATTTGTTTTATGTATCTAGCTCAAAAAAATCATTTTTGATTACTGATTCTTCAAATCACTTCATTTGCAAACATCCTTACATTTGAAAATGGTTCCATTTCTGCAATTTTACATAACATTGTTAAAAAGTACTTCTCACTTTTGCATATACAATATTTCTATTCATAAAGCTTTGCATTAGTTTTATAAAAGTACTTTTCATTCTTGAATATACACTGGTTACATTCTTAAGGTGTTGCATACATTGGATAAGAGTGTTTAGTATCTTTGCATATACATTTTTCATATTGCTAAAACATTGCATGAAATGGTTACATGTGCTTTTCATTCTTATTCAAACAATTCTAGTACCTAACATATGTAGACATGTTAAGAAAAAATTCATTTCCCCTCCCTATGATAGTGTTTTAGTGAAAGGGATTACAACTTGGGTCATTCCTAATGATCATGCTTGTTCTTCTCATAATATCTCTCCTCTTCGTGTTGAAGATATTTTAGTAGAAGAATCAATTAATGAGATTTTAAGAATCCTAGTTGTTTCTCCCCTTTTACCTCTCTTAGTGGACAGAACATTCAAAACAAACATAGCATAATATTAGATGATCATGACATTACAATTTCTTTTTCTCCTAGTATCTCTCCTTGTTGTGAAGACAATACTTTGATGTTAAAAAACCTATTTTGTGAAGATCATGGGAATCTTAGTTTTCCCTCCTCACCTCACAAAATTGTTCTTAAACAAGACAATACAACCATAGGTAATCATCAAAACAACATTTGTCCTTCTCCTAGTATCTCTCCTAGTTGTGAAGAAGATAATTTGTTGTTAGAAAACACAATTGATGGTGGTCATAAGAATCTTCACTATCCATCTTCACTTAACAAAAAATTTCTTGGGAATGATGATTCAACAATTGATAATTCTCTTACTTGTGATGAGGTCCTTTTAGAAGAACCAACCTCAGAATGTCGAGAGGATTCAGGTTGTTGTTCTCCTAAAAACCCTCCTCCTAGGAAGGATATTGTGATATAAGACAAGAACCACGATAATTATATAGACTCTCACTTGCTAAGGGATGTTAACATTATTCAACCTCAACTCATCCTTTACCCCCCTTCACATAAACCTCCTACTCAAACCAAACTGAAACTTGTTCTTTACTTACCTAAGAATTATGTATCGTAGTAGCTGAGTTATAATACCATTGCTCATACATATAACACTTGAAATAATCTACAACCACCACAACCAACCCCAACACCCTTACCTTTTCCAAATCCTATCCCCCCTAGACCTATCTTACCAAGTCTTCCTAGTGGAAAGGAGTACAATCTTGTTGAACAACTAAAGAATGCTCCTGCTAAAATTTCATTATGGGACCTTATTCAAGCCTCGCCTCACTATCACAACATAATCCAATCAGCCTTCCAACAAGTTCTTGTCCCTTATAATGCACAACCAACTAACATAACAACCATGATCCAAGGATGAAATGTTGACATTGTTTTCCACCAAAGTGAACTAACCCCATTGGAAGTGTGAAAACAAAATGAAACTCTCATGATAATTTCCCAATACAATCAGATAGGGATAAAGAGAACCCTTATATATAATGGTTTTTCCCTTATTTTCTGTAGTGTGAATCTCCTTGATACATTGTGTGTTGACAGGTCACAAATAATACAACAAAGAAACCACTGGGTGTAATTACTTTTCCTATTATAGTTGGGGTGGCTACTTTTCAAACTCCTATTCATGTCATTCCTTATGATCTTTTGTATAATTTTGTTTTAGGTAGACCATGTATTTATGAGATGAATGAAATGCCTTCAACCCTTCATTGTACAATGAAATATGTCTATAACAACAAAATTTATCAAGTTGAAATAGACCCCAAGCGTGAAAATTACTTGCACCTTGAAAAAGGAGCTACAAGTCTTCTAAAAACATTAATTCCAACATCCAACATAGATCCTCTTGAAATTGAAAACAACTATGAGGAATCACCATCTAAATTATTTGGTGATGGTTGGGGATCCTTAGAATTCACACATTCATTTATGGGAGAATACATAATCACACAAAATAAATATGAGAAAAAAGAACAACCAACCATCATGACAATTCAAAATTCTACACAATCTTCTCAACCATCAATCTCCTCTACTTTGGAAGAAAATACAACATACAGAACAACCTTTGATGAACACAATAATAAAGAACCACCTAATTCCACAGTAATGAAACAACTTTATGGAAAATTTTATGACCTCATGAAACAACTTGGATATAGTGGCAAAGGATGTGGTACTCAAGAACAAGGTATCTGCAACGCTATAGGGCTTAACACACAACAAAAAACTCATGGTCTTGGCTATTGTTCCTTGATCATGACAAACAAGCCTTCACTCAACATCAACAATCTCACAAAACATACTCCTAAATCATTCTTAATAGTTGTTCTTCTTGAACTCCTCAACACTAGTGGTCTTGAACATCATCCTTTCCAAAACATCACACAAACAACTACAGCTTCACTTAATGTCAATGTCATCTCACAAAAAATTCATGATTTGAATACGTTATATTTTCTACCCTCTTATAATGATGAGAACAAAATCTCGCAATCTAAAGAGTCTTGCATAGATATGAAAAATCATACTAAGCAAGGGGTATCTTTTCCACAAACAAAAGAATTTACTTCTCCCATTAATCAAGAAGGTATTTTGTCAAGACTCCTCCAAGATCACTTGATATCCCTCCCTCCTAGAACTCATAGGAAATTTTATTCCAAGACTTCATTATGCACCTATCATAGAGTTCATGGTCACTCCACCAATGAATGTAAAGATCTGAGTTGTTAAATCCAACATTTTTGAGAGTTTTGAATGCTTCCCTCTATGGGGGCACCTAGTTCCTCTAATTGATATTGATTTTCAATATAGCCTAAATTTCATCAATCGTTTCATCTCACATTTGTCCTACACTCAATGGGGGCAATAGGTTTCATATCCTTGTCCCTGTATGTCACTTGTGGTTTCCTCCTTTGGCTAGCCATTAACCTTTCATGAATACATAGAGAGAAAGCTTGGGATGTGGACGACATGCCTTAAGTTGGCTTGCATATGAGATACTACTCTTTTTCATGACATAGCTTCTTGAAAAAATATGACTTGGAAAAGGGCTTTCCGAGTAAGCTCTCATGTTCTCCTTCTTCTAATTTAAAGCAACTACTCAAAGTACTGGTGCTTGCAACTACTTTAAAGTGGGGGCATACATCACCACTCATATTTCATTATGTGATTTTCTTTTTCTTGTGATTCCCTCTCTTGGAAACATTTGGCACAATGTTCCCCAAGATGATACTTTTCACTTATCCTCTCTTGGAGACATTAATCATAATGTTCCCTAAGATGACACCTTACATGAACAAAGAAAAATCCCTCTAAACAATCCATACATTATTCTGCATTAACAATGTCTATGAGTTTCAAGCATATGAAATTTAGCTTACCTCTTAAAGCTTGAACCAACATTTTCCCCTTGTGCCCCTTGTTAAAGTTATCAAGAGGTATAACTTCAATATGGTTGAGTAGGAAGCCCATTCAACGACACGACTTTCCCCATAGCCACCTATGTGTTTGTGAGTGCATACCAACTAGCGTATGTATTTCACCTTTTGTGATTTCTCACCCAATGGATAGCCTAGAGTTCTGTAACCCTAGAGTGATTATACATCTTCTTTTTAAACAAATAGCTTAGATCTGATCCACAACTAGTGGGACAAATGATTGAAGCTTGATCCACCTCTTCATTTTCATCTTCCAAGTTCTTGCAATTGCATGATTTTGTATCTTGATGATTTGACTTAGGATCTTAGATCTTGGGATCTTGCACAACATCCTTGGATACTTTTCATTCTTTTTCATCTGCACCTATACACTTAGATATCTCTTGAATGTCTACTTTAGTGTGAGTTTGAAGCAAATTCATCCTCTCACTAAAGTGGGGGCTAAATGCACTGTAGAGAAAAGGACCTCTTTCTTGACATGGGAATAATTCATGATAAATTACACTTAATGAGGCCTTGATTTAGGTGTTGTGAGGCATGTTATACATCCACACTAGGTCTTGGACCCTTGCAAATTGAATAACATTCTTTTAATGATGTCTTGTAAAGGTGTTGTAAAGTGTTGCAAGATACTTTCATGCTTTTCTAGACTTAGTAAACCTATTTCTCCATAAATAAAAATTATAAAACTTGTTTAATAACATCATTGCATCAATCTAGAAGGCTTGTAAAATAAACTTAATGTTAAACTAGTGTTGTAATGTGTCTTGCACATTCACATAGGCTCTTGTGCCTTCCTAGGTTGTGTGGACCTCATTGTAGTGTTGTAAAGTTTACTTAATCACACTTTCACATTGAATTTTGTGTCCCAAGCCTTAATTACATTCACATCACCATTAATAGGCCCTTATTCACCCATATTGTGCATCCTTAGGAGATATTTGATAAAATACTTGACAAAGTTGTAATCTAAACCTTATTTCCTTATCTCCTGACATCTTAGTTGTCAGAATGGCCCCTGTGGGACCCATTCACCATGCATGGTGAATCATTCCCATCTAGGTGGGACTCATTCACCATGTGTGGTGAATGAGTCCCATTTGGGCCAATTTTGACCTTTCACCGAGAAAAAGTGAAATTTAATTTTGTTATTTTGGCATGCCAACCTTAGGGTTCTGATTAACAAGAAAATAAGGTAGAATTCCTCTAAATATAAGTATTTTTACCCTAAATTACATTCATTCTTCATTATTCATCCACCAATCTTCCATCTGAAGTCAAGCAACTTAGGTTTTTATCATTTCAAGTCACCAAGATATGAATTTTTAGAAATTCAAGGGAAGATTTTTCATGTTTTGCTAGAAAATTTCAAGATAAAACATCATTGAAAGGTAATTAAATCTTTTATTGCATGTTTCATTCAATTATTTCAGCATTTTTGTTTAATTACCTAAAAGGGGTTTGACCAAGACAAACCCCCATGCCCTAACATTCACCATTTCTCTATCTTGCCTTGTCTATTTATAGATTTAGACATATTGGGAGCTTATTAAACATTGAAGATTGCATTGTAAAGTTGTTTAGGTCTTTTCTTCATTCGACAAGTCAACATACCAACAAAAACTCATTTTCAGGTTCAGAAATCAAAGTTTTAAAAGTGGACACTTGTAGAAAGCCAAAGTGCAAACCGAAAGCTTCGGAATCCACCTTTGAATATTCATAAATTCAAAAGTGGACTCATTCAACATGAGTGGCAAATGCGTCCAACTTCTAGGTCAATTTTGAGTTTTTTGCATTTTTAGATACCCTTTTGTCTGAAACATGTTCCGACATAGTTTTGCAGAACTATGATTGATTCGCCCAGAATGGCGAATGAGTCCCACCAGGCCTGAAAATTAGCATCAGTAGCATTCTAGAAGCTATTTCCAATCTTCATCCACATTCCAGGTGCACAATTTCATTTTGGTTCATTTCTGTTTACTTTTGCATTCATTTCTAGTTGTTGTTGCATGACACAATGTGTTTTCAAACAAGTCATATTTCTTAGGTTTTGCATTCATAATCAATCAAATAGTTCATTCAATTTCTCTTAGATAATTTTTTTTATTCTTAATTACATCATACATTTCCTAATTTGAGTGAACCTACCTAGACTTTTGACTCTTCTTTCTCCTTTTAGGTTAAAAACCCTAGAACTGCTAGAAATGATTAGGGACACTAAAATCTATGGTTCATTTTGGTGAACCTAAATTTAGAACACTTTCTTTTCTGATTTGGCATCCATCATCATCCTAGGAATAACTTGCATGCATTAGATTTTGCATTGTTTTGCATTCTAGGATTTCAAATTTTTTGATTAGTAAAAAGGTCATTTAGCTTGCATTTTTGCACATAATTTCCTTAAAATTTTATGAAATTTTGCATCTCCATCTTAGGTCGACATCATAAAAAATTAAACACATCAAAATCAATTCAAAATTTCTAAAAATTTTGCAAAAAAGTAGTACTGGGACTCATTCGCCATGATGGGCGAATTAGTCCCTATTAAGATTTTTGACTAATTGTTACAATATCATAAACCTCATTTATGTGCTTCCTAAGCCTTCTATTATCATATAGTATAAGTATGGAAAGTTTTCAGAACATTTTTTTTATGAATCTAGCTCAATAACATCATTTTTTATTACACATTCTTCAAATCACTTCATTTGCAAACATCCTTACATCTGAAAATGGTTCCATTTCTGCAATTTTGCATAACATGGATAAAAGTACTTTTCACTTTTTGATATACAATATTTCTATTCATAAAGCTTTTCATTAGTTTGGTAAAATTACTTTTCATTCTTGCATATACATTGTTTACATTCTTTAGGTGTTGCATACATTGGATAAGAGTGTTTTGTATCTTCGCATATACATTGTTCATATTGCTGAAACATTGTGTGAAATGGTTACATGTGCTTTTCATTCTTATTTAAACAATCCTAGTACCTTACATATGTGGACATGTTACGTAAAATTTCCTATCCCCTCCCTATGAGAGTGTTTTAGTGAAAGAGATTACAACTTGGGCCATTCCTAACGATCATACATGTTCTTCTCATAATATCTCTCCTCTTGGTGATGAAGATATTTTAGTAGAAGAATCAATTAATGAGGGTTTTGAGAATACTAGTTGTTTCTCTCATTTTACCTCTCTTAGTCAACAAAACATTCACAACCAACATAACATAACCTTAGATGATAATGACATTACAATATATTTTTCTCCTAGTATCTCTCCTTGTTGTGAAGATGATACTTTGATGTTAAAAAACCTTTTTTTGTAAAGATCATGAGAATCTTAGTTGTCCCCCTTCACCTCAAAAAATTCTTCTTAAACAAGACAATACAACCATAGGTAATTATGACAACAACATTTATCCTTGTCCTAGTATCTCTCCTAGTTGTGAAAAAAATACTTTGTTGTTAGAAAACACAATTGATGATGATCAAGAGAATCTTCACTATCCCTCTTCACTTAACAAAACCTTTCTTGGGAAATAAAATTCAACCATTGATCATTATCTTACTTGTGATGAAGTCGTTTTAGAAGAACCAACCTTAGAATGTCAAGAAGA
Source organism: Sequoia sempervirens (assembly GCA_007258455.2). NCBI lineage: Eukaryota > Viridiplantae > Streptophyta > Pinopsida > Cupressales > Cupressaceae > Sequoia > Sequoia sempervirens. The sequence goes on from VDFB02168118.1 coordinate 92,716,493, forward strand.
TTCAGTTTGTAGTTCTCCTTAAAACCCTCCTCGTCAAGAGGATATCATGATACAAGACAAGAACCACGATAATGATATAGAATCTCACAAATGTTAAGGGATGTTAACATTATTCAACCTCAACTCATCCTTACCCCCCTTCACATAAACCTACAACTCAAACCAAACCCAAACTTGTTCTTTACCCACCTAAGAATAATGTATTGCAACAACTAAGTTATACTACCATTTCTCATGCATATAACACTCAAAATAATTTGAAACCACCACAACCAACCCTAACACCCTTACCTTTTCCAAATCCTATTCCCCCTAGACCTATCTTAGCAGGTCTTCCTAGTGGAAAGGAGTACAATCTTGTTGAACAACTAAAGAATAATCCTTCTAAAATTTCATTATGGGACCCTATTCAAGCATCCCCCCACTATCACAACATGATCCAATCATCATTGCAACAAGTTCCTATCCCTTCTAATGTGCAACTGACTAACATAATATCCATGATCCAAGCTCTAAATGCTAACATTGTTTTCCACCAAAGTGAACTCCTACCTTTGGAAGTGAAAAAGAAGAATGACGCTTTCATGATCATTGCTCAATACAATCAAATAGGGATAAAGTGAACCCTTATTGATAATGGTTCTACCCTTAATGTGTGTAGTGTGAATCTCCTTTATAGATTGCATGTTCCCAAGTCACAAATAATACCTGATTCTGTATCTATTTGAGGATTTGATAATACAACAAAGCAACCATTGGGTGTAACTACTTTGCAAACTCCTATTCATGTCATGCCTTATGATATTTCGTATAATTTTATTTTCGGCAGACCATGGATTCATGAGATGAATGCAGTGCCTTCAACCTTTCATCATAAAATAAAATATGTCCCTAACAACAACATTTATCATGTTGAAATAGACCCTGAGCCTGAAAGTTTCTTGCACCTTGAAAAAGGAGCTACAAGTCCTCTAAAAGCATTAATTCCAACATCCAACATAGATCCTCTTGAAATTGAACTCAACGATGAGGAATCACCATCTAAATTATTTGGTGATGATTGGGGATCCTTATAATTGACACTTTCATTTATGGGTGAATACATAATCACAAAAAAGAAAGATGAGAAATAAGAACAACCAACCATCATGACAATCAAAAATTCTGCACAATCTTCCCCACCATCTATCTCCTCTACTTTGGAAGAAAGTACAACATACAAAACAACCATTGATGAACATAATAATAAACAACCACCCGATTCCACAACAATGAAACAACTTTATGGAGAAGGTTATGAACTCATGAAACAAAATGGATCTAATGGAAAAGGAGGTGGTACTCAAAAACAAGGTATCTACAACCCTATAGAGCTTAACACCCAACAAATGAATCATGGTCCTTGTTATTGCTCCTTGATTGAGACAAACAATCCTTTACTCAACATCAACAATCTCACAAAACATACTCCTAAATCATTCTTAGTAGTCGGTCATCCTAAAATCCTCGACACTAGTGGTCTTGAACATCAATCTTTCCCAAACATCACACAAAAAAATACACCTTTGATTAATGTCAATTTCATCTCGCAAAACATTCATGATTGGAATACATTAGATTTTCTACCCTCCTATAATGGAGAGAAAAAAATATTGCAATCTAAATATTCTTGCATAGATATGATGATTCATAATAAGAAAGGGGTATCTTTGCCACCAATAAAAGAAATTACTTCTCCCATTAATCAAGAAGGTATCCTTTCAAGACTCCTCCAAGATCACTTGATCTCCCTCCCTCCCAGAACTCATTAGAAATGCTATTCCAAGACTTCATTCTATTCTTATCATAGAGTTCATGGTCACTCCACTAATGAATATAAAGATTTGAGTTGTAGAATCCAACATTTTCAAGAGTTTGGTATGCTTCCCTTTGTGGGGGAACCTAGTTCCTCTAATTGATACTGATTTTCACTATAGCCCACATTTCATCAATCATTTTGGATCACCTTTGTCCTGCACTTAGTGGGGTTCATGGTCACTCCACCAATGAATATAAAGATTTAAGTTGTAAAATCCAACATTTTTAGGAGTTTGGTATGCTTCCCTTTCTGCAAGCACCTAGTTCCACTAATTGATATTGATTTTCACTATAGCCTAAATTTCATCAAACATTTTGGCTCACCTTTGTTCTGCAATTAGTGGGGGAAAGAGGTTTAGTAGCCTTGTCCTCGTATGTCACTTGTGGTCTCCTCCTTTGGCTAGTCATCAACCTTTCATGAATACATAAAGAGAAAGTTTGGGATGTGGACGACATGCCTTAAGTTAGCTCACATATGGCATACTACTCTTTTTCATGACGTAGCTTCTCGAAAACATATGACTTGGCATAGGGCTTTCCAAGTAAGCTCTCATGTTCTCCTTCTACTTTAGAGCAATTTCTCATAGTACTGGTGCTCGCAACTACTTTAAAGTGGGTGCATACATCACCACTCATATTTCATTGTGTGATTTTCTTTTTCTTACGATTCCCTCTATTAGACACATTTGGAAAAATGTTTCCAAGGATGAGACTTTTCACTTATCCTCTCTTGGAGAAATTAAGCATGATGTTCCCTAATATGAGACCTTGCATGAACAAAGTGAAATACCTTTGAACAATCCTTATAGTATTTTGCATTAATAATGTCTATGAGTGTCAAGAATACGAATTTTTTCTTACCTCAAAGAGCTCGAACCAACATTTTTCCCTTGTGGTGTCTTGTTAAAGTTATTAGGAGGTATAACTTTAATATGGTTGAGCAAGAAGCCAATTCAATGGCATGACTTTCCCCATATCCCCCTATGTGTTTGTGAATGCATACCAACTAGCGTATGTATTTCACCTTTTGGGATTTCTCGCCCGACAGATACCAAAGAGTTTTGTCACCCCAGAGTGAGTATGCATCTTCTTTTTAAACAAATATCTTAGATCTAATCCACAACTAGTTGGACAAATGACTGAAGTTTGATCCACCTTTTCATTTTCATCTTCCTAGCTCTTGCTATTGCATGATTTTGTATCTTGATGGTTTGATTTAGGATCTTCAATCCTGGGGGCTTGCACAACCTCCTTTGATCTTTTTTCTTCTTTGTTATTTGCACCTATACACTCATATCTCTCTTGAATGTCTACTTTAGTGTGAGTTTGAAGCAAGTTCATCCTCTCACTAAAGTGGGGCCTAAATGTACCATAGAAAAAAGGACCTCTTGCTTGACATTGTAATAATTCATGAAAAACTAGACTTAATGAGGCCTTGATTCAGGTGTTTTGAGGGATTTTATGCATCCACACTAGGTCTTGGACTGTTGCAAATTAAATAATATGCTTTTAATGATGTCTTGTAAAAGTGTTGTAAGATACTTTCACACTTTTTGAGACTTAACAAACCTATTTCTCCCAAATTCAACATTGTAAAATATGTTTAATAACATCATTAGATCAAGCTAGAAGGTTTTTGAAATAAACTTAATGTTAAACTAGTGTTGTAATGTGTCTTGCACATTCACATTGGTTCTTGTACTTTCCTAGGCTGTGTGGACCTCATTTTAGTGTTGTAAAGTTTACTTTTAATCACACATTCACATTGAATTTTGTGTCCCAAACCCTAAGTGACATTCACATCATCATTAATAGGTCCTTATTAACCCATATTGTGCATCTCGAGGAAATATTTGATAAAATACCCAACAAATTCATAATTTAAACCATATTTCCTTATCTCCTAGCATCTTAGTTGTCGAAATGGCCCTTGTAGGATCCATTTTCCATGCATGGTGAATCAGTCTCATCTAGGTGGGACCCATTTGGCCCAATTTTGACCTTTGAGTAGGAAAAAGTAAAATTTAAATTTATTATTTTGACATGTCGGCCTTAGGGATCCGATTAATAGGAAAATAAGGTGAAATTCCTATAAATATAAGTATTTTTACCCTAAATCACATTCATTCTTCATTATTCATCCACCAATCTTCCATCTCAAGTCAAGTAACCTACAATTTTACCATTTCAAGTCACTAAGATATTAATTTTTAGACATTCAAGGGAATATTCTTCATGTTTTGTTGCAAAAATTAAATATAAATCATCATGCCAAGGTAATCAACTCCTTTATTGCATGTTTCATTCCATTCTTTCATCATTTTTATTTAATTGCCTAAAAGGGGTTTGACCAAAGAAAACCCCCAATGCCCTAACATTCACCATTTCCATCTCTTGCCTCATGTGTTTGCAAATTTAGACATCTTGGAAGCTTAGGAAACATTGAATATTGCATCAATTGCAAATTTTTTTATGTCTTCTCTTCATTCAACAAGTCAACATATAAAAAAAACTCATTTTGAGGTTCAGAAATCAGAGTTTCAAAAGCAGACACTTGTAGAAAGCCAAAGTACAGACTGAAAGCTCTAGAATCCAGCTTTGAATATTTAAAAATTTAAAAGTGGACTCATTCACCATCAGTGGTGAACGAGTTCCACTTCCTGGTCAATTTTGAGTTTTTTGAATTTTTAGATACCCTTTTGTCTGAAAAAGGTTTCAACACAGTTTTGTAGAACAGGGACTGATTCACCTAGAATGGTGAATGAGTCCCACCAAGCCTAAGAATCAGGATCAGTAGCATTCCAGAAGCTATTTCCAGTCTTCATCCACATTACATGTGCACAATTTTATTTTGGTTCATTTTTGTTTAGTTTTGCATTCATTTCTAGGTGTTGTTGCATTACATAATGTGTTTTCAAACAAGTCACATTTCTTAGGTTTTGCATTCCTAATCATTCAAATAGTTCATTCAATTTCACTTAGATCATTCCATTTAGTCTTAATTGCATCATACATTTCCTAATTTGAGTGAACCTACCTAGAATTTTGGCTCTTCTTTCTCCTTTTTGGTGAAAAACCCTAGAAGTGTTAGAAAGGATTAGGGTGCCAAAAATCTATGGTTCAACTCATAAGACTTAATTAAGTGTATTTTTGAATGTAAGCCCAAAAAAAATTATTAAATGCAAGATAGTTTCCGACACCCACTTGCAAGCCCAAGGCGGGACCCATTTTCCATGCATGATGGAGTCCCTACCAAGTAGGACTGATTCACCCAAGGTGGCGAATGAGTCCCATTTGGGTCAAATTTGAGTTTTGAGTGGGAAAAAATAGAAAATAAGTTTAATATTCTTTCATGTCGGCCTTGGGAATCCAATTTATAGGAAAATAAGGTGAATTGCTTATAAAATCAAGTCTCTTAACCCTAATTAACATCTCTTAACTCATTCACAAGCCATTCTTCATTATTCATCCATCATTCTTCCATCTCAAGTAAAGAAAGTTAGGGTTTCATCATTTCAAGTCATTAAGATAGCATTTTTTAGACATTCAAGGGAAAATCCTTCATATTTTGCTGCAGAACTTCAATATCAAACGTCATGGCAAGGTATTGAATTCATTATTTCATGCTTCATTACATTCTTTAACTCCCTGCCTCACAACCCTAGAGGAAACTAATACATCTAACATTTATGGTATAATTTTTTTTTTAAACAATTAAAGTGTATAAATTATTGTATACATTAGATTTAAAAGATTACAAGTTATCTACCTAATTCCTTGGGGTACACAAGGTTACATTACATAACTAACCCATAACAAAAGTTGAAAGAAGAAATTCCCCATTTCCATTAATGATAAACATTGCGACAAGAATAAACCATATGAAAACCATACATGCATTTATAATAAATTAAACTTGGAAATGTAAAGAACATATTTCCATAGATACAACATAACATTAACAGTATTTACAATCACAGTTCAAGGATGAATTACATAGTGTGATTATACATTACATCAGTTTTCAGGTACTTCACATTAAAAAATTATATAAGATTACATCATAAGTCTCTCCAACACATGTGGGAGTAATAAATTAATACATAAAGTGTCACTAAGGTACAAGTATACACTAGGTAACATGCGAACACTGGATCAAGTTGTATCTGCAAAAATTTACACTAAAAGGTACAATTGCAGGACAAGGGACCCAATGGGGTGCATAGCACGTTCCACCCAATCACCCCCATGCTAGGAGTAAATAAGGAAGGACCCCTGACCAAGAACATCCAAACAAAAAACATAAGACTTAACTCAAAACATGAAAAGTGAGAGTACACATGTAAAGGAAACATAATATCAAAAGACCACTTCCAGGGGCTAGCAACAATAACTCAAGGGAATGCTAGGGGAAATTGCAACCAGAACCAATTTCCAGAATCATAAATGAATAGTAAATCACCATATTAAGAGGTGCCAACAACAATAAAATTTCAAGCTCACCAAATGAGACTACAGAATCAATCAACAATAAATATCCAAGGGCACCTTTCACCAACACTAGTAAATTTTTCATGAGGCATATATGCAACATTAAATAAATAAAAGGAGGCTACAAAGACAACATCAACAACCAATTTCCTTAACAACATAAGACACTACCACCTCCAGATATGCACAAAAAAAAACACAAGGGAAACTATGGGAGAGTTTCATCGCACAGTCCTACATGGGTTATCCTAACCTCCTTTCTCTAGGAGCTGGCCCCCATCTATGGTTATCTTGACAACCGCTCTAGCCACCAACCCGAGAGGGTGACTCGTGTGGAATTGTTAACCTCTCATGAAGATGAGGCAACAATATTGCCAACCACGGCCTTCTCGGCCCACCTTTAGTCTATGAAAGCCCTAAAAGGTGGAGGAGGCATCCATACTTATCTTATTAATGTTTTACCACCCACCCATTAATTAATTAATTAGGTTATCACTTGTTACTCTAACTCTAACATGGGTTATCCTGACATCCCCTTTGTGTGCTAGCGCCCATGTAGAGCCACTCTCCCTAGAAACCCAAATCATAACATCTAATTCCAAGGGTTTGTACCAACAAGAAAATTGAAACACAAATGGAACATCCATGAGGAAAAATCATCTCACCAATAATCATTTGAATCAGCACTCATAAAGATGGGTACAACCCAAGTGTAAACTTCAAATCATGATTAAAGTCAAATAGTAAGAAGCATCAAATTAAAAGACCATTAAACAAATCACCATTTTCCCATGCCTCTAGAAGTCTTAAACAATTTAAGCTCTTATAAAAGGATCAACTAACTTAAGGGTTTTCCCACATGACCATAACCTAATTAAGTGAAAACAACAGTTAATTCAATAATTCAAGAATTAAACAATCATGTACTCAAGTATTCCACAGTTTAACATATCTCATTGCAAACTTTTACCAAGAAATATAAATAATTAATTCACCTAAAATCATTCAACTTAATTTAACTAAAAATGCTTATTTCTAATTTAATCAATCAACTCATAAAACCCAAATTTGCAATTTAGAATCATCCATCTTTTATATAATTTCAACAAATATAAAAATGTATATATATATATATATTATATTTAAAATCGTATATTTAAATTAGCATTATAAAATCAAGAATATAGTCCATTGTATAATTACACACACACACACACACACACACACACACACATATATATACATACACATTAAAATATATCTATATATATATAATAAATAACAAGTTAAATAAAATTTAATTTAACACATTTAAATTTATATAAAAAAAAATTAAACTTTTAATAGCCCGCAACCCACATCCATGCAATTGTGTGGATGCTGCCTAGCCGACCCCCCATACGGGGGTCATTTCTATGGTAGCAATGCTAGGCACTTCCTCCATAGCAGTGACTCCCCTTATGGGGATGACAGTGGTGGGGGTAACCCCACCACCCATTATTTAATAATTTTTTATTTTTTTTCTTATATTATTTTTTTTAAATATAATATATATATATATATATATATATATATATATTAACGGAAAACTAGACCCCTGTATATAAAATTTTTACACCTAATTTTTTTATAAAAGAAAATAATGTATATATATCCTTTTTGCACAACTCATATAAATACATGTGTGTGTGTGTGTATATATAAGTAAACTTAAAAATAAAAGAAAATAACAGTTTGTTTTTCCTTCAGACAAAATATGAATTTGGGTATGCAAATTTAACCATAACATAATTTATTTTTCTCCAAATGAGTATTTCACAACTAAATTTATTAGAGAACTAGAGAGTTTTCAATAGTTTTTCTATAGAATATTCTAAAGTTTCACCAAATTTTTTTTTTCCAAAACACAATTTTCTTTTAAATATAATTATCAAATTCAGGCACGACACACAAGATTTTCATTTTTCTTATAGAAAATAACAGAAGAAAAATAATTAAATGGAACAAAAGGGAACCTAGAGTCCTTCGTTTGATGTTGAATCCACAAGCATGGAAACTCTCCTTCTCTTTTCAAAAATAATCTTCATGAAATTTTTCCTTCTTCAACAATTTCTTCTCCAACCCCTTCTTTCAGCTAACTTCTAGATCAATATATTTTATTTTTTCTTTTCGCAAACAAATTACAAAGAAGCACACACTTTTTTTTCCAAAACTCTTGTTACTTCTCCTCCAAACACCAAAAACCCTTCCCGTGAAGAAAATCCTCTTCTTTTTTCACAATAATAAAAATAAATAAAGCTCTTTCTTTTTTGAAAAATATACAAATGCATTGGTTCTTTTCCCTAATTATAGAGCTCACATTTATCCCACTAAATTAATTAAAATTCATTTATTTTTAATCTTTATCTTCACATGATAATTTATCTTAATATTTTATAGTTTTAATTTTTGAAAAATATAATCTATAGTCCTCAACAACATTATTTATTTAAATTAATTAATTTATCCCTATTAATTAAATAAATAACTTTAATTTACAATATTAAAATCTAACATTTAACTTAACTACAACTTTCCTACAATTAATTTATATCAACAAAATAATATTAATTAATCACACATAAAATAAAGCTTAATTAAATAACAAAAATTGACAAACTAAAATAAATAATCAACACTAACCAATACTAAAACAAAGACGAGGTTGAGACAATGGCACTGTCAAACTCACATGGGGTGACGAACTTGGGATGGGGACACCTCCTTATCAACTCCCTTTTCAACAACATACCCATTGGGTTTATGGGACATGCTCAAAACTATCAAGTAGGTGGAGTTGGTGTCCTGTACTTGTACATCTTGCATAGAAACAAATGTCAAGTAGCATGTAAATCTCCAATTTAGACACACAGTGAAAGGTAGTCATGGGGTAGCTGGGAACGAGCGAGCGAGTGATGCTACTTCATCCTTTCACCAAGACTCATTAGAAAACACATTAGAATCCATCATAACATTAAACCACAACATCACCACATATATTATTAAAGAAAACCATAACACAACCAAATAATATAATCACTGCATAATGTATCGTCAACCATCATAAGTAATATCAAGTGCAACAAACCAACTAAACTATGAATCCACACACAACCAATCTGGTGAACTAATCACCATGGAAAACCAAGTACAAAACCAACACATAAGAATGTCTAAGAGTATCATCAACATGAGGGGTATTAGACATTCTTTCATCATTTTGGTTTAATTACCTAAAAGGGGTTTGACCAAGCCAAACCTCCATGCCCTAACATCCAACATTTGTCTTTCTCTTCTTGTGTGTTTGCAAATTTAAAACTCTTAGAAGCTTAGAAATCATTGAAGATTGCATTGGAAAGTTGTTTAAGTCTTCTCTTCATTGAACAAGTCAAAATACCCACAAAAATTCACTTTCAGGCCTGAATCTGACAGTTTCATAACTAGACACCTAGAGAAGTAGAAAGTGTAGACTAAGAGCTTTTGTTTCCTCTTTTGGATCTTCAAAAATTAAAAAGTGGGCTCATTCTCCACTAGTGACGAATGAGTCCCATTTCAAGGCAAGAATAGGGTTTTCTACATTTCTCGATACCCTTTTGTCTGAAATGGGTTCTCGGTCAGTTTCACAGAACTAGAAATAATTCACCCAGAATGATGAATGAGTCCCAATAGGCCTAGAAACTAGGATCAGCAACATTCCAAAATTCATTTTTAGTCTTCATCAATATATCAAGTGCAAACTTTCAATTTCATCCATTTCTGTCACAATTTGTATTCATTTCTAGGTGTTTTCCTTATACCTCACTGTGTTTTCAAACATTGCATATTTCACTAGTTTTGCATTAATAATCAATCATTTTCATCACTTAGCTGCATTTAGCATATGTATAGGATCATGATGGGCCAAAAAGTGGTGATACATGATGGGTATGTGTAGGGTATGTGGCTTACAATTTTTTTTACCCAAAATTGATGAAATGAAAACAATTTTTAAAGGAGATTCTCAGCTTTCCACCAATATAAATTATGCTTTACTTTGAATTTAATAAATAATTATTATTCATTTTCTATTTGAATTACGCCTAAAGTCTTGATTGATAAACTGATTGAAAAAAATCTATAGCTTTCATATGATATCACATTTTTTGAATCTGAAACATGCATCACATTATATGCTTCACATACTATAAGATTTTTTTTTAAATGAATTTCGTGAAGTTTTGACCAAGTTAAGGTTTTCAAACATATGAGTTTTTATATTTTTTAAAAGTTGTAATAAAAAAATTATAATTAATTATTTACTTGGAAAAAAAATTAAAAAATATTCATCACATCGGGACATGAGTCCTCTACTTATATCTAAAATATTATAAAAAGATATTATCATTTTATTGTGGTTAGGGTGGTCAGACAAAAAACCTACTTATTATTTTTTCCCTGAAATTTAAGTACTACTGCATTGAAATTTCAAATTTTCACCAAATAGATTTAAAAAAAAAAAAAAACCTAGTAGTTTAGAAACTAAATTGAATTTTCCACAAATTATATTCTTACATATTTTTGAAATAATATAGATAACTTATTCAATTTTTTATGTCAAGTTGCCTAACTCTGATTTTTCTAAAATTTTCACCACTTAAGGGCCTATATTTTCCATGATGATCCTGCACATACCCTTTAGATCATTTCATTTAGTCATAATTCAATCATGCATTCCTTTATTTGAGTGAACCACCTAGATTTTTAGTGTGGGATCTATCTCTTTCCATTAGGTGAAAGACCCTAATTGAGCAAAAGAGACATAGCATTCCACACTCTTAAAATCTATGGTTCAGGTAGGTTCATTACATCCCATTTTCCCCTTTCTATTTATATTAACTTTGGTAAAACATTCCAAATTTAGTATAAAATCATATGTTTTGGTGAACCTGTGCTATTTTTCTATGTTTCATAAAGCAATACCATGCACAAAAAAACACCATAGTTATGTGGAAAACCCAAGAAGAGAAAAACTATGGTGAGGATTAGCTCACAATATAAGGTAATATGAAAATCGATTACAAAAGGGCTCGCTACCCTGAAGAAAGAAAGGTTCAAATTCAAATTAGAAAAGTCCACCACATCATCACCAAGACCTTCACACCATTACTACAGATTGTGGACACCTTCTGCTCACTACATCTAGTAATCTAACACATGAAATCTTACTCTTCACAAATTCATACCTCACATATTTGAAATTTGCATTTTACGCTTCTATATTATAATATCTCAACAACTCAACACTTAGGTATACCATTTTTAATCTTTAAAACATTCTCCAATGTTGGCTATGCACTTAAATTGGGAAAGTTCAAATTTGGTCGGCATTGAAACATTCCCATACTAGAAAGGAATGGAGGTGGACCACAAAACACCTTAAGTCAGACCAAAATCTACTCAAACACACCACACCACACTTCCAAAAGAACCAAAGCAACGCTATAATTAGTGTAAACAACCGAAATTGACTGAACCCATGTAGACACCATTAAATAATCAAGTACATGCTTCCTTTCATCCAAATATGACTCACAGAAGAAAAAAAATCACTTGAACACAATCTAGAATATTCCATGAACACCTTGAAATCTAACAAAAACCTTCACAACAACTTTCACCAAAAGAATGTACACACCTTATACACTCAGACAATGCTACCATACACTATAACTCAAGAAACTAACTTTCAAAGCACGTAACCTCAAACACCTTCAACTAAAGAAAGATATGGACACCATCAATACACTTCCAAGTCTGAAAGACCTAAAACCACTCTATGGAAAAATGCAGAGAAAAAGCATTTCTCTACACACCTCTAGAAAACACAATTCACAGACTAGTGAACACAACTTTCTCAGCACAATAATGCAACACACCAAATTTTTGATATAACACCTATGAAAAACCCTGATCAACATATATGCAATGCACAAGAATATATTCAACATAGAGCAAATGCAAAGAAAAATTATAAAACTACTTTGCAGCATAGAACACCATTGCAACGTATTATTTCCTCTTTTTAATCAAATTTTCTTGAAGCAGTTGGAAACCAAGCACCATAATTACATACTCATCATCTTCAACACTTCCCCATTACAACCAAACCAATTTTAATGTAGCAACTCAATTATACATTCATAAATATAAGCTTATCAAAGCAACACTAAAGGTTGACACCAATAGCTTACTAATGACAACATAATGTAACTAATCAAAGAATCCGAAGACAACAATAACTCAATACCAATTGCTGACACTCTTGCAACAATCTCTTTCTCATCAATGACAACACCAACTACACATGTTTGCAGCATCTTTTAATTTTTTTGTGACAAATATGAGGAAACCACAAATCATTTTCTTCTTTAGTGTGACTTTTCCCAAATTTGTTGGAAATGACTTCAAAATAAGCTTAATTGGAATGCACCATCTATGTGCAGGATCATCATGGAAAAAATAGGCCCTTAAGTGGAATTTTTTTTGGAAAAATCAGAGTTAGGCAACTTGACATAAAAATTTGAATAAGTTATCTATATTATTTCAAAATTATGTAAGAATAGAATTTGTAGCAAATTGAATGTAGTTTCTAAACTACTAGGTTCATTTATTTTTAAATCTATTTGGTGAATAATTGAAATTTCAATGCAATAGTACTTAAATTTCAAGGAAAAATAAGAAGTATGTGTCTATTGTAACCAACCATAAAATGATAATATTTTTTTATAATATTTTAGATATAAGTAGAGGACTCATGCCCCAATGTGATAGATTTTTTTTAATAATTTTTTTCCAAGTAAATAATTAATTATGATTTTTTTATTACAAATTTAAAAAATATAAAAACTCGTATGTCTGACCACCTTAACTAGGTAAAAAATTCATGAAATTCAATTTTATTTTTTTTATTTTATAGTATGTGAAGCATAGAATGTGATGCATGTTTGAGATTCAAAAAATGTGATAATGTTTGAAAGCTATAGATATTCTTCAATCAACCTATCAATAAGGAATTTAGTCATAATTCAAATAGAAAATAAATAATTATTATTTATTAAATTCAAAGTAAATCATAATTTATATTGGTGGAAAGCTAAGAATCTCCTTTAAAAACCCTTTTCTTTTCATCAGTTGTGGGTAAGAAAAAAGTTGTCAGCCACATAACCTACACATACCCATCATATCGCCACTTTTTAGCCCATCATGATCTTGCACATACCCCACCCATCTATATTTATTTATTTCAAGTTTTCAATTATTGGCCTCTACCTATTCTTCAATCTTTAATCCATTATGGATTCTCTCTCCTTCATTAATATTTTGGTACATTTTGTGGGAATGAAACAAAAGAATCTTTAGAAAGGAGATTATTTCAATCTCAATTGTTCTATAAAATTTGGAATATTCAATTTTAGAGATAATTATGGCTCATGTATTATTCATAGTCATTTTACCAATGTAAGCCATTCACATCATTGCATTATAAAAATTTACATTAATATAAGCTTCACTTATTAAAAAATCCCATGTTTATTTTCTTGTTCCAGGGTATGTGCAGGATCGTGATGGGCCAAAAGGTGGTGATATGATGGGTATGTGGTTGGTGACCTTTTATTTACCCAAAATTGATGAAATGAAAAGGGTTTTCAAAGGGGGTTCTCATCTTTCCACCAATATAAATTATGCTTTAATTTAAATTTAATAAATAATTATTATTCATTTTCTATTTGAATTACGACTAAAGTCCTAATTGATAGGCTGATTGAAAAAAATCTATAGCTTTCAAACTATATCACATTTCTTGAATCTGAAACATGCGTCACATTCTATGCTTTGCATACTATAGGATTAGAAAAAACAAAATTGAATTTCATGAAGTTTTGACCAAGTTAAGGTGCTCAAACATATGAGTTTTTATATTTTTTAAAAATTGCAATAAAAAATTCATAATTAATTATTTACTTCAAAAAAATTAAAAAAAAATATGCATCACATTGAGACATGAGTCCTCTACTTATATCTAAAATATTACAAAAACTATTATCATTTTATTATGGTTAGGGTGGTCAGATAGACACCTACTTCTTATTTTTTCCCTGAAATTTAAGTACTACTGCACTGAAATTTCAAATTTTCACCAAATATATTTTTCTGTTTTTAAATAAACCTGGTAGTTTAGAAAATAAATTTAATTTGCTATAGATTATATTCTTACATATTTTTGAAATAATAGAGATAACTTATTCAAATTTTTATGTCAAGTTTCCTAACTCTGATTTTTCTGAATTATTGAGTAAGGTTCTATTAACTTTAGCACTAAATCTCCTTGATGGTTTTAACAATGAGTGGAATCTCAAACCCTTCTAGTAGGTTTAAATGTAGCAATAAAATTTAATATCCAAAAAAATTGGATTGAGGGGGGTTCTATGAAACTGATAAATGCTTCTAGAAAATATAAATTCTTGGTTGAAGAACTAACTATATTTTACAAAAATTATGGATATTTTATCATATTTTTAGTTTGATCAATGAAGACATTGTTGTAGAGAAGAAAACCAATTGAATAATAGGCTTCCAAAATTTTCCTATGACTTCTTTTAAGAGGGTAATATTATTGAGGGAAAATGATTTATCTAAATTCCCTCCTATTGTTCTTATTGCTTCTAATGAGCATGGGTCCCAAAGTGTGGGATACTTCTAGTGATTGGTTTCTTGTAATGGAAGGTTCATAGGATAAACTGGGTGGGATGGATTAGGTAATTTTTGAATCATAATAATTTATTTTTTCTTCAGTACCTTCATTCATGGGAAAAAAATGATATCTATAATGTTTATAGTTTAAGGAGTACAAGAGGTATTTTCTCTTTAGAGGAGTTAACTCCCATTATTTCTCTTGATGGCTCTGATGCATGTTTAATGATTAAAGGAAAAGGTGGTGAGGTATAATCGATCCACTATGGAAAGTTGGTGTTTTAAGGTGTGTCAATCCATTTATATTTCATAAACACCCCATTTGTATCTCTTTGAGATAGTATCTTGCTTCATATTTAATTTCATGGATCTTGTTTAGAATTAGAAGTTAGTTGCTCAATTTATAGTGGATTATGTTCAACATAAGTTCTTTCTAGGATAATCCCTGAATAATGTGATTCCACAATATGAGTTGCATAACCAAAAAGATCCGGTTGGTAGTTTATTCTTACGTAAGGATTTAAATAGAAAGTTTGGATTCATGTTTGTTTATATTTCCTCCAAAATGGATTTGCAAGAACAAGATGAAATTGTGGTGGGAAACAAAATAAATTTCCATAATAAATAATCCCTCTCTCTATTGTGTGTGAAAACAATGAAGGTTTGCAAAGAAATGTTGGTTTTTCTCACTCATGTCACTCATCCTCTACTAGTTCCTACTACACCAGACTTTGTTAAAGAAGGGAATTCAAAAATAAGTAAAATTTCATAAATTTACACCTAGGAAAATTTCTCTTTAATTTACCCTTACTTTATCTTTACGAGTCCAATGATACAAAAAACCGCTACTTTCATCTTTCTCTTTCCATGTTTCCCTATCATTTTGTGTTTGTGAGGGAATTTTAATCAAGGGACATCCACATGTTGCACAGACATTCACATGCTGCACTATCATTCAAATGAGATTCTTGAGTCTAGATTCTACAAAAATATTATGATTCCTAATTTCTTATGAATGTAATATCCTCAGCTAAATATTGACCAACAAGAAATGACTATTTTCCTCCATTTACCCATTTGAATTTCATAACTTCTCATTCTTAATATCTCTTACTCAACTTCCTTCACTCTAACACTCATTCTATCTCAATTTGATCTCATTCTCACACTCTCTCCTGCTTCTAGTAGCTTTATCTTTTCTTCTACAACATCTTCTTTCTCTAAGTGGCATTGTCATTACAAATTCACTAAGCTCTACCTCCTTGGTGTGGTTATCCTATGCATCTCCTTCCTTTATCAGCCTTGAGATCTTGTAGAAGGGAATACATGATTTCATGTCTTTATTTAATTTTCTTGCATTATCATTCTTGTAGAGTAGCATCCAGGTTGTCATTTCTATCTTCTTTATCTTTTTCTATGATCTTGTTGTCTATTTGGCTAGATCCATGGGGGTGGGAACACTAAAATATGGGTTTGACTATGGTTTAGAGTAGGAAAATGTATCGCTTTACATTTTCACATTTTTTTGCACCCTCCCTATTAAAATTAGGCTTCTTTATGCCTTATTTGGTCCTATTTTGCATCCATAAGCCTTAATTAATGCATCTTTTTGAGGATAATCCTAACATGTATCAAGTGACCAATCAAAAATTAATTATTTTAGATTTTAAGGCCCAAATTTAGTGATCTATGACTCATATTCCACCTTGGGAATATGGGTCCCACCTAGGTTTCAGGGCCTAGATTTGGATTTCACATTAAACTAAACCTTTTTTGAAAAATGTGTCCCAAGATTAGCCTAATGGGACTCATACGCCCCAACTGGTGTGAGTCCTACTTAGCTTAGACCTAAATTAAATTCAAATTCTTGTAAGTATTTTATTTTCCTAGATTTGATGTCAGCTTGTAGTGTTGTAATTTTGGGGAATTTGGCATAAGCAAGTATATAAATAAAAGGCTATTTTAGATATTTTATCCTAGAAACTTAAGTATTCAAGCATTCTAAAAGGTTTGTAATTACAATATCTTACAAGAGCATTCAAGAGTGATTATCAAACATTTTGGAGCATTATTCAAGTATCAAGCATCAAGTCAAATTCATCAGGCGTCATGTTTATTTTTGAGCTAACATTAGTGATGTATGGTTTTATGATTAAAGAGAGCATTCAAATCAAGACCCATATCATTCAAGCAAGAGTAAAGATCTACATCTATTGTATCCATTACTTAAAATATTGCATCCTTTTGTTCCTAGGGTTTGGTGAGTTGCAACATAGATTATTTGTTCATTCATCATTCCTTCTTTCTATTTCATTTCATTTCAAGTTTTTATTACTAAAATGGGTTTTCACCAAGGAAAAACCCTATCCACTAACAAAAACCATTTTTCCCTCTCTTTAGTGTGTTATTTTCATATCTAGGTTGAAGATACATTAAAGATAAATATTGGAGAAAGGTTATGAAGTTTGCAAAGTTGTCAAAGTTGCCACCTTATTTAGAAGATCACAGAAAGTCACCTACAAGTTGCATTTTAGTGAGTCAAACTCAGAGATTTGGTAGGAGTAAAACTACAAGAAATCGTCAAAGGATATCAAAGTTTCAAACAAATACTAATACTAGGACTAAATCACCACTTGTGGCATATGATTTTAGTCCCAGTATACCTAAATTCAAACATTTCCAATAGATCCTAATTCATTACAGTTGTGGATTCCAATTTTTGTCAAAAACCCTAATCTTGGACTAAATCACCCAGACTATGTATGAGTCCTAGTGTGCATTAAGAGCAACATTTTTAGCATTTTAGACCTTGTTCCAAGCTCCTACAATTTTCCAAGTGAACCTCTATGATTTATTAGTTTATTGTTCTAATTTGCATTTATTTTTTAAGTCATTTATTTAAGCTTTGCATATCATTAGGTTTTATCATTCAGTTTTGCATATTACTAGTTTTTCCAAGCCCTAGCTTGTTGGTGAACCCCTCTTTAGTCTTTAATCACATCCTAGAATAACCTTTAATAGATCTCTTTCCCTCGTTCCATCATTGGATTGAGATCTCTAGGGATTCGTTGAATGAAACTTGAAGGAAATAGGTCCTAGGTTTCATCCCCTAAAAGACAGAGCCCCCCACCTATTTTCTTTGTTTCATTTTGGTGAACCTACCTTTCAGAATATTTTATTTTCTAATTTGGATTGCATCATAATCTTAGATCTAGCTTTCCTTAACTTTGGATTAGGTGTTGCATTAGTTAATTTTCATCTAGGGTTTCTAAATCTTGCATTAGTGAAAGTGCATATAGGTTGCATTTTTTATATCTTTCATCATTGACCTTCATCTTAAATTTATAATTGCACTTAGCATAGAAATCATACAAACTAGAAAGCATAACATTCAATTAATTTTTTTTTTAATTTTTGCAAAAACCCTAATCTAGGACTCATACGCCCCTCTGGGCGATTTAGTCTCAATATAGGTGATTTTTCCTTATTTCTAGGTATTTTTTATTGATTGTTATTCACTATTTGACACTTTGAAAAACCTTGATTGGCACTCATACACCCCTCTATGTGATTTAGTCTTTTTTTAGATTTTAAAATTTATTTTCTAGCATTAAATTCTCTATTTTTGTGTTTTTGTTTCTTATTGTTAGTTATCTATTACAATTTGCAGAAATTTTGTTTCATTCATTTCATTACATCTATCTTCATTTGGTTCATTATATACATTGCATAATCTCAAAATTGTATTTACACCTTTTATTGTAAGTTCTTGCATTACATTTTATCATGGATATGTACTTGGCAAGTTGTGGATGTCCTTGAAATCGTTAGTGGATGTGTCAAGCCGTGCTTTTGGAAATGACCCTAATAAAATTGAACTTACTCATACTTAATCAACTCCTAATTCATTTCCTCCTTGTGATGTTGACATCATTAGAGAAGATGATGACATCATGAATAACTTCCTAAACTATTTACTTAACAACCTCTAGACTAATGCATCCTTTTATCCTTCACTAAAACAAACAACACCTCCCATCGTCCCACCACTTGAGATGTTTGATCATTTACATCCTGAAATAAAAATGCAAATTGAGCCTAAGTTCCATACAATAGGTGAACCTAGTTCTTCTAGTCACGAAAACACTTAACCATTCTATGTTAACAAAGTGACAAACACTCCCATCGACTTTGAAGAGACATATGGAAAAGGATTCATAATTTTCATAAAACAAGGATGTGATACAACAAGTGAACATGAAATTTATCACCTCTTAGAGAAAATACCAACTGAAGATACCAAGGGTTAGGATATCAAGATCCTCCTCCCGAAATAAATGTCCTCCTTCCTAAATAATAATCCATTCCTTGTAATTATGATAAGGATGATAGGATTGTCTTAGGTTCCCCTCCTCAACACATAACATGAGAAGTTGATGAATCTAACAAGCAATGAAAGCCTAATTAAAGAAACTAAAATTTCCTTGTCCACCATCTTCCACTGAAAGAACTTTACAAACACTTCTAAACCAAGGACTTATAACATTACCACCCATGATAAAAAAGCAAAAACTATACCCTAAAGATGTAAATGTTCCCCATTGTCAATACCATAGAGTTCTTGGACATAGTACTAATGACTAATGTGATTTAAAACATATATTTAAAAAGTTTTACATCATTGAAATAATCCCTTAAATCATGTATTTTTGCTCCTTGCCATGTAATAGTTGTAGAATCATCATATTCTCACTATTACATGTTTTACATTCATTACAAATCATTTCAAAATACAAGGAGCTCTTTATCATTACCTACCTCGGATCATTCTTGTCTTGCACACAGTGGGATCAAGAATTGGATAGCCTTGTCCTAGTAGTGCATTTTTCATTGTCCCTCTAGCTAGTTTTCTACCTTATATATACAATGAACATGATTACGATGCAGATGACCTACTAATAGGTTGACTCACATGTGCTTTACTAGTCTCTTACATTATTTTCTTTTTCATGTTTTCCATGTGATTTCATGTGTGTAATGTGATCTCCCCATTTTTTTTTTATGTTTCTCAATATTTGTGACAATACTCTATTTGTATATACATTCTTCTCTATGTGATAAACATTTTATCTTTTCAATTATCTTTTATTTTCCTTTTGGGGATGACACAAGGTGTTGAGACATTTAGGTCTCTTCCATGTTGACCCAAAATATTTTCTATGTTTTTCACTCTCTTTGTGTCATTCTTCTTGTTCCATGAGTATTTGGGGAATGATGACACTTCCAAGCTCTATAAAAACATTGTAGCAAAGACATACTGACCTTGAATCCATGGATCCCTTATGTGATTTTGGAATTTCATTTTGGGAGCAACCCCTTAACATGACGTAGCTTTCTTTGGAAACATATGATTTGGCATAGAGCTTTCCAAATAAGCTCTCATGTCCTCTTTACTATTAGCATCTTTCATTTTCTACTTTAGAGTAATTGCTCAAAACATGGTGTTTAGAATTTCTTCAAAGTGGGGGCATACATTGGCATTATTCTTTTTTATTTCATTTTGTAGCCTTCTTACTTCATGTGATGTGTCTTTCACTTTGTGTTGACATTGGGTGTGATGTCCTACAAGAGCGTGATCTCTCTTAGCTTATTATATTCCTCTTAGTGGCTTGATGTGACACATTGCATCCCCTAAATTATGAATCTTCTATTCTTCAATCGGTCCTCTCTTGGAGACATTAGGCACAGTGTTCCCTAAGTCAAGATCTTACATGAACTAAGAAAAATCATGTGAACATACCTTACACTAGTTTTCATTTACATTTTTGGTTATATGGCCACCCTGCATAACACACTTTTCTTTCTTGTGGTGCCATCCTATTTGTTCACGAGTCTCAAGCATATGAAGATTTTCTTTCCTCATGAAGCACGAAGTTCATTTTTTTGTAGAACCTTATCAAAATTATCAAGATGTATAGCTTTGGTATGGTTGTACATATGGGAGCCGAACTTAGGTGTGAATTTCCCATAGACACTTACTTGTCTGTGTGAGTGCATTCCAGTTGCATGTATGTTTCTTGTTGTGGGCTCACCTAGTGGATGGCCTAAGGTTCCACTAGCCCTTGTGATCATACATTTGTATTACATAGTGGACATCATGTTACACTTGTAAAATTTCTCGAACAAACAACCTATATCTAATCCACAATGTGTAGAACAGATGATCGAAGCTTGATTCACCCCCTTTTTTAATTTTTGTTTTTTTTCTTTCTCTTTGTCTTTAGTAGTGTATGTTTTTTCCTTTTTGTTGCTCCTTATATAATTTCCATGTGTATTCCTTCATTCCTATGTTGGTTTTCCATAGAATATTGATCCTAGGGGCTTAATCATCCCTCTTGATCATTCTTTTCCTACCCTACTAGCATTGATACATTCAGACCCCTCTTGAGGTGAGTTTTGTCTACTTTAGTTTGAGTTTGAAGCAAGTTCCTCCTTTCACTAAAGTAGTGGCTAAATGTAGTGTATGAAAATGTATCCCTTTACATTTTCACACTTTTTTGGGCCCTCCTTGCTAAAATTGGGCTTCTATATTCCTTATTTGGTCCTATTTTGCATCCACAATCCTTAATTAGTGCATCTTTTTGAGGATAATCCCCACATGTATCAAGTGACCAATCAAAAATTAATGATTTTAGATTGTATGGCCCATATTTAGTTATATGGAACTCGTACGCCACCATGGGCATATGGGTCCCACCTAGGTTTTGGGGACTAGATCTAGATTTCAGATTAAACTAAACCTTTCTTGGAAAATATGTCCCAAGCTTAGCCTAATGAAATGGAATATGATTCCAACTTACCTTAGACCTAAATTAAATTCAAATTATTGGTGGTATTTTATTCTCTTGGATATGATGTCTATTGTAGGATTGTAATTTTGAAAAAATTGGCATAACCAATTATAAATACAAGGTTATTTCACATATTTTCTCCTAGAAACATAAGTATTTAATCAGTCTAGCAAGTTTGTGATTACAAGAGCTTACAAGAGAATTCAAGAGTGATTATCAAGCATTTTGGAGCATTATTCAAGTATCAAGCATCATGTCAAAGTCATCATGCACCATGTTTTCTTTTTAGCTAACATTTGTGATGTAGGGTTATATGATTCAAGCAAGCATTCAAATCGGTCCATATCATTCATTCAAGAGTCAAGATCTACATCTATTGTGGCCATTCCTTACAAGATTCTATCCTTTTTTCCTGGGGTTAGGTGATATGTAACATAGCTTATTTGTTCATTCATCATTTATTCTTTCTATTTCATTTCATTTCAAGGTTTGATTACCAAAATGATGTTTGATCAAGGCAAACCCATATCCACTAGCAAAACAATATTTTTCCCTCTCTTTAGTGTGTGTTTTGCAGATCTAAGTTTAAGATACACTAAAGAGGAACATTGGAGAAAGGTTTTCAAATTTGTGAAGTTTTCAAAGTTGCCACCTTGTTTACAAGATCACATAAAGTCACCTACATGTTACATTTTAGTGATTCAAACTTAGAGATTTTGCAAGAGGGAAACTACAAGAAATCATCAGAGAATATAAAAGTTTTGAATCAATCTTACTACTAGTACTCAATTTCCACTTGTGGTGTATGAGTCAAAGTATACCCTAATTTAGAAATTTTGAGTAGATCCCGATTCAGTAGTTCTAGATTCAAGTTTCTCTCAGAAACCCTAACCTGGGACTAAATTTCCCAGCCTATCATATGAGTCTCAGTGTGGATTAAGATCAACATTTTCAACATTTTAGACCTTTTTTTTGAGTTTCTACAGGTTTTTAGGTGCACCTCTCTGATTTATCAGTTTACTATTCTTATTTGCATTCATTTTTTAAGTCATTTATTTAAGCTTTGCATATCATTAGGTTTTGTATATTACTAGTCTTTCCAAGCCCTAGATTGGTGGTGAACCACTATTTAGTCTTTAATCACATCCTAGGACAACCTTTAACAGATCTCTTCCCCTCATTCCATCATTGGATTGAGATCTCTATGTTTTCCTTGAATGAAACTTGAAGGAAATAGGTCCTAGGTTCCATCCCTAAAAAGATAGATCCCCCACTTATTTTCTTTGTTTCATGAGGCAAACCTCAAAACACATCCCCAACATTTTTCTTGTTATTATGTGTAGGTGACGGTTCATTCGCTTGGAGCTAGATAGAGAACTACACCTTGAGTAAGTTGACATTCTTCTTCTTTCTTCATCAATTCACTGTTATATTTATTTTATAGTATTCTTCTTTTTGTACTTTCCATTCCTTTAATTTTCTATCAAACAATGAAACTTCAAATAGTTAGGTTGTTAATTGACTCTGAGTTTTTAGCTATTTTGTGACCCTCTTTGCGTACAAGATGCTAGTGTGTGTATGAGACTCCAACATGACATGTTGAAGTCCAACTCCAATAGTGCCATCCTTTGAAAGAAAGTTGTTTGGTCTACAGTCTGAGATGCTTTTGTAGTCTTCTCACCTAGTTCTAGAAAACACTTGTCATAAGAAAAAGGGAAATAAAGTCTTGTTTTCCCTTTCTTTTCAGCTAGTCCTTTTCTTTGCAATCCACTAGTTAGTATAAGGTAGTTTAAGGTAGTTAAATCCCTTAGGATCTCCCGTGACCTCGAGCCTCGGGGGTGAAAAATCCCCCTTCTCTACAATTTCCTCTTTTCTAGTGTTTTATTTATTTTGGTAGGGTTTTATTCATGTCATTCTTCTTATTATGGCTATCATAGTTCTATTTGGTTGGTCCTTTATTTTTGATACAATATTTACTTGGTTTTTGGGCTAATATACCTCTCATCTATTTTGATTTTTATTATTGAAATCTTTATATATATCTTTGAGTATTAATATATAGTTTTGTTTAGGCCTTGGGCCTTTTATTGAAAAGAACAACCACTTACAAATATATTGGTAGATTATTGAAGATTATGGTAACAATTATGTAGAGTGCTATTAATAGATAAATAGCTTGAAATAATATCATGTTATATGAGATAAAATAAGATTGGATCAAAATATTGCTGAAATGGAGGGAGAAAATGGAAGCTATGTATCCATTCAAATTAACTCTATTTTCATTACTAGTGACTTAAGTATATGACATGTAATCAAATGCTAAAAATCACATAATTTTTAATTACAAGTAATCACTAGTTTATTGTATGGATTTCTATCCACCATATTAGTGTCTATATATTCTAGATTAATAATGGGCCAAAGCTTGGGAAATAGCAATTCTAAGAAACTTGTTGAATTATTTATGAGATAAAGGTCCATGCCATAAAAAGCCTAAATTAAAGGATGAGTTGAACCTCAAAACACACTATGGTAGACAAAAACTAATGTGTTGTCAAAAAGTTTAATACAAAATTATCAAGGGATACAATTTGTGACATTATAGTTATACATAGATAAACACCATTGTGTATGTCAAATATGGCCTCCTTTCCCAATCATATATTCATTTGTATTGAATTCTATCTCTTGATTCATTAACTCCTCATACTTTTCTCCTTTAATCTCCCATCTTTTGATACCCTCTATTGGATGGACTTCATGCTTCCCACCTTAACAATCTTAAGGAAAATCGACCATATTTAAGGATCCATAGCTTTTTTGTTTTCTTTCTTCAAATGGACCATTAGTTATGTGCTCTCTAATTCATAGGCTATCAACCTTTTTAAACCTTCTCTTGTTACATGATCTTGTTCTCATGATTCCAATGCAGCATTGTTTTCCCTTTTCCTCCTCATTCCTAATCATAACACAAATCAGTCTTATTCCTCATCTTTGAGTATCCAAAATTCCTACCTAAATCTAACTTTCATTACAAAATTGGGCATCTCTCTCTAACATAACTTCTCCTAGAAAGTTATTCAAAAATATTCCTCCAAATTTATTTCTAGCACCTAAAATGACAATAATCAATGTGGGCTACAATTTCCTTCAAACTCAAAATTATCATACGATCATCCAAATCTCTCAAGGGTCACACTTTCCACATGTGTGAAGTATCATAAATTAAATTGGGGATTAGTAGGATTGAATTTAGTAACCTTTCTTGTGCAAACTCTTAGATTTGAATTGTCCATGATAGATATAAATGTGTTTTCTTCTAGATAATCCATGAAATTATTTAAGCCACTCGAGCCTACACTCAATTCTATCTAAAACAATAATAATATTGCATTCATCCTAAGATCTCATCTAATCCTTATCAATATGTATATATCTTGTCATTAGGGTACAGATTGCTAAGCATACATGCAATTGGTAGTTAGCTATGCAATTTCCCAAACAAGTGGTTGAATTTTAAATTTTAAATCGTAGTGATAGATGTATGAACACATGTGATTAAGTAGTATTGTGAGTAAAATGTTTCACTAGGCTTAGCACTCATTTTTAGAGCTGTGTACCACTTCATGTAAGTGTGAGCATGGTTTCTTAAATAATCCTATTTTACATAAGCATATTTTGAACACTTTATTTTATTAATATAATAATGTATATAAAAATATAATTAATGAGGACCATCTTAAATAATTCAAAACATAAAATTTGGCATAATAAACACACAATAATAAATTACTTGATGATATAGATCTTCCTTGCTACTTTATATTTATTTTACTTAATATTATGCTTATATTTTTCTTAGATAACATGCAAAAGATAAAAATAACATTTTAATAATTCATATTTATTCATTTCATTTCTCCCATATACTGTGTATCATTCTCATTTTACATCATAGCATTTAAAAAAAAACAGTCTTCATTAACTCGTTTATATATCGTATCGTCAAGGTATTAATTAATTATTTTATTTTATTGCCATGATTTCTTTAGTATTCTAATTATTTTTTTAAACACGGCCTTATTCATGTTTAACAATAGTCGTCAATCAACTTCCCTCTAAATAGTAAAGAGGATTTATTTAAACAATGTAAGAATCATTGAAATCAATGTGTGTGGATAAACATGAAATGGCGAGAGGAAGGAATTGCATAAAATGGTAGGTTTTATTTGTGTGGCGAGAATAGAAGATGACCAAAAGCGGTTTTCAGAGGATGTCCGTACGCTGGAACTTGGAAGCAATGCCTTCAACATAACCCCAGTTCTGGCCTGATAAAACAATATTTTTGTGGGATGTTACTGCTGCAGCGCATGGATGCCCGGGACATTTGGGTGCGTTAGCATCTACCTGACCCATATTAGTAAGAGCATTATTGTTGTTTGGAGGGTTTGGGAGGTTATATCGAGCGGAGACATGAACCGTAAAGATAAGGAAAATAACAGCCAGGATTGTCTTTATTTTCATGCGCAGCAAACTTCCCATGTTGAAGGTTGACACTGCTTACTAACTCAAATGCAGAGAAAAACCTTAATAATCAGTTTGTAGACGAAAATTGAGATGGGATCCAATGCACCACCGTGAGACATTTATAGGGGAGCCATAACTAAAAAATATACTTCAGATAGTTTCTTCCACAGTGAGGGATTCAAAGTACTACGGCGTATTGGATACGAAGCAATTTACCAATCACGTGTATGTACATCTATTTTTGACTCAATCACCGTTTATTTTCCTATAACATTTGCTATTCGAATTAGAAGCTTCCATTTTATAAA
The DNA here is from genome assembly GCA_007258455.2 of Sequoia sempervirens. Taxonomy (NCBI): domain Eukaryota; kingdom Viridiplantae; phylum Streptophyta; class Pinopsida; order Cupressales; family Cupressaceae; genus Sequoia; species Sequoia sempervirens. The sequence continues at coordinate 92,743,299 of VDFB02168118.1, forward strand.
AGAAGTGCTGAATAAAAATAACGGATTAAATTTTAGTATTGATTTTTATCCTCCGACATCAAACGCCGAGGCTCTGGTAAATGTGAGTATAGATATATTTAAATAAATAATTAAAAGAAATTTAACTAGCACTTGCACCCGGGGGAGGTGCAAGGAATACGCCAAGAGGATTATATAGTTACTTGGAATTTATAGTTTGTTTCTCCCATTAGTGTTTTGATATGTTTGAAGGGATTATTGAGTCTCTCTCTGGAGAAGATTTTTATGAAATTTATACTCGCAGTTAGTCTCCTAATTGCTTCCATGGCATATAAGATTTTGAATCTATCTCTCATAAGGGACATCACAATTATGGGTAAATGACATTCATAGGGGACATTTACAGTACACCTAACAACCTCATAGTCATGATCCAATCCCATTAGAAATAGAATATTATTATTATTACAAAAAGTAAGTATATTCAAAGATTTTATCATGACAAAGATAATTATATAGTGTTGATGCAATATGAACTGTTGCTTGGTATGTACGCTTTTATTTCTGGATGCATATTTTCTACAGAATGAGATTCAAAATTGTACAAAATCATCTTCCCTTTCAGACATTCAATGAAGGATGTATTCTCTCACATCCAGATCACTCTGATCTATCATTACTGTTTTTCCTTACATAACCACCCCATTTGTTTTTGGTCAAAATGGGTCGCCCTTGTGTTTGTTTCTCCTTGGTGTTCTTATTTGGGTCTTAGGAGTTGTTCTATTTCCTCCTACATCCTAGTTTCTTTTGTTTTTCAGGTCTGGGTTTTGCGAAGGAATATGCACTTATTACTTTTCAAAAAGTTCAAGTTCAAGTTCATGTCCTGGTCCCAACCCCATCTTTTTCTTTGTCTTTTCTTTGTTTGTTCGGGTTCGGACCGCGTAGCGACACTCATACTCATTTCTTTTTGAAGTATAAGTTATTGTGCATGTCCTAGTTTCAACCCCTCTTTTGCATCATGTGCTTTGTTTGTGTCAGAGTTAGGTTTCAGACCGAAACCATAACCAAGAACTTTTCAAAGTTGTTGTTCCTATTCATAGCCCAATCCCAACTTCCGACTCTATTTTGTGTCTTTGTTCACTTTAGGATCAGACTTCAGACTGTGGCTAAACTTTGCATCTTTTGAAGGTTCTCGTTCCTTCTTGAGTCTCGATCTTGATTCCTATTTCCTTTTGTCTTTTCGGATTAGACTCCAGGCCATGACTTGCACTTTGAACTTTTTCAAGTTCTAGGTTCATCTTGTGACCTGATTCTAATCCTCGTGTTGTTTTGTTTGTTCATCGGGTTTCGAGCCATGAGCCGTCGACTGAACTTTGCACTTTTTGGAAGTTCGGTCTCAGTTCATTCCCCAACACTGACTTCCACTTACCTTCATTCCTACACCCAGTATTTATGATTTCACTTGAATCCCGAGACATGACCAACCCACCTTTCATGCCATAACTACTCGCATGCGCAAATGGGTTTAAGTCTTGGCACTCCTCCATTTTTGTCTATTCTACTTTAAGAAGTTTTGTGATGAGAATGAGAGCGATGAAGAGCTAGGGTTTGAGGAATTCGTTGTGATTTTTCAATGTGCTACAAGAATTCTTGGCTTAATTCAAAGGTAGGTGTTCTTTCTTCCGTTTTTGTCTTTGTTTTCTTGTTTTCACTTTTGTTCTAGGCGGTTTTTGTCTTTCATGTCTTTTTTATTTTCATTTCCTTGCTCAGCTTTGTTTTGTTGCTCTATGTTTTCTTTCACATAGTTTTATGCATTTTACTTCGCTCTTGATCCTGTGTTGGGTTCGTTGAGCGTTTCTTTTGTGTTCTTGCATCATCATCTTGTCTCTTGGTTGCAAGATTTGTCCATCTCGTTGTACCTTATTTCTCTAGGGTTTTGCTCTACATTCGGGTCGAACTAGTTTAATTGTCAATTTTGAAGTGTTTACCATTACAAACTGAAAGTTCTTGATCCTGCACATAGTCTGGTCACAAAGGCATATTTTTGGATACTATTATATTTATTATCACCTTGATTATCCATCGCCCTTTCAATTCCCAATCCCCGCATTACCATCAGGGTTAGGAATCAAACCAACACTTAGCCTTGTCTATTGTATGGTATCATTTTATCTACTTGTCTGATGACTTCATCACTATCAAGATCGAAGAATGGACCGATACTGTGAGTTTTGTTAAAATTGTCGACTAAGGTGTTCTTCCAAGTCCTGCTTCTAATGCCCACATTACAATCAAGGTCGAAAGTTGTTTCACCACTGAACCTTCCCATTGATTGGTACATGGACCTGACAATACCCTAATCTCGATTCCTGACATGTTGTTAGGAGAAAAACTTAAGCTTGACCCATTCCCATTGTTCATTTTAAGACTTGGTTCATGATGGAGTCCCGATCCTGACTCCCAATGTCTTATCGGGTTCAGAACTTGGGAGACTACTAACACTTGTCCATTTTGGATGGGTCTGGTTCCAAATGACATCGTAATCCCACAGTCTGATTCATATTCGGGATGAAAACTCTGCAAGATCTCCTTCATTATTATTTTTTGTTTAATTACCTCTCTCTAGTCGCAACCTGATCTCAACTCCTGGTCATACTATAGGATCAGTCTGCACACTAATACCCAACTATCATTTGTCTAGATTCCTAGCCAAGACCTGATCCTGGTCCTGACTCGTGAACACCACGAGGTGAAACTCTAGAATTGTACTGAACTTCTCTTTTACATAGGTAGGGTACATTGTTAAAGCCCAATCCCGACACCAGACAAAATTCATTTTATGGTTTAAAATGGCTAAGTTCTTGGCTTTGTCTTCAACCCAAGGATCAAATCTAATGAGTTAAATTGGATTCTAACTTGAAGCAATATGGATGTCAAATGAATGTTTGTGTGTTAAGTTACTCCTCATATATTTTTCTTCTTTGTGTAATAACAAAAAAATTGTAGGATAACTAACAAATGCCTAACTTGAAAGAGGAATTTCATGCTGAGGAAGTGCTTACTGAGGGAACATCAAAGAAGGCCAGAGCTAAGAGATTAAAGCTAGAGCAAGTGCCTTACACAATGAAGTATAAGTATCAACAGAACCTAGTTCCATCTAAATTTGACTCTGAAGTCATGAACATAACTGACACATTGGTGGAACATATGGATTTGGAGCAGTTCATCAAGGATACATTTTCAGAGGATGATTTCCCAAGAGCAAGGAGAATTGTAGAATCAGGGCTAGCTCATGTAGCTAGTTTTCTTGTAGCTGTGTAGTGTCCTAAGTTCATCTTAACTACTACATAGGTGTATAGCCCTACTCAGAAACAACGTATTGATGCTCAGGGTAATGTTATCATTGATTAAACTTCATACATGATTAGGCATGTCTTTGACCTCCCTTCTTACCCTAATCTGAATATGATGACTAAGGCACAGGAACTTGAACTATGGAACATGGATGTGGAAGGAAATAAACAACCTATCAATAAATGGTGGTTGAAGAAGGAAACAAAGTCATTAAAGAAGGTGCTACCCAATTCTAAGATGTCATAATTCTCTGAAGACAATGGAAATATTATCACACTACTAGCCAAAGCATTTGGCAAATCAAATTCTCATATTTTTGAATACTGGATGTTTCCTTTCATCCAATTGATTTTAGATGGAAAGTAACACTTGGATTGGGGGAAAATCATTTCAGATAACATTCATGCCCAACTCCTCTAGGTAACATAGAATAAGAAATTTTACATGTCTTCTTATGTAATGTATTATGTAGCAAGGATTGGAAGGTTTCCTAGATTAAACACTCAGGGATCAATGGATGATGACCTGGATCAAAAGAAGGTTTGGGAGTATTATGACCAACTTGAGCTAACGGCTTTAGAAAAGCACCTTAAATGAGTCAATGATGCTTTCTTGTATTTGATTATAAATTAGCACATAGGTGACATTGGTTTCAGATTGTCACATGAAGCTATGGATTTTATTCGGGAGTGGGGGTATTGGTTTATTCCATACCCCAAGTCTACTTATTTCAGGTTATTTGGCTTTGATGACAACCCTTTTAAGTTGCCAAGATGTTGTGGTGATAGGTGGATTCTTATTTAAGTTTCTAGGCAAGCTGCAGAAGTAAATGTTTTATTTTCATCACAACATAAGACTATTGCTCATTATTTTCCCTTGAAAATTGGATTTTATTCTTCTTCCTCTTCAGTAATGGCTAAATCAGCAACAGAGAAGTTCCAGGCTTTGAATTTGTAGTAGCATACTAGTAGAAGGAATTTTGACTCTAAGAAGAAAATGCATGCATTTTATCCCTCTCATTTTACTTAGCATATTGCTCTTCTTGAGGAATTTTGGGCTAACCTTCAGGATTAGTTTGAAGTAAGGAAATGGGTTACGAGAGATTAACAATTCCTCAGATGAGGCATTTTCATATTAAAACTAATATTCCTGAAGGCACTATAGATGATGGGATCACTCTTGATCCTCGGTATGATATAAACCAAGTGGCTACAAAAGACTTGCAACCCATCAATTTGGCAGAAAAGGAAGAGACTAAAATAAAAAAAGTATCATGGGTAGTGGTAAATAGAAGTTTGAAATGGATTGAGCTCCATCTAAAACAACCAAGAGTTGGGGTATCAAAGAAAAGAGGTTCCAGCAGTGAACCCACTTCATCCGTAGAGACTAAATAATATAAAATATTGAAGAAAGGTGTTGCAATGATGGAAGCAGCCACCGAACAGCCTCCACAAGTAGAAGAAGAGATTTCTTTACAGATTATTGATGATGCTTTGTGTAAAGAAAAATTTACTTATGAGGCGGTTGTTGCAGGTGTTACTTCTAGCTTTTTTCTTGTACCTTTGGTCGTTGTTCACCCTGGTGAGGAGAGTTCTGCAAAGAAACAGGTTGTTGTTCCACGACAACAACCTGTTTCTTTGAAAAAGAAGAACCAACCTGGTGAGGGAAGTGCTCCTACCGTGCCAACAACTTCAAAAACTGTAATTGTTGAAAAAGAAGAACCTTTTGTAGTTGATATAATAGAAATTTCTTTAGATTCTTAAAGAACTCCATCTGAGGAAGGAGGACATGAATGGGAGAAATACCTGAACAAGGTTGAGGAGGAACCAGGAGAGGAGGAAGCAAGGTTTGAAGTTGGCAGTCCACATAGTGCAGAGATGGAGTTAGAGGATGTACTAAATGAAAGGGATCAAAAAGAATTAAGGGAGAATGCTTGAAATTTTCTATTGTATAAGATGCCCAAGAAGAAGAAGAACAAAAGAGGAAAGTTAAGGAGCTAGCTCGAGAAGAGGAAGTAGCTGAGGCATTAAAGAAAGTGGAAGTAGAAGCTCATGAGAAAGAATTGAAGAATGCTCAAGAAAAGGTAGCAGAGGAAGAGCTTCGGGCTAATGATATGAAGCAGCAAAGAGTGAAGGATGAAGAAGAGGCTGCTAAATGAGAGGAAGAAATAAGAAGGATAGAAGAGATAAAAGCTGAGAATGAAAGGAAAGGGTGGGAAATATTACAAAAGGAGCAAGAGGAGCTTCAAAGGGCTGCTTCTCAACAAGCCATTTGAGTTATTTCTTCTGCACTTCTATCCACTACACCTCCTACTATTCAACAAGTAGCCACTCAACCAACTAAACCCACTTGGTTGAAATTAAATTTGGAGAAGAGGCATCAAGTATAGGGTCAGCTCATGACATGGGATGAAATGAGGACTGAAATAGATAAGGCAAAGTCAAAGAAGAAGCCTCGTGTTGTGCACTCCACCAAGTTAACTGATGAAGGTGATTTGGTAGAAGAGATTGCTACCCCAATGGCTAACAAGGATGATAGAGAGTTACAGCCTAAAGATTATTAGATAACTACTATTAATATAGGAAAGCATACTAGAAGCTAGTAGATAAATTTGAGAGACATTGTTACTACCACACTCTAGTCCATGTTGATTAAAGATAAACAAGGCAAGGATGAGCTTAAGGTAGAGGTGGGAAAAATGAACTTTCTAAAGGAGTTAATTTCATCTACTCTAGAACAACCTTCACCATCAAAGTCCCCTATTTTAATGAGTAGAAAAGAGGTGGATAGCCTAAATGAAATGAAAAAGAAAGCCACGTTGTTTGATAACTAGTTTAATTTTTTATTGATAACTAGTTTAATTTTTTAAGTCTGATATAAATGAGAATGTTGAGCAGGGCTTTAAATGTTATTATGCAGGTCTTAAGTTGGTTAGAGAAATGGAAGAGTCCATAAGGAAATGGTGGGCAGAGAAAGAGAAACTTAGGGAGTACTTGGGGAAATTAAGGGTGATTGCTAAAATTTCTAATGAGGAATTAGTCCAATCACAGATTCTTGGGGATGAAGGCCCTGATTTTGTTTCAAAATCCATTAATATATCTATCTTTAAAATGCAGAATCTCCTCGAGTAGAGAATTTCCATGCTCAAAATCATTCATGAAATATGGGAATAGGTAGGCATCTTTGAGGAGATCATTTCAAAATGAATTGGTAAAATTTTACCTCATGAGCAGAGACTTGAGTCCTTAGGAGATATAAAATATGCTTGGGAGGAAAGGCTTGAAGGAATAATGAAACAAGGAGATACTATTGATCTGACGCTCATGGATAGGCTACTTGATATTAGAACTGACGTGCGTTGGGAATCACGAACATTTTCCACCTAAAGTATGTAGTTGCTACGGCAAGGAAGAAATTCGAAGAAGCAACGTTCAAAACTGATTGGGTTGATGGGCCACATGATGATGTGCTAAAACAAGTCTTCTCTAATTATGATGAGTATTGTGGGACCCCTCAAGAGGGTGAAAAGTGAAGAAGGCATTTCAGTTATCTTTTTTATAGTAAAACTTTCAGGTAGTTCTAAGCAGATGGATGATTTGCGAATCAGGGTTGGCAGACTGAGAATAACACATGGTGATCAAGCAAGGAACTAAGTCAAGACTCATAGTTCAAATTTTGGAATGAAGAAGCAGGTGGTGCACCTATTCAACTACAATAGTTTTAGCATAGGAAAATCTTGGAGTTAACTGGGCATCTCTACAATTGTGGATCTAGGCCCCAGATTATGGATCTCAAATTTTGATAGGAGGAATTTGTGCTAAATTTTGTCTGTATATAAAAATTATCTCCTTATTGTAAAGGTAAGCTAATTGAAGTCATATTAGCTTCCTGAATGAGAGATAAGATAGTTTTACTATTTTTAACACCTTTTTATGCAAAATACTCATAAATACTCTTTTACAGTTTTAATGCAATTTATGTTATTTTCAGAAGTTTGTCAGTATAGTAATAATGTTAATGAACAATGGTTATTCATATGTCAATGAGCTTTGTTGTGCATAAATGTCTCTTATTTGATTAAAATCAATAGAAGATTCTAAATCTAAAATTGTTTTCATTAAATTATCTATGGATGATGTTTCTTTATATTTGTTGATCTATTAATTTTGTTAATGAGCTTGTGATATTTGGTTATTTGAAAAGAAATTAAAAAAAAATGATGATGAATAGATTAAATGGTGTAGCTTATGCTATATATTTTTTTATTTCATGGTTTTAGTTGGTTTAAAATGCTCATTATGAAGTATACGTGTCTAAATTTAAAGAAATTTGTGTTTATGTATTGATATCCTAGGCCCTGTCCTATCTTTTGTTGTTTATTTACACCCCCCCAAATGTTTGATTAATTTGCACTATTTTTTTTGTAATCTTTACCAGTATTCCCCTTCAAAATTACAGTTGCATAGGCCACTTAATGATAACAACATTGTTGAGAACCAACTAATGAGACCTTGGGAGATAGATAGTTTTAGCTTATTTATCTTTTTCAGGAGAAATACAGTAGCAATATTCTATTTTAACGTTGTGTTATTTTGACCATCAACAGAACTAGAACTAAAAGGAGGGCCCAAAAGAACAAAGTAGAGTAAATCGGGTCCTTTTCAATTGATAGGTTTGAAAGAGTTCTTAGATCCACTACGAATCCAAAACCATTAGTTGAACTCCAAACCCTTGTCAAACCCAGAGCTCGTAGGGTCTTGATTCCACAACCATTAACACCACCACACACTCCACCCAAATTTCTAGTAATCCCATAGCTGGTACAACCAAACCCACTGCCACCCATGGCATTCTTTGCCAATAATCCCTCACCACTAGGAATAATTCCTGGTGTCATACACAAAATGCCAAAAAAATCTAGAGAAATTCTACCCCAGGTATGCTCATGGAGAGTCATGAAGTGTTGAGGAGCACATATAGGAATTCAAATATGCATGTACTCAAGCTTAAATTGAGCACCATTACATTGTGTGTAGACTATTCCCTTACTCGTTGGGGGATATGGCCTATAATTGGTATATGAATATATCTACAGGGTCCATCCTGAGTTGAAAATTTTTGGAAGACACCTTTATTAATCAATTTTGGGTTTATGTTGACCGTGCTATATTATACCACCAATTTGCTACAATCAAGAAAGAACCACATGAACCATTTCCCCTATTCAATACATGATTCCACAGGATCTATAGAAACTTATAGGATATGTACTTGTTGGCTGACAATATCACCATCCAAGCCTACTTAAAGGTTATAGACTTGTTGATCGGCTTATCTCTCCAAAGAAGCTACCTTCCACCAGATATTGATTCCGTGTCCAAAGTATATCCCCTGGCCATTAAAATGCAACAACAGATAAGTTCACATGCAGGGATCTTAGGTGGGATTTTCCCTTCTTTGGGATATTAGATACCTAATCCAACCCCTTTTTTCAACACAGTCCTAGGGATGTCCCATTCTACGTATGGACCTTCTGCTGAATTACAAACTCCACTCCTATTACCATTCTTTACTAGTGGGATTCTAATTCTACCCACCAAGCTCAAAATTTTCATAATCATGCTAGAGGATCCAACCCCATGACACATTCATCTGTTGTAGCTATTGAAAAAATTTAGTATATTACTCATCTAACAAAAGAGTTAGAAAATGTGAAGAAAACATTATCTCAGGTGACCAATTAGATGGCACAACTCAAGTATAACCCCCCTCAAAATCAGAATTAGAACCATAATTACTAGAATCAAGGATGGTATTCCAACCAAGGTAATTATTCCAATAAGAATTCTAATCAAAATCAAAGAAATTTTCAAAGTTAAAACTTCCCCAACCCAAACTATCATAACCAAAATAGGGGATACAATCAAAGGTCTAATAATAGTAAGTAGTAGAACACTAGACAAAACAATGGGGGATTTCCCCATAATTATGAAGCCAGTGAGGAGAAACCAGATACTGCAAGTGTTGCAGATCTGAATTTCATGACTAATTAGTGTAGGTTGCATGACACAGCAACACATTTTGAAGTTAATTTCCCAAAAATGGAGAAAATAGTTAAGATTGCACAAGCTAACACCCCACTATAAGGTGCTCCTAATGAAAGTGGTGCATCTACCGATACAACCATGGCTTATGAACTCTATGATGAAGGATCTCCTTTCCCCAGATAAGAGGAAAATGAACCATAGGAGGATGTATATGATGCTCAGGCCTTCCAAGCCAAAGGTGGTAATTTTCTAAGGAATTAGAATAAAGGACCATTCACAACATCTACCCCTCCTAACACTATGGTTGCCCCTAACCAGAATGTTGATAGTAATCCACCTCCACTGAAAGGCCCATCTAAATTTCAAAATAAAGGTAACTCATCTTTTGTTCCTAAATATCAAATGAAAAATGACATGGAATTTGATTTTATTTCAGAAATGCAGAAACAAAATACCTTGTTGTCATTCTTTGACATCCTGAAGTGGTGCCCCACCCAATGCGACATCATGTTGAGAGCTTTAGAAGAGGAAGATTAGTCAAAAGGGAAGAATAAATTACTCCAACTACTAACATGAATGTGGTCCTATACAAAGGTAAGACACAAACCCCACCATTCCTTTTCATCCTAAGAATCTTCAAAAAATAATCTACATAATTTATTCTTAGATTCTATAGCCTTGGTTAATGTTATGCCTTCCTCCATTTGTAAAATGTTGGGTTTAAATGTATTTCATAATCATAAGAAAGTAATACAATTAGACAAAACTAAGGTCAACGTTGTAGGGGAACTAAAAAACATACATGTGCAGATTGGATCAAACCTGCGGATTTAGAATTAAATGGATATTCAGGTAGTTGATATATTCCTGATACATACAGTATGCTTTTAAGTAGGGACTTGATGAAAAGCATTAGGGATTATCTATCCTTGGACTTATTACACATGTGGCTTCCATGGAAAGGGGTAGCAACTTAGACTAGGATTGAAAGTGGGCCTCGTCTCAAACATATGATCACTGAGTATGACTTTCCTAACGAAGTAGCCTATTTTGAAACTGAGATAGGAGTTTATAGCAGTGATTTCTTGGGGGCAATGAAGACTTAAAAATATTTGATACTTTAGTAATAACACATACTATCCCCTTGAAACCTTAAGTGAAGCCCTTCCATCAAAATCAATGCCTAGTGAATGCCCTGATTGAACCCTTACTTATGAAAGAAGTGCAAAAGTTGTTTTCGACAAGAATAATTTTTCTAGTAAGGCATTCGCCCTAGGTTGCTAATCTGTTACCTGTTCGTAAAAAGAGTGAAGAAATTAGATTGTGTGTTGACTTTAGAAACCTTAACAAAGCTTCAAGAAAGGATAATTACCCTCTTCCTTCCCTTGATGAGGTGCTCCAGATAGTGAATGGCTTGCAAATGATGTCATTCATGGATAGATATTCAGGATACAATCAGGTGATGGTTAACTATGAGGATAGGATGAAGACCGCCTTCACAACAAAGTGGGGGACATTTTCCTACCAAAGGATGCAATTTGGTCTTATCAACACTAGAGCCACCTTTCAGTATGTGATGGATGTGGCATTCAAGGATTTGGTAGGTAAGTGTATTATCATATATATGGATGATTTAATTGTATTCTCCACTTGAATAGAGAATACCACGTTTTAGATTTGTCAAAGGTACTTGGAAAGTGCATAAGATATGGCATGTCCCTTAATCTGAAAAAGTGTGTGTTCAGAGTTTTAGAAGGGAAATTGTTGGGCCAAATAATATTAGAAAGGGGGATTTCAATTGACCCCGATAGAGGAATCCATTCTGAAACTGACCATGCCAGGAACAAAAAGGAGATGAGGTCTTTCTTTGGAAAGATAAATTTTGTGAGGAAATTCATAACTTGGTTTGTGGAGATTGTCAAGCCCCTTAATGAAATGATGGAGAAGGATTCAAATATTGAGTGGAGCAATGAGGCTAATTCTACATTCTCGTAGATCAAACAATCTATTTTAGAGGCACTGGTTCTAACTAGCCCCAATTATCTAAAGCCTTTTTATATTTTTTCTTTTTCATTTGATCATTCTTGTGCTACTTTCTTGACACAATGGAAAGGCGAAGGGGATGAAAGGAAAATTGCTTTCATGAGTTCTCCATTTAAGAATGCTGAAATTAGATATCCATCTTTGGAAAAGCAAGCCTTTGCGTTGGTGCGAGCAGATAAATTTTTTAGAAATTATATCCTCTACAGCCAAATCACTGCCATAGTTCTTGACCATGTAGTGAAGTCTCTTCTTATGTAGACTGAACTAGTTGAAAGACGAGGAAAATGGATGGAAATTCTGCAAGAATTTGACCTTGAAATCCACTCGATGAAGCTGGTCAGAGGACAAGGTTTATCTAAAGCCATGGCAGACGTTGATACCAAGATTAATTTCCAATGGTACAATGTGCAATCATTTATAGGTGATCCTTGGTATGAAGATTTAATATTTTTGCTGCTAAATAACAAATGCCCAAATGGAATGAATACCACGCAAAGGAGAGAATTGAGACTAAAGAGTTCTCATTATATGCTCAAAGGGGGAGCTTTATACAAAAGGAATTTTGAAGGTTTCTATCTATGTTTCCTCGACCACCAGCAAGAAAAATAGGCCATTGCTAAATTAAATGGTAGACATGGTACTAGACACAATTCTGCTAATTCTATGGCACACCAAATATTTTAGATATGACTATTATTGGCCCTATGTATTATGAGGTTCCCACCAACATGTTAGGACATGTCATACATGTTAGAATTTTGCATCCAAGGAATGCAATTCAGTGATGCCCCTACAATGAATATATGAGGTAAGACCATTTTCCCAATGGGAATTATACTTTTTTGGGGAGATTAATCTAAATTCGTTTGTAGGTGATAGGTTTATTTTGATGGTAACAAATTACTATACTTGTTGGAATTAAGCTCAGTCTTGCAAGAACAATACCATTGATGTTATCGTTAAGTTACTAAGTTCGAATACATTGTTATCAGGTTTGGAGTACTATTTTCCCTAGTATATGATAATGGCCCTACCTTTTCTTCTAGTGAATTTATTCAGTGGACATATGAGCATAAAATTATGTTGAAATACTCTTCTAATTACTATCCATAGGGTGATGGTGTAGCAGAGTCTACTAACAAGAATTTATTGGAGGTAATTAAGAATCTATTAAAGAGTAACCCTAGGGATTGGCACACCCAGGTGAGGTTTCCCTTATGGGTAGAAATAATTTAGATTAAAGATGACTTGGGAAACTCATTGTTTAAACTAGTCTATGGCCAAGACCCTGTTTTCCCTATCCATCTACAGATACCCATTCTTCAGTTCATGCATGAGTTTTATTCAAATGATGATAGGATAGAGGTCAGACTGACTAGTTTACTTAGTCTGGAAGAGCAGAGGGATGCTGCTCTCCAGCAGTTTTCTAAACATTAGGCTATTGTCAAACTTGGTTTGAAAAAAAGAGAAAAAATAAAAACTTTCAGAATATCAAACCTTGTGCTATTGTGGGATAAATCCAGGGAAAGGAAAGGTGATCACCAAAAGTTTGACTAACTTTGGTTGGGTCCATATTAGATTTTTAAAACCCTTGGTGAGAATGCATTTTGGTTGAGTACTTTAATGGGAGAACCTGTTCCATTTCCTATCAATGGGAAGTTTCTCAAACATTATTTCAACCCATGAGGGTCTGATGCTCTGTTTGGTTGTATATATGTAATTATTTGTTGCTTGGTTTATTTTTTGTTGTTGTTGTTTGTGTTTCTATTCTTTTGTTTTTGGGTGACCTTCATTTTGCTCCATTTCGGAAAAAAGGGGTGGTTATTCAAATTATATTCAAGGTACTGGGAGAGAAATTGGTTTAGGTATTTTCAAGTATGTCTATTGAAATTTTTCATTTTCGAGACTTGTTTCTTGTGTTCTTTTCTAATAGAAATCTAAAAGGTTAAGAACTAATAGGTATATTGTAAGTTATCTCATAAACCACAGTTGAATTTGTCACAAAATAGATAGAAACATTTGTTTACATAAAGGCCTATTTGTCTTAGAGTGATTGTATTCTAGATTCAAGGGAAAAATATGAGTCCTACACAACCATGAGGTCCATTGTATTTCTCAAGCCATATTTTAGGATGATATATCTGAGTATTGAGAAAAGATAAAAATAATTTGTTCAAGTGAAGCCCATACAAAAGAAAATAAAAGAGAGCTATTAAATGATGGAAAAATCTCAATATGAGAAGGGTAATTCAAGTATCTCTATCGAGGATATGGACACCTGGCTAGAAATAGAGCATTACTTTGAGAGAACTAGAGGTATCTATGTTTGGGCTATAGACACCTAGATGGCAACAAAGAAATACCTAGGATATCATTACACGACAGTTAGAAGGGTTCAACTCACTAACTTGAATCTTAAATACAGTTATTCAGAGGTAGGAAGAACCTTTAGGGAAACAGATGATGCATGCACGAACTCAAATTCAAAGTGGTTAATATTGATTTATGTTTGAGATTCCAGCTCAACCTCATTTTTCAGGACTGATCATACTCAAGTTAAAATTTTCATGAACTAGAGGTTCTGGGTGGCTAAATTCTTCAGTATCTTGAAAATGGGTAAACCATTTGAACCTAGCTGATTCACCAATTGTTATGCCTTGCATAACCACCCCATTTTTTTTTTGGTCAAAATGGGTCCCCCTTGTGTTTGTTTGTCCTTGGTGTTCTTATTCAGGTCTTAGGAGTTTTTTTTTTCCCTCCTAAGTTCTTGTGTCTTTTTCTTTTCAGGTCTAGGTTTTGGGAAGGAATATGCACTTGTTACTTTTCAAAAAGTTTAATTTCAAGTTCATGTTCCAATCCTATTCCTATCTTTTCCCTTGTCTTTTCTTTTTTCGTTTTGGTTTGGACTGTGTACCGAAACTCATACTTGTTGCTTTTCAAAGTACAAGTTTTTGTGCATGTCCCAGTTTTGGCCCCTCTTTTGCCTCATGTGCTTTGTTTGTGTTGGAGTTTGCTTTTGAACTAGAACTAGAACCAAGAAATTTTCAAAGTTCTTTTTCCTATTCTTGGCCTGATCCTGACTTCCAACTCCTTTTTGCGTCTATGTTCGCTTTGGGATCAGACTTCAGACCATGACTGAACTTTGCATCTTTTGAAGGTTCTCATTCCTTCTTGAGTCTCAATCCTAGTTCTAGTTACCTCTTTTCTTTCAGGATTATACTTTAGACCATGACTTGCACTCTTAACTTTTTGAATTTTTAGGTTCACCTCATAACCCGATTCCAATCCTCATGTTGTTTTGTTTGTTTGTCGGGTTTCCGGCTATGGGTTGTTGACTAAACTTTGCACCTTTTGGAAGTTTGGTCTTGGTTCATTCCCCAAGCTTGAATTCCACTTACCTTCATTCCTACACCTCGTATTTATGACTCCACTCAAATACTGAGACCCGACCAACCTGCCATTAATGCCATAAGCGCTCACACGTGTGAACAAGTTTAAATCTTGTCGCTCCTCAATTTTTGTTTATTCTACTTTAGGGTATTTGTAGGGTCATCATGAAAAAAATAGGCCCTTAAGTGGCAAAAAAATTAGAAAAATCAGAGTTAGGTAACTTCACGTAAAAATTTGAATAAGTTGTAACCTATATTATTTCAAAAATATGTAAGAATAGAATCTATAGAAAATTGAATGTAGTTTCTAAACTACTAGGTTTTTCTAAAAAATAAAAAAATCTATTTGGGGGTATGTGCAAGATCATCATGGAAAAAATAGGCCCTTAAGTGGCAAAAAATTCAAAAAAATTAGAGTTAGGCAACTTGAAGTAAAAATTTGAATAAGTTATCTATATTATTTAAAAAATATGTAAGAATAGAATCTATAGCAAATTGAATGTAGTTTCTAAACTACTAGGTTTTTTTTTTTTAATAAAGATCTATTTGGCATAAATTTGAAATTTCAATGGAGTAATACTTAAATTTCAAGGAAAAAATAAGAAGTAGGTATCTGTCTGACCACCCTCACCACTATAAAATGATAATATTTTTTTATAAGATTTTAGATATAAGTAGAGGACTCATGTCTATATGTGATGCATATTTTTTTGTAATTTTTTTCCAAGTGAATAATCAAATTTGATTTTTTTATTACAACTTTTAAAAAATATAAAACCTCGTATGTCTGACCACCTTAACCTGGTCAAAACTTCATGAAATTTAATTTTTCTTTTCTTAATCCTATAATATGCAAAGCATAGAATGTGATGCATGTTTTGGATTCAAAAAATGTGATACCTTTTGAAAGCTATAGATGCTTTTTAATCAGTCTATTGATCAGGACTTTAGTCGTAATTCAAATAGAAAATGAATAATAATTATTTATTAAATTCAAATTAAAGCATAATTTATATTGGTGGAAAGTTGATAATCTCCTTTAAAAACCCTTTTCGTTTCATCAATTTTGGGTTAAAAAAAAGTCATCAACCACATACCCTACACATACCCATAATATTACCACTTTTTGGTCCATCATGATCCTGCACATACCCTTGGTGAAAAGTTGAAATTTCAATGCAGTAGTACTTAAATTTTAGGGAAAAAATAAGTAGGTGTCTGTATAACCACCCTAACCACAATAAAATGATAATATTTTTTTATAAAATTTTAGATATAAGTAGAGGACTCATGTCGCAATGTGATGCATATTTTTTTGTAATTTTTGTCCAATTAAATAATTAATTATGATTTTTTTTATCAATTATTTTAAAAATATAAAAAATTGTATGTCTGACCACCTTAACTTGGTCAAAACTTCATGAAATTCAATTTTTCTTTTTTTAATGCTATAGTATGTGAAGCATAGAATATGATGCATGTTTTGGATTAAAAAAATGTGATACCGTTTGAAAGCTATAGATGTTTTTCAATCAACCTATCAATTAGGAATTTAGTTGTAATTTGAATGGAAAATGAATAATAATTACCAATTAAATTCAAAGTAAAGCATAATTTATATTGCTAGAAAGCTGAGAATCTCCTCTAAAAACCCTTTTTTGTTTCATCAATTTTTTTGTAAAAAAAAAGTTTTCAGCCTCATACCCATCATATTGCCACTTTTTGGCCCATCATGATCTTGCACATACCCTTTCAGGAGTTTTGTGATGAAAACTGGAGCAATAGAGAGCTAGGGTTTGAGGAATTCATTGTGATTTGTCATTGCACTGCCATAATTCTTGGGTGCATTCGAAGGTAGGTGTTCTTGCTTCCATTTTTGTCTTTATTTTTTTGCTTTCACTTCCATTCTGGGTGCTTTTTCTCTCTTGTGTCATTTTTCTTTCCTTTTTCTTTTCTTTTCTTTGATCGGCTTTATTTTGTTGCTATGTGTTTTCCTTTGCTCTTAAGCCCATGTTGGGTTCGTTGTGTGTTTCTTTCATGATCGGCTTTATTTTGTTGCTTGTGTTTTCCTTTGCTCTTAAGCCCATGTTGGGTTCTTGTGTGTTTCTTTCATGTTCTTGTGTTGTCATCTTATCGTCACGATATTTTTCCATCTTGTTGTTCCCTAGTTCTCTAGAGTCTTTCTCTACATTCAAGTCAGACTGGTTTAATTGTCAATTTTGAAGTGTCGACCATTACAAAATGAAAGTTCTTGATCCCGCACATAGCCCAATCATGAAGGCATTTTTGGGTACTGTTATATCTATTATCACCATCATTATCCATCACCCTTTCAATTCCTGATCCCCATATTACCATCGGGGTCAAGAATCGAACCAACACTTCACCTCATCTATTGTCTGGTTTCAGTTCATCCACTTGTCCAATCCTCACATCACTATCAGGATTGGGGGATGGACCAATACCATGAGTTTGGTTAAAATTATCAACTAAGGTGTTCTTCCAAGTCCTGCTTCCCACCCCCACATTACCATTGGTATCGAAATTTTTTTCAACACCTATCCTTCAATCCATTGATTGGCACATGGACCTAACAATACCCTGATCCCGATTCCTGACATGTTGGGATCATAACTCAAACTTGACCTATTCCCATTTTGTATTTTAAGACTTGGTTCATGATGGAGTCCCAGTCCTAACTCTCGATGTCTTAGTGGGTTCAAAACTTGGGAGGATACTAACACTTGTCTGTTTTGGATAGGTTTGGTTATGAATGACATCCTGATCCTGCAATCTGATTCAAATTCGGGATCGCAACTTTGCAAGATCTCCTTCATTAATTTTTGTTGTTTAATTACCTCTCCCTAGTCTCAATCTGATACCAATTCTCAGTCATACTGCGTGATTGGACTTCACACTAATACCTGACTATCATGTGTCTAGGTTCCTAGCAAAGACTCAATCTCGATCCTAACTCCTGAATGCTATGAGGTCGAACTCTAGAATTGTGCCTGGTTAAAGCCTAATCTTGACACCTGACAGAATTCAATTTATGATTTAAAATGACTAAGTTCTTGGTTCTGTCTTGAACCCAATGCCTGAAATTGATGAGTTAAATTGTTAAATTGGATTCTAACTTGAAGGAATATGGATTCCATATGCATGTTCATTTGTTAAGCTACTCCTCATATATTTTTCTTCTTTTCCTAATAATGAAAAAATTGCAAGATAACTAACAAATGTCTGACTCTAAAGAGGAAGTTCATCCTAAGGAAGTGCCTGCTGAGGGAACATCAAAGAAGGATAGAGCTAAGAGATTAAAGTGAGAGAAAGTTCCTTACAAAATGAAGTATAAGTATCAAGGGAACCCAGTTTCATATAAATTTGACTCTGATGTCATGAGCGTAACTAGGAAAATGGTGGGACATATGGATTTGGAGAAATTCATCAAGGATACATTTTTAGAGGATTTTGTTCCAAGAGTAAGGAGAATTGCAGAATCAGGGCTAGCTCATGTAGTTAGTTTTCCTATAGTTGTACAATGTCCTAAGTTCATCGTAACTACAACATAGGCATATAACCCTACTCTGAAAAAATGTATTGATGCTCGAGCTAATGTTATCATTGATTTAACCCCAACCATGATCAAACATGTCTTTGACCTCCCTCCTTACCTTGATCTGAAGATGATAACTGAGGCTCAAGCACATGAACTATGGAATAGGGATGTGGAAGGAAATAAATAGCTTATCAATAAATGGTCATTGAAGAAGGAAAATAAATTAGTAAAGAAGGTGTCACCCAATCCTAAGAGGTCAAACTTCTCTAAAGACATAGGAGATATTGTCACACTACTAGACAAAGCAATTGGCAAATCAAATTCTTGTATTTTTGAACAATGGATGTTTCCTTTCATGCAATTGATTTTAGATGGAAAGCAACACTTGGATTGGGGGAAAATAATTTTAGATTACACTCAAGCCCAACTCCTCCAAGTAACATAGACTAAGACATTTTACATGTCTTCTTATGTAATGTGTTGTGTAGCAAGGATTGGAAGGTTTCTTGGATTAAACACTCAGGGGTCAATAGATGATGGCCTAGATCAAAAGAAGGTTTGGGAGTATTAAAACTAACTTGAGCTAAAGGCTTCAGAAAAGGACTTTAAACAAGTCATTGATGCTTTCCTATATGTGATTATAAATTAGCTCACGGGTGAAATTGGTTTCATATTTTCACTTGAAGCTATGGAGTTTATTCAGGAGTAGGGGTATTCGTTTATTCAATTCCTCAAGTCTAATTATTTTAGGTTATTTAGCTTTGATGGCCACCCTTTTAAGTTGACATGATGTTGTTGCGATAGGTGGATTCTTATGGAATTTGCTAGGAATGCTGCAGAATTAAATATTGTATTTTCCTTACAACATTAGGCTGATGCTCATTCTTTCCCCTCCAAATTAGGATTTTATTCTTTTTCTTCTTTAGTAATGGCTAAATCAACAACAAAGGAGTTTCAAGCTTTGAATTTGCAACATCATACTAGCAAATGGAATTTTTACCCTAAGAAGAAAATGCATGGAATATATTCATCTCATTTTACTCGGCATATTCCTTTTCTTGTGGACTTTTAGGTTAACCTTTAGGATCCATTTGAAGTAAGGAAAAAAGGTTATGAGAGATTAACAATTCCTCATATTAGGGATTTTTATATTAAAATTGATATTCCTAAAAGCACTATAGATGATGGGATCACTTTTGATCCTCAGTATGATATAGACCAAGTGGCTACAAAAGGTTTGCAACCCATGAATTGGGTAGAAAAGGAAGAGACTAAAATCAGAAAAGTATCACAAGGAGTGGTAAACATGAGCTTGGAATGGATTGAGATCCATTTAAAATAGCCTAGAGTTCGGGTATCAAAGAAAATAGGTTCTAGCAGTGAACCCACATCCTCCATAGAGACTAAATAATATAAAAGATTGAAGAAAGGCATTGCAACGATGGAAGTAGCCAATGAAGAGCCTCCACAAATAGAAGAACAATTTTATTTATAGAAGATTGATGATGCTTTGTGTAAAGCAAAGGTTACTTATGAGGTGGCTACTCCAGGTGTTACACTTAGTTTTGCTACTATACCTTTACCCATTGTTCACCCTGGTGAGGAGAGTTCTACAAAGAGATAGGTTGTTGTTCCTCCACAAATTGGGGGAAGTGCTCCTACTGTGCCAACAAATTCAAAAATTGAAACTATTGGAAAAGAAGAACCTTTGTAGTTGATATAGTAGACATTTCTTCATATTCTAAAAGAACACTATCTCAAGAAGGAGAAGGACCTTAATGGGAGGAATACCTGAAGAAGGTTAAGGATGAACTAGGAGAGGAGGAAGCAGGGTTTGAAGTTAGCAATCTACATAGTGCAGAGATGGAGTTAGAGGATATAGTAACTGAAAGGGAACAAAAGGAATTAATGGAGAGTTCCCAAAAGTTCATTGCTGAACAAACCACCCAAGAAGAAGAAGAACAAAAGAGGAAAATTGAGGAGCTAACTTGGGAAGAGGAAGCAACAGAGGCATTAAAGAAGGTGGAAGCATAAGCTCATGGGAAAGAATTGAAGACTACTCAAGATAAGGCAACAAAGGAAGAGCTTCGAGCTAAGGAGTTGGAGTAGCAAAGACTAGAGGATGAAGAAGAGGTTGCTAAATGAGAGGAAGAAATAAGAAGGATAGAAGAGATAAAAGCTAAGAATGAAAGGAAAGAGAAAGAAATATTACAAAAGGAGCAAGAGGAGCTTCAAAGGGCTGCTTCTTAGTAAACAATTGAAGTTATTTCTTCTTCACCTCCATCCACTACACCTCCTAATGTTCAACAAGTAGCCACTCAACCAGTTGCACCCACTTGGTTGAAATTAAATTTGGAGAAGAGGCAATAAGTACAAGCGTAGCTAGTGACATGGGATGAAATGAGGACTAAAATAGATAAGGTGAAGTCAAAGAAGAAGCCTCATGTCATGCACTCCACCAAGTTAATTGTTGAAGGTGATTTGGTAGCAGAGATTGCTACCCGAATAGCTGACAGTGATGATAGAGAGTTGTAGCGAGAAGATTATTAGATAAGTATTGTTAATCTAGGAAAGCATACTAGAAACCAATAGATAAATTTGATAGACATTGTTGTCACCACCACCTAGTCCAAGTTGATTAAAGATAAACAAGACAAGAATGAGCTTAAGGCAGAGGTGGGAAAAATGAAGAACTTTCTAACGGAGCTAATTTCATCTACTCTTGAATATCCTGCACCATCAAAGCCCCGTTTTAATGAGCTACAACAAGGTGGATAGCCTTAATGAAATGAAAAATAAAGCCACGTGGTTTGATAACCAGTTTAATGTTTCTAAGTCTGATATAAATGAGAATGTGGAGGAGGGATTTAAATGTTATTATGAAGGTCTTAAGTTGGTTAGAGAAATGGAATATTCCATAACGAAATGGTGGGCAGAGGAAGAGAAACTTAGGGAGTACTTGGGGAAATTAAGGGTGACTGCTAAAATTTTTGATGAGGAATTAGTCCAATCATGGATTATGGGGGATGAAGGACCTGATTTTGTTTTAAAATCCATTAATATATTTGTATTTAAAATGAAAAATATCCTTGAATAGAGAATTTCCATGCTCAAAATCATTCATGAAATATGGGAATAGGAAGGCATCTTTGTGGAGATCTTTTCAAAATTAATTAGTAAAATTTTACCTCCTGAGCAAAGACTTGAGTCGTTAGGAGATATAAAAGATGCTTGAGAGGAAAGGATCGATGGAATAATGAAACAAGGAGATACTGCTGATCTAACACTCATTCATAGGCTACTTGATATTAGAACTAACATCCATTGGGCAGTCACGAACATTTGCCACCTAAAGGACATAGTTGATGTAACAAGAAAGAAATTTGAAGAAGCAATGTTGAAAATTGAATTGGTTGATGGGCTAGATGATGATGTGCTGAAACAAGTCTTCTCTAACTATGATGCGTATTGTGGGAACCCTCAAGAGGGTTAAAATTGAAGAAGGCATTTCAGTTATCTTTTTGACAGTAAAACTTTCAAGTAGTTTTGAATAGACAGATGACTACGAGTCAGGGTTGGAAGACAAAGAATAACATGTGGCAATCATGCAAAGAACTAATTCAGGACTTATAGTTCAGATTTTGGATTGAAGAAGCAGGTGGTGCACCTATTTAGCTACAACAATTTTGGAGTTAATTGGGTGTCCCTACTTTTGTAGATCTAGGCCCCATATTATGGATCCTAAATTTTGATAGGAGGAATTTGTGCTAAATTTTGTCTATATGTAAAAATTCTCTCCTTATTCTAAAGGTCAGCTAATTGATGTTAGATTAGTTGCCTAAAAGAGATATTAGATAGTTTTACTATTTTTTACAGCTTTTTATGCAAAATACTCATAAATACTCTTTTATAGTTTTAATGCAATTTATGTTATTTTCAGAAGTTTTTTTGGTATAGTGATAATGCTAATGAATAATGGTTATTCGTATTCCAATGAGCTTTGTTGTGCATAAATGTCTCTTATTTGATTAAAATCAATAGAAGATTCTAAATCTGAAATTGTTTTCATTGAATTATATGTGGATGATGTTTATATTTGTTGATCTATTAATTTTATTGATGAGCTTGTCATATTCCATTATCTGAAAAGAAAGTAAGAAAAAAGTGATGATGAATGGTTGTATGCTTTAAGATTTGCACTATGAATGGATGCAATGGTGTGACTTATGTTGTAGATTGTGTTATTAAATGGTTTCAGTTGGTTTAAAATTCTCATTATGAAGTCTACGTGTCTGAATTTAATCAAATTTGTGTCTATGTATTTTTTCCTAAGCCATGTCCTATCTTTTGTTGTTTATTTACACCCCACCAAATCTTAGATTAGTTTTCACTATTCAGTTTGTAATCCTTACCAGTAGGCCCCTTGAACATTACAGTTGCATAGGCCACTGAACAACAACAACATATTTTAGAACCAACTACCGAGACCTTGGGAGATAGATGGTTTTAGATTAATTATCTTTTTTAGGATAAATAGAGTAGCAATATTATATTTTAATGTTGTTGCATATGTGCAGGATCATGATGGGCCAAAAAGTGGTGATATGATGGGTATGTGTAGGGTATGTGGCCGACGACTTTTTTTTTAACCCAAAATTGATAAAATGAAAAGGGTTTTTAAAAGAGATTCTCAATTTTCCAAAAATATAAATTATGCTTTACATTGAATTAAATAAATAATTATTATTCATTTTTTATTTGAATTACGACTAAAGTCCTGATTGATAGGTTGATTAAAAAAAATCTATAGCTTTCAAATGGTATCACATTCTTTCAATCTGAAACATGCGTCACATTCTATTCTTCACATACTAGAGGATTAAAAAAATAATTTGAATTTCATGAAGTTTTGACCAAGTTAAGTTGGTTAGACATATGAGTTTTTATATTTTTTAAAAGTTGTAATAAAAAATTCATAATTAATTATTTACTTGGAAAAAATTACAGAAAAATATGTATCACATTGGGACATGAGTCCTCTACTTATATCTAAAATATTAAAAAAAAATATTATCATTTTATTGTGGTTAGGGTGGTCAGATAGACACCTACTTCTATTTTTTTCCCTAAAATTTATGTACTACTACATTGAAATTTTAAATTTTTACCAAATATTTTTTTTTTAAATAAACCTAGTAGTTTAGAAACTACATTCAATTTGCTATAGATCCTATTCTTACATTACTTTGAAATAATATAGATAACTTATTCAAATTTTTACGTCAAGTTTCCCGACTCTTATTTTTCTTATTTTTCATTGCCACTTAAGGGTCTATTTTTTCCTTGATGATCTTGCACATACCGTATTGTGTTATTTTGACCATCAACAATTAGTAGGAAATTTGATATACTTGAAAGGCCACATTTGAAAGGCACATTTGAAGGGCCAATCACCTTTGGGGACATAGTGAGCAACATGGTCCTCTAATAGATACTTGAAGAAAGCTTTCTTAATTCGTAGAGATTGAATTGACTTAAAACATCCTTATGAAGTAAAATATAAACACAATGCTAATCCTCTGTAGAGTAATTTTATTTGTGCATCTGCACACAACAATTGTAGTGATCTTGATTAGGTGATCCTCTAATAGATACTTAAAGAAAGCTTTCTTATTTCATAAAGATTGAACTGACTTATAACAGGTTGATGAAGTAACATATAAACCCAATGCTAATCCTATGTATAGTGATGTTATTTGGGCAGCTGCACAGAGCAATTGTAGTGAGCTTCACTAGGTGATCTAAGCTTTATGTTTTTAGGTATTATATATGATTTTTTGCTAGGTGGAATGTGGAATGTGTGGAAAATTTCTTAAATCTGTAACAAGTTCCCAAGCAATTTTGAGTGGAGTAATTCAAATGAAACGAAGCAAGTAGCATTGAATGAACTAAATAGATACCAACACTCACTGATTGATAGAGCTTGTTGGTGAGGAGGTTTAAAACATTGTATTTTATAGTTATTTTGTGCATGTACATTAAAAAATAGAAGTAAACACGTTGTTATATGAAATGTATGATTAGTGTTACGAACAAAAATAACATAATGTATGAAGTAGATGCAAATCAAAGGATTTATATGAAACACGATGGAATGTTGATGGAGTGAGGTGATTGTTGCATGCAAAAAACCTGCACATCATGCAAAATAGTAATTTTTTCTATGTCAATAATTTTATTGTTGGGTAAACCATATGAAATTAATTCAAAAATGGAAAATATACTGAAATTGTGCACTAGATGTCATTATAATGAGATAAAATGTAGCTGAGCTTCCTCCCTCTTTCTTATAATGGTGTAAGGGTTGTTTTATCCACCATGATCAATTATCCATGATGATGAATGACCTGTGGTGAATTTTCATAGAGGTGAATTTGTCATGGCGATAAATTATTGGTGATGAATTGTTGGAGGTGAATTGTTGGTGGTGAATTTTCCTAGAGCCATATATTTATATTCGACAAAATATTTGATTATATTAAATTATAATTATTAAAT
This sequence comes from Sequoia sempervirens, assembly GCA_007258455.2. Taxonomy (NCBI): domain Eukaryota; kingdom Viridiplantae; phylum Streptophyta; class Pinopsida; order Cupressales; family Cupressaceae; genus Sequoia; species Sequoia sempervirens. The sequence goes on from VDFB02168118.1 coordinate 92,768,228, forward strand.
ATATATAAACTCCATCACTTATATGCAACCTCTAAATATCTTGTACATCTTTCATTCTCATTTTTGATACCACAACCCCATATTGACTTATACCTTGCACCATTTCAAGCACTTGCTCCTTCATTGCTCATTAGTATCAAATGTGTTTATGCATAGTATCAAAGAAATTAGTCCACTACCACTCAAAAAATCTTGGATCTTTTGATGTTTTACCAAACTTGGCAAATAGAAATTTCTTTGTTTGCAATATCCAAGTGGTTCTCAATCCCATTTTCTAGAAAAGAAATTTGAGTTTCTTCATTTGATCTAGGCAACCTTTCCCATGCATTAAATATATATATGTGAATGTGACAATTCAATTAGATTATATTGCATGATTCAAGAACACATCCCTCACAAAAAGGAGGCATTTCTAAAACATATAATGGAGAAATGGTCCTCATATATAGAGAGCACCATGTGTTATTGAAATTCCCCTTCTACAAAATATGTAAGTCATACTATACATTTTTCATAGAACAAACATCATACTAAAATACCATACGTGGTGCAGAGAGGTCCATAGTAAAAACACATATTGCATTGACTCCAAAAAGCTTACCAGCCTTCTGAATACTCATTTTGTGAAAAATGCAAAGAAAATGTCAATATCTAATGGGATTCAATCATATAAAGTTTCTTTTAATTCCAAGACTTTTTCTTTTTCTTTGTAAGAACATTTTGAAAATTGGTCTTGTAAGACAACAAAAAAAAACACATTGTGAAACTAAACTAATATTAGCCTTGAAGGGAGTACATTTAAATGGAAAACTAACTAATGTATCTAGGAATTACACACTATAGAATAACATAGATCTAAGCTAGAGATAAAATAACAAGTTATTGAAGTTTGTAGATTAAAAACTTGCTTTATCAAGGGATCAAATTGCTTAGGCTGAGATATTACTTTCCTACGTTCCAAAGAATAAATCTAATACCTTCAAACGTAGATTGACATCAAACTTTTTCAGCTATAACAAAAACCAAAGGCATGAACAAAGATCTTAAAAAAATTAGAAAATATTTGGGGACAAGTGAATATTTGCAACATCAAGATATTTTATTTGATTATTGGTGATGAAATAAGTTTCCACAGTGAATCCTAGATTAACCTACACTTTGTAGTCACCACAGAACAAGATATTTGTAGAATTTTAATGTATATGTTGTCAAGAGACCGGGCTGATCACTTTGGGTTTGACAGTTAATTTTATTTTTCAATTGCTTATAGTAAAAAAAATTGGTGTCTTTCGACAACACTTCTTGTTATTGGAAATAGGTTTTCATGTGAACTTTCCATTTTGATGATGTTAAGGTTTTCTTTGGTGATTTTGATATTGTAAAATTGTATACTACATCATGCACATCGTTTTGTTCTGATTGGGATGCATGGACCGAGGATATCTGCAACATAATATATGGGGTTTATGTTTTGGAAAGAGGATAAACCAGGTTTTACAAGGACCCGAAACCACAAAGTTTACAAACAAAAGATAAGATCATCAAAGTCACCATTAATAAAAAGGTTGTAAAGAAAACAACAAAATGAAAAATTCACAACCATCAAAAAAGATAGCAAGGACCACAAAAAAGACCCAAAAAGACTAGAGAAAATGCCAGTAGCAACTAAACTTGGGACTTTAATGTGTTCGTCGTCTCAACTTCCAATTCGTTCATTTCCTAAACCCCCCTCTTTAAGATCTGGACCATCTGGGTAGTAGGAGGTGCTTCCTCTTAAGGTTTGCATGGGTACTTTTTGATATTCCTTGGTCCTTGTTCTTGCTTTTATCCTTGTCCTCTTCCAAATCAACAACCAACGATCCCTATTGCGACTTCTCTAACTTTTCAGACATTGCATTGATGATTATGGCATCGTGCCTAGCCATTTTATGGTTTCATTCCACAACAATTTTCATGTTATTTTTTATTTTGACAATCTCAACTTCCAGAGTCTTGTACTTGTCCTCAATGTCATTTTCTCTTGTTCCAGTATTGTTCTTTTTCCATTTTCCTTCTTCATTACTAAGAGTGGTCAGCTTTAATTCTAGTTCCTCTAGCTTGCTATTAAGAACCCTATTTATGTGATTAAGATCATTAATTTCTTGATAGGCCCATTTCAAAACCCTGAAAATATCACCAACACCACTTCTGGCAGAGGCACCAATATATCTAGACTGAACCTGGTCTACAATGAGGTTAACATCATCTGGATTGGGGAAGCTAGGAAACCTAGTATCATCAACTCTGAAAGAGGCAGGAGGGCTAGACACGGAGTTTCTATTGGCTTTAGGGTTCTCATTTTTATCCTCCAGAGAGTCTGTAGAGTAGGAAACCAACTTATTGGCAGGGGAGTCCTTGAGAGTGGGATTCTTTAAGGGAACTGGGCAGTCAGGGTAGATCTCAGGGTTAGCTTTAGCAAGCTAGGGTTTACTAAGTTGGGCTTTCTTACTAGACAGCACAAGGAGTGGGTGGGCTTCAACAATTCTATCTTGGTTAGGTTGATTCTCTGAACCACCACTGTCTGTATCATAGTCCTCAGACGTCGTGAAGGAAACCAATTTGGATAAAGTTGATAGGCTTTGATAATGTTCATATGTTAACCTAATTAGACCAGGATGAAGAATAGGGTATCACCTGGGATTTTTATTGTGGTCCTCAAGGCTATTACTCAATGAACAAAACCGATAATGAGGCAGAGAAATCCATACCTTATGGCGGAAGTGGTTAAGGATTGCAAAGTGCTGACCATAAACTCTGGTGAATCTCCTATCCAGAGTAATATACTCCATTATGACACGAAGCACCTTTCTCCACAGTGCCTTGATGGTGTCAATTTCAAAGTAGCTGTTGGAAATTTTAACTAGTTTCAATTTGTCTTTTTCCTTCTTAGGGAATTTAATTACTGCCTCGTTAGAAAACCTTTTATCGCCATAAAACTTCACACCCTTAGTGGACATTCCAATCACCTCTCCTATAATTTTCTCATCTAGCTTCACCTTTCTCCCAAAGAGGATCATTTCTCCACTGTTCCAAATCTTCTCAAAATAGTCCATAGCCAAAGTATCAGGCCTATGAAGTTTTTCCAGAAATGGAACCAAACCACCTCTCACAACCTATTTCTATACCTTATCATTCCTCGTGTGCACCTCGTAGCTATTTGGCTCAACTCTTTTTCTATCCCCCCCATTTTCAATTGCACCTCACTATAGACTCTACTAGCGCCGAAACCCTGTTGCAATTTTATGCAGCCATTCCAATGAACCCATAAAGTGTGCCGCTTTTTCTTCCCAGCTAACTAATATGACATGACCCCATCAAATCTCTTGATTACGATGTACTTAGCCCTTTTCCTTTTAATCATTAGATATGTTTTCCTCTTTCCCATGCATAACATCATAAACTAATAAGGCCCTGACTTCAACTCCCAAATCCATAAAATTCTACCACATGTTCAATCCTTGCCTCTTTACCCCCTCATTTGCAAAGTAATCTACCACACTGTTAGCTTCCATGTAGAAGTGTGAAACTTTAACTTTATCAAAATTTTCTATTATAGATTTTTCTTCATCAATTCAATTCTTTATATTCCATGAGGGGGGGTCCTACCTAGGAGAAAATCAATGATGTTCTTAGAGTCCCCTTCAAACCATAAGTATTTAATATTCAAATTATGAGCTAACTTTAAAACTTGAAAAGATCATATAGCCTTCACCACATGGTTGGTTTGATGACCTAGGGAAATGGAAACAACTAGCATAAAGTTACCATTTGAGTCCCTTAACACACCTCCACTTCCGGCCATCCCTGAATTTCCCTTCACAACACCATCAAAGTTGGCCTTAGACCAGTCTTTTGGAGGAAAGGTCCAACACACACCCTCCCTACTTTTTTTAGTTGGCTTGGATGCCATAGAAACATCCATTATAATATTCCAATCCTTTGCTATCATTAAATCATAGGGAGTACACACCACAACTTCAGGGTTAAGAGCTTTTTCAGGAATAACATTGAAGTTTTCCTTTATAAGCCCTTTTTTTTTTCAAAAACATTATCCTCCGACATCTCCTTATCCCTAAAAAGTCTATTATTGTTTTCTTTCCAAACTCCCCAAAACACAAAAGGGAAAATAAAAGCCCATATCCTCCTCATGAAGGAATTTTGAGATGGAAATTTCAATTGTGAAAAGAAATCTTCAATGGACAGGGGAAACACCCAAGAGATATTTCAGAGGGCTAATAATTTTCCCTAGATTAAAGAAACAAACGAGCAGTGGAGAAACAAATGATTAGATGACTCTACCTCGCACTTGCGCAAGAAACATCTGTTTTGGATTTGAAATCCTAATTTACAAAGATTATCCACCGTAAGCACCTTATTTTGAAGGAGAATCAAGAAGAAGATGTTGACTTTTAGCGTCAAGTGTTTAATCCACACTTTAGACTAGACGGGAGGGGGAGCTTGAGAAAGGGACAACAAAGAGACAGGCGACGAAATAGAGTAGTTACCAAAAGGGTTGCCCATCTAGACAAGATTATCATCCGACTGAATCTATCCCAAACTGGCAGCCCTTAAGGAAGATTGAAGCTGAGCCAACTCCTGACTAACCACGCATAGGTCCACCCATTCTCCTTTAATGATTTTTTTAAAAGACTCAAGTGTTTAGGAATTTTATATTTTTTTCCAAAATTTGTATTTCAATTACATCTAAAAATGTTGGTGAACCATAGATTTTTGTGTAGGTGTTATGACTCTCTTGCTTAATTAGGGTTTTTCACCTAAAGGAGAGAGATAGACCCCAAAATCTAGGTGGTTCACTCAAACTAATGCAAGTAAAAAGAAAATATTCTTAAATTCAATTACCTAAATGCAATAAACTGATAAAATATATTGATTATTTATGCAAAACCTAAGAAATATGAATTGTTTGAAAACACAGTGTGATATGAAGAAATGAACAAGAAACATAAACAAATGAAAAAAAAATAATGAGACTAAATGGTATGTACCTAGAGGTAGAATACTGATGCTAGAAGATTTTGGACTACTTTAGAAATTATTGTTGATGACCATTGGGACTCATTCACGATAGATGGCGAATTTGTCTTGCTTCTGGTAAATTTTGTTGAAACAGGTTTTAGGATGCCATGAAATGAAAACCTCAAAAATCGCTTATTCTAGACTGGTAGTGGGACTGATTTTCCATAGATGGCGAATTAGTCCACCTATAGAAATCTATAAATTCTAGAGTCAACTCTATGGGTTCAAATCTGTACTTGTCTACTTGTCGAGTTGACGGATTCAAATCTGTAGAAAATGAGTTGAATGATGTCTCCAAGCTTGAATTAGGTATTTGTTGACTTGAATAGATTTTATGACTTGTTGACCACCTTTCAACACCTATCTCTTTGACAAATCTGCCTACAAGACCTGCAAACACACATGCAAAGAGGGGGGGAATGGTTAAGGGTTAGAGTATAGGGGTTTGCTTTTTTCAAACCCCAGTTTGGTATTCAAACACTTGATAATAAAATGAAATAAAGAAAGAGGATGATGAACACATAACATGCAAATTTCATAAACTCACAAAACCCTTTGATGTTGAAGTCTGAAGATATGTCAACGGCTACTCCAAGATGCTTGATATTTGTTTGATTGAATGATGAAAAATGCTTGAATGCTATGAATTGAATGCATGAATGAATAGTTGAATGAATTGGGCATGAAATGAATAGAAAATCATGTATTTATACACAATTATGCCCTAATTTCTTGAAAATACATCATAGGTCGACCTTAGGTCTTAATGAATAGAAACTCGAAAGAAATTTTAAATTATTTTAAATTTTGTGCCTAGTGGGACTCATTTGCCACCCCTGGTGAATGGGTCCCACTCAAGGCATGCAAGTTGGTGTTTGGTAATAAGTTGCATTTAATGATATTTGTCAAGTTTATATTGAAAAATACACTTAATTAAGGCTTGTAAGTGCATAAAGGGGGCAAATAAAAAATAAGAAAGGTGTAATTAGTGGTGAAAAGCCTAGAAAAGCATGAAAGGTTTTTACAAGACTTTACAACACTTCAAAATAAGACTTGGTAAGGGAAAAAAGGGAATCTTTAAATGAATTATAATAAGAAGAGTCTAGAAAGTGTAGAAATGTGTTACAACACTTCACAACACTTTTATAAGACATCAAAACATCTTAATAATTTAAATATTCAATACCTAATGTGAATGTATAAGTTACATTACAACATTAAATCTAAGAAAAATAGGCCAAGCATCACAGGAAAAAAACCTAAATGACCATTAAAATTTCCAAAGATCCATTTTTCTATGGTACATTTAGCCCCCACTTTAGTGAGAGGATGAACTTTCTTCAAACTCATAGTAAAGTAGCCTTGAATATCTAGAGGGATCTAAATGTACTTATGCTAGAAAGATGAGATAACAATGATCAAGAGGGATGATCACGAGGGATGATCAAGCCCCCAGTATGAATATCCCATGGAAAACTAAACATAAGAACAATGGAGCAAACATATGAAAGAGAAAAAGGAAAGGAAGAGAAAAAGGAAAAGTTGGATCAAGTTTCGATCATTTGTCTAGCTAGTTGTGAATCAGATCTAGGTTGTTTTTCCCAAAATAAAAATGCATACTCACACTAGGGTCACAAAACTCATGGCTATCCACCAGGTGAGAAGGCCCAAAAGGTGAGAAACATATGCTCAACTGGTATGTACTCACAAACACACAGGTGGCTATGGGGAAAGTCGTGCCTCAAAATGGACTTCCCACTCAACCATATCAAAGTTATACCTCTTGATAACTTTAATAAAGTGGCACAAAGGAAACAATTTAATTCAAGCTTCATGAGACAGGAAAAGCTTCATATGATTAGACATGAGAGCCAACTTGAAAAACCCCTATGCCAAGTCATATGTTTTCAAGGTTGCATCATGTAAGAGAGAAAGGAAAAGAGAGGGGTTGCCCCCAAAGAGGAACACACCAAATACATAAGGGATCTATGGATTTGGGGTCAGTATGTTCATTGTTGCAATGTTTTATTTAAGAGCTCAAAACTGTCATCATTCCCCAAATACATAGAACTGGAAGAATGACACAAAGAAAATGAAAACAAAAGAAGAAAAAAGGAAACATTTGGATCAAAATAGAAGAGACATAGGGCATCTCAACTCTTTACATTGTCCCCAAAAGGAAAACACAAATCAAAAGAGAAAAGAGAAAAGAAAAAGATGAGAGAGGAAAAGGAAGCCTTTTAGGTCAACATGAAGGAGATATTTCAGTCTCAATGCCTTGCATCATCCCCAAAAGGAAAACACAAGAAAAGAAAAAGTGAAAGGAAAAGGGACCTTTGGGGTCAACATGGAAGAGACACAGGGCATCTCAACACTTTGTATCATCCCCAAAAGGAAAACACAAAACAAAAGGGAAAAAGGAAAAGGGACCATTTGGGTCAACATGGAATAGACATAGGGTGTCTCAATGCTTTGCATCATCCCCTAAAGGAAAAAGAAAAAGTAAAAAGAGAAAGTGATGTACAACATATAGAAGAATGAAGGTACAAATAGAAGAATTTACACAGAGAAAAAATTAAACATACATTACGGGGGATCACAATATGCACATGCAATCACACCAAAGAAAAGAAAAATAAAAAGGAAAATGTAAAAAGGCTAGTAATGCAAATGTAAGTCATGCATCAAACAAGTCATCCACCTTCCAATCTTAATTAGGATAAGCGGAAGGTGAAAAGCATAGCTAGGAGACAAGGAAAAATGCATCACTCGGACAAGGCTAACAACTTTTTTCCCTCACTGAGTCCAACACAAGAATGAGTTGGGATAGGTGATGGGAAAGGACATGCAATAGTGAGAATGGATGATTCTACGACTATTGTATGTGAAGGAATGGTAAGGTTGGACTATGGGAGTATGGGATAGTAGTCAGTATCAGTGGAGTGATACTTTCTTAGTATGTCCTTCAATGTCCGACATTCATCATTGCGATGTACAAAACCATGACGGTATTTACAATATGGTACATTGGAATCTTTACGACAAATGAACCTATTCAGAGGTAGTAATAGTATAAGACCTTTTTCTAAAAGAATTTGTTGTTTCCTTTCACATTTAGGTGGTGGATGGAGAGGAAACCTTAGTTTTTTCAGCTTGTAAGGTCTTTTGCGTTTACTAGATTCACCATTTTCATGAATGGAAGGGGGAGGAGGACCCATAGGGATCCTTATAGGGGTGTGTGCAAGAAGTTGAGTCCACTTTTTGGCCAAAAAGTGGAAGTGTTTTCCCTGATTTTCAGCATTTGACACATTTGACCTTAAAATTTGAAGCACTTAGAGATGGAATCTTCGAAAAAGTCACTAATCATAAAATGTAGTACTAAGAGTCTAGTTTCCAAATATATAATTTATTTCAATACCCAGATTGTACAAATTGATTTTCAATAGGCATTTCTAAAAACCACTGTTTAAAAGTCACTTTTTTTTATCATACCATGCACATGTACAACATCCATATTTTGACCTAAATTATTGTATTTTTCTAAATCCTTTTGGGAAAAGATTTGTGACTCACTGAAGCTTGTTCTTGATATTTTTTTGTAATTTTTTATTGAATACTTTTTTTTTTGTTAATTTTTTATTAGGCATATTTGTCGTTTTGAAAAATCGTCGTGTACGACACGCATAAGATGACCTTAACTTTTCATTTTTTGATTTTTTTTTTTTTAAATTGAAAATAATTCTCTGAAGTTTCTTCTCATGCAATCCATTTGTCAAAATGTTATGTTGATCAAAAGTTATTAAAATATTTAAAAACCCTAATATTTAAAGTTTATGGACTAGTTTCATTAGAAATTAATTGAAAAATAGAAAAAGTAATCCAATTGTAAAAAAAATTATATATTTGGAATCTACATTGTCTCATCTAAAATGGGTTTTAATTTTGTCAAAAAATTCTGCAAAAAAAGTTGTCAGCCATATGTCCAAACTCGATATTTTTCTTTGACATTGTTAGGACCTTCAACTTGCAGATCAAACTAGGTTGAAGGCCTAGGTTCGGAATCCCAATGCTTTTCCCGAACTAGAATACAAGGAAAAAACCCACCTACAAAGAAAATCCAATTTCAAATTTTTGGAAACGGGATCCTATTTTGGTTCTACAAAACGAGATCCCGTTTTCAAAATCGCCAAAAACCTGAAATTTCCATTTTTGGAATTTTAAAACGATCCCGTTTGAAATTTTCCAAAAGGAAATTTCCAAAATGGAAAATTTTCAAATTGGGATCCCATTTTGAACTTTCCATTTTGGAAAATTTTCACACGATCCCGCTTTAAAATTTTTCCAAAATTTTTTTAAAAGGATCCTTTTTTAAAAAACGGGATCCCAATTTTTTTAAAAGAGGGATCCCGTTTTTAATTTAGGCTCGGGATCCCGAAGCTAGACAGGATCCCGTTTTTGCAATGCCAATTTTTTTTTTGGCTAAGGCAAAAACTTCCACGTTTCGTGGACTCAACTTCTTGCACTTACCCATAGCTATAGTAATAATATTAGTTAAAGGTTGCTCATGAGGAAGAAGAATGTTCAAATTAGGGGGAGCTTGATAGCCTAACCCTTGTGTGTTTTTGTGTGTTCAAAATGTTGATGTCTTGCATGTTCAGTTGTTGTGTCACATCCTTGGGTGCCTTCAAAATAGTGGTTTACAAATTATATGAGGAAGGAAATTTCATTTTTTTCCTTTTCCCCCAACTTAATGGGTTCGGTCGAACTCAATGGTTCAGACGAACCTCATCATAGGTTCAACTGAACCCACAAACCCTAGATAAAATTAATCATATTTAAATGGGTTCAGTCGAACATGGGTTCGACCGAACACCCTTAAATATGACAAAAAAAAAATATTCTCATTTTCGACTGTCATTTTCACTTTCTTTTTACCAGTTGCTTTACCTAGTGCGTGCGGTGAACCGAGACCGTGACGGTGAGCAAACTAACTTCTTCTCTCTGGCGAACACAAACTCAACTTTGTCTCTCCAAAGTTCATCAACTCAACTTGCATATCGAGCACCAGGTATGTGAAATTCGAATTTTGTAGAATTCAAAATGCATTTATTTGTTAAATTTTGAAGCCCTAAATGCGAATTTTTTCAAATTTGTTGAATTCAAATTGCATTTGTTTCAATTTTTTTAAAGCGTTTTCCACATACACTATTTTGCTTCCCCATTTTGCATGCATTTTTATGTCCTATGTGTAAATGAAATATGCCTTCCCATTTCAGCAATCAAAGCTATGGATAGCCTGCTCCTAAATGGAAAGACCAAGTGAAACATATATAAGATCTTAATACAATATGGAAACAAACAATATAAAGTTATGAAATTCAAATATTACCACAAATTGTATCATTTGTAACATTAAAAATGTCCATCTCTACACATTTTTGGTGGTAGGTAGGTATTGCTCAATAAGATAGAGGATGTAAACTGATTAAGACTTGGATAGTATTTTAAAAGGAATTTGAGGTGTGGAAACACTTCCCATATTAACCTATCAATAGATAAATATGCAAAATAGATTTAATTTTAGTGACAAGAAAAATGTATAAATTATAAATTTATAACATAATTATGTACATGGGAAAATCCTCTTGGAAGAAAAATCCCACAACCAAAAACATGAACCAATTATATTTTTTGATAATAATATCATTTACAATAAAATATTCACGTGCATGCCCTTATAGTAGTATCATCAACATGTGAATATGGAGTAATTTCTAGTAGCATGATGATACCTACAAAATCAAATGTATGCTTTCTCCATCTCAAGCACCCATAAATAGGAAAAATTTAAACCATAAACCAAGTGTGGTTTACCAAAACCATGAGCCAAAATAATGACCTAAAAATGGCACCAAATTTGGCACAAATTCCAACACCATATTCCTTGACTTGGTTTATAGGATGTATTTAGCAAATGCTTTACATCTTGTCAAAAAAATTCAAATCATCCTCCTCATAACCGACACTCCATTTTTGACATATTCAAACCCATTATTTAAGATGATCTTGATGATTTTCATAATTCTAATCAATATTCTAGTGTAACCCCCCTTTTTTATTCTCTTATGTGTCATATAACATTTCATAAGTAATTCCCATCTTACAATTTCATACAATGCTCTTACAACTTCTTAAATATATAAAAGGGACAACCCTAGTTCAATTAGGATTATTTAATTATTATCACCTACATCCATTCATTACATGTTATTAGTTTTTAGTTGCACACATTATTAGGAAATATGCATTGTCTAAGAAATTGGGGTATATTGCATGTTTGAGAGTGTTTTCCTTGATCTTTTATCTAGTTAAATTAATATCCTTTAAAATCTTGTTTTATGGAGTTTTCATCTTAACTCTAATATGGCTAGCAAATAAAATGACGATTGAATCATTTTTTGATATAATAGCTAATGACAACCATATAAAGAGCCACATTAAAGAAGATGAAAAATAATGATCAAGACTATGATTTAGATACATATGTTGCTAAACAAGATATTTTCCTAAATTGATAATTACGTATTGATGCACCTCTCCACCCTAAATATCCTCACTCATTGGCTAGTAATTTATATAATGTATTAGGTGGCTATCCTTAGGGAATTAATACTATTCATAATATTACCACTCTAATGGATTTTAATAATGTTGTACCCTCTATGCATCTATCTACCCTTCATCCTCTTATAATGATTCCTCCTATCATACTATAGTTACCACTTCCATACGATCCACCACCCATGTCTTACCGCCTTTCTCTCCACTGGTATTTTTCTTATCTCCCATCCTTTTATATATGTTCACACCATTGTTACTACTAGCACTATCCTATACAAATATGTTCTTCATACCATTCCTCCTTATCCTATGAAAATATAACCTTATAGTGTAACTTCTCCTTCCATTACCATGTCATTACCTTTCTAGACCTTCCCCTCTTTATACATTCTCATTTTTATCCTACACTACTCCTATGACTAATATATCCCTATACCTTGGATATACTATTGAAGAAATTTATCTGACTTTGAATATCACAAAAATTAAACCCATATTTTTAAATGTAAAATGTGTATAATAATTTAGCACAATCCATGCTTCCTAATTCAACTTCACTAATATCTATCGAATTAACTTAGGTTCATTACAATAAGATAATCATATAGCCATAATTAGTTGTCAAGATAATGGTAAAGTTTTCAATAGCCATATTTATCCTTCCAGATGCCACCATTAGACATACACATAAGATTCATGAATACCCATACCTATGAGCATCCAAATACTAGAAATATAACTATATATCATGCACATCATCAACATACACATAAAATATGACACCCATCATCAACACAACTAATAGTTCCCATATCATAGTATCTATGTTCTCATAAAAATGTGTTTTCAAATACATCAAAGCACTCATGAGTAAATCCACTCTGCAGAGCATACACACAACTAAAAAGGTGCCCCTAAGGTATTTGTCTCCTATATCTATCCTTGTCAAGGTCACTCCTCCTCTCTACCTATATCCTTTCTCAATGAGCTAGATCTATCACTGCTACTCCCCAAAACACCTACATTTAAATATTAATTTTTTTTTTTAATAAATCATACAACATTGATTAAAACTAACTAAAAAATGAAAGCATTTAATATTATAACACCTTATGAATTATATTGAATGTCCCCACCTTGAAATTTATAGCCATCGATGTCAATCACTTATTCATACTATAGCTTTGTTCTCCAAAACACCTACAATTATATAAAAGTGAATTTTTAAGAAAAATAATATTTTGATCAAATTTTGTGTTTACATGAATCTTTGAAATTTATTTATTAAAGGTCTCATTTCGTACATCTTTAGTAATTGTATAAAAAATTGGAATTTTTTGGTTAATGTCTTATTGGAAAACCATTCATTGAAATTTTTTGAAGCCCACAACTGAATGGTTTGTGATGACCACTTTCCTTCAAGAATTTCTATTATGCTCATCAATTTCAAACCATTTTGGGGTTCTTGAATTTTTTTAAATTTTAACAAACTCATTACAAAAAGATGGATTTTGAATTTCTTTTTCTTCTTCAATAAGGTTCTCTCTTCTTTTGTAATTTGGAGACACATTGAGTTTCATTGGTTCATGTGAGCTATCAATTTAATCATTGTTATCAACAAGTCGATTATTGAGTGCAATTTCAATGTCATAGGGTTCATATCCACATTAGTCAAGAAATAGTTGATGTATTTCTTCTTATTCTTCTTCTATCATGCTACTCTTATCAATAGGTGTCCCATAAAATTTTACAATATTTTCACATTCATGTTCAACATTTTTATTTTCAATATTATTGTCACTTTCATTTTTTAAACATTTCATTATATTGAACATTAAAATATCCAATTTAAATTTTATTTAAGGGTAAATAAGGACCTTAATCTTCTTTCAATAATTAACATTAGAAATTAATACTTGGTTCATATTGTATACCCACCTCCCAATAGTCTTGGAATGGATGCATTTAGATGGAGAAGTATTTCAAAAGGCTCATGGTACTTTTGGACCCCTCAAAGGCATGATATATAACACATGAACTTTATATTATGAAATTTGGTCTTTTGTTGTTGGCTTCTAGTATGAATGTTATCTATACTTGGTGGAATTCTTAGTCGAGACTCTCAATATTCCATTGTTGGTTTCTAGTGTGATTATACAATATGCTCGCCAAACTATATTAATTTCTAATGTTAATTATTCAAAGAAGGTTTTTTTTCATAAGAAGATACCTATGTTCACATATTCCAAGGCATGTTATTATCCACAATGCATGACACTTCTTCGTGCATCCCTACCAAGTTCTAAACAGATACAGATTTTCCATTTCCATGGAGGAGATTGATGATTTTGTACTGATGTATTCAACCAATGTTCTTTTGTAACATGTTGTAATTAGACAATTGGTCATTTGTACTAGGACCTCACTAGTTTTTTTTATATTTTGTAAAATTTGTTACTCAGACTCCAACTGGGGGTTTTCTTGCTACTTCTTTCCCGCCAGTTTGTCCGCCTGAACTAGCTATATGTAAAATATTATATATAAATAAAATTATAAGTGGTCTCCCACTTTTTCTTAAAAAAAAAATTCTTGTAAATGTCCACATCTTTTTCCTTGACGCAATTGCTATTTCATAAAAGATTTCTTATGATTTTTCATAATGTTGACCAGTCAATACTTTACTATAAATATTCTAGTCATGTGCTCTTAAATGTCATAAGAATATGTCATAATTGTGACTTTTAGACAAAAAATATGATATGATATGGTAGAAAAAACCAAGATACAAGTTGGTTTAGTTCTCATAAACTCTATAAATAATAATTGAATTCCTACATCCTAACTAGAAATACTATGAGGGGTTTAGATCCCATTTTAGACAAAAAATATTCTTATACTCATCACTAGTTCACTTGGACCAACTAAAGAGATGGTGAAGTAAGGGAAACTTAGTTGTATTGATAGATTAAGACTTAGTTATTTCTCTTTCCATTGTCCCCTCTCCACAAAACACCCTTATTTAAGTAGATTCTATTAAACCTATCTCACATATCACCTCCCAATTCTTTAAACTTTTCAAACTTCTTATTCCTCATACCTAATAATCTATCCTTCAAGCTCAACACTTCCCACCTCAATCAAATTGATCACATTGCTTGCCTAATATCCCTTTGGTTGATGTTCCTAGACCTCATCAAAATGGTAAGTGGATACAATTGTGGAATGATGTGATTAAATCTATTGCACTACCTTACTATGATCTTACAATAAGAATATGGCTAGAAAGAGATCTAGAATGGAAAAAAAATATGGATCCAAATAGAAAAAAAAAAACTTGTTTTGGCTTTAGCACTTACTAATAACTTTTCTACAATGAGTGGTTGCTTTCGTTGAAATAAAACTTAGAAGATTTGAACTTAATTGTGGTAGAGGATCTCAATTAAGAGATAGGCTACATTGGATGAAAGGATATAAGGGATACAAATTATTTTTTAGTTATCTCGAACATATTTACATTCTCAAGAGTGGATAATATCTATCATTGATCAAGAGAGGTAGTTCTATGACAACTCTAATGATATTAAATCCATTTTCCTCCAACATTACAAATAATTTTTAATTGATCTAGTTGAAGGAGATCCACAATAAGATATAGTGAAAAATTACGGGCATAACAATTATATATTTTTTAATATATATAATATGTATGGTTGGATTAGTGAGATATTTATAACAAGTATGCAATGAAGTCAAACTTTATTAGATTTGACTCTTAATAAATTAGTTTTAACAATTCAATTTATAGCTTTATGCAATCTATAATTTTAAATAGTTTGATGGTATCTAAACTTTATACATATAAAAATACGATAAATGTCTGATTATTTTGCTTTCCAATCTATAATTTTTTTATGTTCTTTGCTATATAATTGAAGTTCATTTATGTTAACAATTATTCGATTAAATATTTTTATCCCCAATTATTTTCAAATAACTTTATACTAATCTTTGTATTCTTATTCTTTCTTTCATAGTTTCTTTTAAAATTTGAACCATTTAAGGATGCTATGTTATAGATTATAGTTGTCTTCCAATTATTTTTAAATTGTTAATGGTATGAAAATATTATTGATGAGTAGATGAATTATTACAAGTTCTATTTTAGATTTGTATTCCAGGTTTATCTAGATATATTATTTACCAAAGTCTCATTGCTCTTGTTTAGGTGTACTGTATATATATATATAACAAACATGGAAAATGTACATCATGTTCCACCTGTGCCAGATTCTTTGTTTGCAAATACTAGTAATGAGATTAAAAAACTGAGAGATTCATTAGCATAGGGTGCAAACCTGGGGATATATAGTGAACCATGCATGCTAATATTGCATAGTCTAGAAAAAATAAAAGATGAACTTGAGAGGACTAGTGCATATTCCCCAAATAGAGTGAATGCTATTCTTTCCTGCATGCAAGAAGAAGTACATGGTGACATTCCATTTAAACAAATACAGGATAGTGTCACCAAAGAAATGATAAAAGCCACTTGTTTTCCATTTTATCAAAATGTGCATAAGGTTAGGGGATACCAGGTCACTAGATGTATTGATCATGCTATGGCCTCATTGACCTACCCACGATTTCTTGCAGCACATGGTCTATATCCAAACAATGACTAGATTCCATTGTATTTTGTTCAGCAGTTGTATGCTGAGGTCCATTTGGGCCTCAAAGTTAACTACCTGGACATTCCACCATATATTGGTCAAGGGTGTGGTAGGATTGCTGATAGGCCCACCTATTGTCGAGTAGATAGACCACTCCCAGTGTTTAGGGTATTGGTTGGTAACAGGTCTCCTGCTCTCACCCCAACTCTAGCGCCCATAATAGATGAGGTTGTTGTTGCTTCCCAAAAGGAAGCAATTGACACTATAGGTGACATTGTGGCTACCACCACTAGGATATTTGAAGATCATGTAGGTCAGTATTTGATGTCTAGAAATTCTTGATCCACACCATTTTTAGCATAGTGGACCACCATGGATCCTTTTACAATGGCCGACATCCCTACTCCTACACAACTTGATCCACTTACAGGAGATATGTCACGCATGACTCTGCATTGTTTTGATGAGGACCTATTTGAGGCATATGCCCACATTGCATCAGACAATGGGATCAGTATAGAGCATGTTAGAGAGAATTTGAGATGCAGAGGTCGTTTAGTTCCAGGATCCCATCACTCTCAGTTGAGCACTAGTGCACATCAGGATCCACCTACAGTTCATACAACAGCTGCACAAACTATGGGTTTTATTGATATGTTGATTGGTTTTGGGTCATCATCACCGATGCCATCTCACCTTCATAGTCCTCTATATTCATCATTTATGGCACGACATGGGATAGATTAGATGGATGCAGATGTTGATTCGTCACTTGATCATTTGCTGGATATGGTGGAGGCGACTGTTTCAGAGGATAGGTCATCCGATATCAGATGATGTGCATGTATGTGTGCATGTGCATGTTTCAATTCTTTTTTCATTATTATTATTATTATTAACTATATATTCATGTAAGTTGATATATATGTGTATATATATTGTTATAGGTGGACATACCTCATATCACTCCTAGCCTTGGTCTAGATCGCATGATCGATGTGACATGAATCGCTGTATATGTACATGCAATATATTTATGTATGCATAGATCTAGATTGATATTTAAAAATACAAGTTCATTTAAAAATAACTTTCATAAAATTTATTTAATATAAATTATATGTATTTAACACATCTTGTACACAATTTTATTTTCAGGGCTCAGCACATCCATCAGAGCAGGACCGTTCTCATTCAGATGGCCATTTGTCTAGGGGTAGACATTCATATTAGGCCATGCACTCTAGATTTATGATCTTTACCAAATGTATTTGATTATATGATGATCTTTAATAGTATTTGATATTTGATGATCTCTAACTTACATTTGCTTATATGTTCAACAAATTCCACAATGAAATAACTTGTTTGTTTACTACTTGATTCATTTAAACTAGGATCTAGTTATTCCATGTACACTTGAATAATTTTGATTCACTTGGAGCATAGATTTTGGAGAAGAAGTTTTTGCACATTTATCAAGGAGGAAAATATTGGAGCTCGACAACTTTTCATTTTTATCAATCAAGGAAAATTTTGGAGGATAATTTAACTAAGTTGGTAGAGGACTTGTTTAGAGTCATCTTTAAGTTGAAGAAGAAAAGGGACAACAAAGAAAAGAAAAATGTGTCTCAATGAAAATTGTCAAAAGAAGAAGAACAAAAGAGGTGTGACCAAAACTTGGAAAATTATCATAGAAAGAAACAAGGTACATGCTTGTTTATTCTCTCTCTCACTCTCAAGTGTGTGTTTAGGACTTTTACTTTGAAGGTTTCTAACCATCATTGCACTTGAATGACTATAAATACTTTTAAATATCCTCAAGTCATCTTGGTCATGCAAGTTGCAATGTTTATATGATCCTTGACTACAATTCCTTAAGCCAATTCTTTTGTTTCAATATTTACAGTGTTTTGTGTCTTTCATATTTTACTTTCATCACTTGATATTCTCAAATTGTTTTATGTTTTATGCTCTAGGGATTCCTCAAGCAGGAGTCGAGGCAAATCTAGATATTGGATCAAATGAATCCGTTGAAGAACACATGGACCTTGAAGTTAGGGAGGAGACCCAAGTTCAAACAATGCTTGTTGGAGAGGGGTCAAGATCACTTCCTTCTACTGGTATGAATGAGCATATAAAACTAGCACACAAACTTCTCTCACTTATAACATCATGTTTTATTGAAGTTTGTTTGCTTGCATACATAAAATTCACTTATATAACATCATCTCTCACTTTTGTTTTCAAAATATTTTGTGACATGTAGGAAGGGCTCAACAAGCAGGAAGTTTTCATGCTCAAGTTGAGCCAAATATAGACATTGGATCAAATGAATCCACTCAAGAATGCATAGTCCTTGAAGATAGGG
>VDFB02168118.1:92791978-92823489 GCA_007258455.2 Sequoia sempervirens
ATCCTCTCAGGCACCAAAATTGCTCATAATTTTGCACTTTGAAGCTCAATTTGAGAATGAAAATGGAGGAGATCTTAGAAACCCAACTGGTATCAGGTTTCCCTCAAAATGAGCTATTCCAACGAATATAATTTTAATATGTTTTGATTATATTATCTATTTTTTTTTTAAGTTTTATTAAATATAGGTTTTTCACCGAAAACAAAACTCTTTGTTCTGCACATGTGGAAAAATAGAAGATTATCAAAAAAAAAATTAAAAATATGAGTGCACCAAATATTGGAGTCCTTGATCCAAAGAAAGAAAAAATAAATAAATTTGATACATATAATAAAAGTTATGCATTATACGATCATGTTATGTTTGAATTGTAATTGATTTGACTTTGAAACTTGATTAAAGAAAAAATATTCAATAAAAAACTATCTAACCAAGTGGAAGCACTATATATCAGAGTTACAAATCTAAATTTGAAAGAATTGTAATTTTATCTTTCAGGGAAAAAAAGCTATGCGTTATACAATGTGCGTCACTTTTTAAAAATGTTGTTTTTTGAAAAAAATCAATTGGAGATGGAAAAAGAAGTGCAATCTGATTCCAAAAATTTTGAAAAAAATATTTTTAGAATCTACAAAAAAAATGTGACAAGACTCTAGTTTGGATCATCTTCAAATTCCTCACGGTTTAACCGCTATAGGTTCTTGAATGTGAATATTTAGTTAAAAAAAATCAATGTCCAGTTTGGCCAAAAATTGTAAACCACTATTATGAGATCACCCCCTTGCTTTTTTAAAATAGTAAAACCTTTTCCATAGGTTTCTTCGAGGTTGATAGGAGTACTAGTGAATTTTTTTATCATAGGATGATTGAGGAATTGTTTGTAAAGAAGAATGAGGTCCACTAAAGGGTTGAATCTTAGGTCCTTTGTTGGTTTCGAGATGTAAGTATCCAAACATATCAGGACGGGATACCGTAGGAAGGTCTTGTGACTTCATGGATGGATAAAATACTGCATTGGCTTCAAGGTTGTTAAGGCATTCATTTAAGAACTTATTCATGCTAGCATCATCTTCTCCAATGATGTCAATATCACGAGGAGGACAGTCATGAGGAGCTGAAGGAGCATGAGGAAGCTCAAGATCATTAGGATCATAGCCAAAGGCATAGTTTGACATGTCAACTAAGGATTTCAAAGACATCAAAAACTTATTAAATAAAAAGGCCATGATGCAATTGAATGATAGTAAACAAATGGAAGAAATTGAATAAAACATTGAATCAGAAAATAGTGACAGAGATGCAGTTATAGAAAACAGAAATGCAGAAAATGTTGTGAAAATAACATAATTTTTTGTACAAAAAGTGCAACTGGACTGATTCACCTACGATGGTGAATGCGTCCAGAGATGAATTTTTATGTGATTTTTTAGAAAAATTATAAGGATTTTTATGCTTTTTTAATGCAAAACTAGGATGCAGATGCATACTTTTATAATTTTTAATGTTTTGAAGTGCAAAAAATGAAATCTAGATGAGATATTCACTAATGCAATTTTGAAAACCCTAGGATGTAAAACAATGCAAAAGCTAATGCAATGAGTCCTAGGATGTAAATGTAGATGTAAATTAGAAAGATAATGTTCAAATTGCAGGTTCACCAAAATGAACCACAAATTCTTATGTAGGTGTTATGACTATCTTGCTCCATTAGGGTTTTTCACCTAAAGGAGAGAGATGGACCCCAAAATCTAGGTCTTTCACTCAAACTAATGCAATTACAGTGAAAATATTCCTAAATGAAATGACCCAAATGCAATAAACTAATAAAATGGATTCACTATTTATGCAAAACCTAAGAAATATGAACTATTTAAAAACATAGTGTGATATGCAGAAATGAACTAGAAACATAAACAAATGAAAACATAACTTGATGAGACTGAATGGTATACACCTGGAGGTAGAATGCTAGCGTTGGAAGGTTCTGGACTACTTTAAAAATTACTGTTAATGATCACTAGGATTCATTCACCATAGATGATGAATTAGTCCTGCTTCAGGTAAATTCTATTGAAACAGGTCTCAAGATGTCGTGAACTAAAAACCTCATAAATCACTTTTTCTAGCCTGGTAGTGTGACTGATTCACTACAAATTTTGAATTCGTCCACCTATAGAAATCCACAAATTCTGAAGTCAACTCTGTGGGTCCAGATCTGTACTTGTCTGTTTGTCGAGTTAACGGATTCAAATTTGCAGAAAATGGGTTGAATGATGTCTCCAAGCTTGAATTAGGTCTTTGTTAACTTGAATAGCTTTTATGACTTGTTGACCTCTTTTCAACACCTATCTCTTTGACAAATCTTCCTACAAGATCTGCAAACACACATGCAAAGAGGGGGAAAATGGTTAAGCGTTAGAGTATAGGGGTTTGCCTTGGTCAAACCCTAGTTTGGTAATCAAACCCTTGATAATAAAATGAAATAAAGAGGATAATGAACACATAATATGCAAATGTCATAAACTCACCAAACCCTTGATATTGAAGTCTGAAGATATGTCAATGACTGCTCCAAGATGAATGATATTTGCATGATTGAATGATGAAAAATGTTTGAATGCTATTATGGATTGAATGCATGAATGAATACTTGAATGAATGGGGCATAAAATGAATAGAAAATCATACATACTTATGCCTTGATTTTTTGAAAATACATTATAGGTTGACCTTAAGTCTTAATGAATAAAAACCTAAAAGAAATTTAAAATCATTTTGATTTTTTTTCCAAGAGGGACTCATTCGCCACCCTTGGCGAATGGGTCCCACTCAAGGCATGCAAGTGGGTGTTGGGGATTAAGTTGCATTTAATGATATTTGTCTGGTTTATATTAAAAAACACACTTAATTAAGGCCTGTAAGTGCATAAAGCGGCCAAATAAAACATAAGAAATGTGTAATTAGTGGTGACGAGCCTAGAAAAGTATGAAAGTTTCTTATAAGACATTACAACATTTTAAAATAAGACTTGGTAAGGGAAAAAAGAGAATATTTAGATGAATTGTAATAAGAAGAGTCTAGAAAAGTGTAGAAATGTGTTACAACATTTCACAACACCTTTACAAGACATTATAAAGTTTTAATAATTTAAATATTCAAGACCTAATGTGAATTTATAAGTTACATTACAACATTAAATCTAAGCAAAATAGGCCAAGCATCATAAGGAAAAGACCTAAATGACCATGAAAATGTCCAAAGATCCATTTTTCTATGGTATAGTTGGAGACAAGATATGATCTTGCTCACGAGCCTAAAGAGTACAATTATAATCATGATGGGTCCACATAGGTAGGTCCATGTCAGGAGAACTCATCAGCTCACGGTCCATCACCAATCTCGCTACTATTCTATGAACAAGGGCATAGAAAGACCATCTACAAGACGTACATTGAAGCAAAGGAGGATTTAGAAGTTGAAGATCAAAGGAGGTTGCAGCTTCATGAACTCGGTCACACTTATAGGGTAAAGAGTGTCGAGGCATTCATACTGATGGTGAGCTCGTGAGGTGCTTGTTGTTGCTCTTTCGGCTTCTATACCTAGTGTTCATGGGAGTGAAGCATTACTTTTTCCCTTCCCCTGACTACCCCTGCTCAAACTCTACATCCAGCCTTACGTCCAATATGATAGAATTTATAGAATCTAACACAATCCGATCTGATAAAAGTTACAATCCAATTTGATCCTAAGAATCCAATCTGATCTCAAGTTCAGTGGATGTACATTGTTCCTAGCATTGAAAAAAACCAGCGACTTACAAAAATCACTGTGATTTGCTCCATATAAGACAACTTCAGAGGATGAAATTTACCTGTAGAGCACTTGATATGCATCCGGATGGTCTACCGAATTTTGTGTCGGTGGAGAGGAGAATGGAGGCCACCCATCACAAAAAAATTAAAGCAAATCAATACCAAAAAAAATTCTACATCTAGTAGTAAATTCTGATGACTTTAAACAATTTATGGCATTCCAAAAGTTTTCGCATGAGACAAATTCCTGGCAGGAAGCTCATATTTGTTATGATTCTCTTTAAAAACCTGTAACTGAAAATGGTTTCCGAACAAATGGTTTAATGGCCGTCAGACTTGTTTCCGATGAAAAACTAGACAAAGGATAAGGAGAAAACATTAAATCAAATTGTATAGGATAAGGATAAGCATAAATGATCGTCAAAGGTGAAAGTTGTTAACCGATGAAAAAGAAGTTGTAAACTGGTGAACGGAGGTTGTATAATGGCATGAGACAATTTCCCAGATGAAAAGCTCACACTAAATATAGCCTATCAGCTAAATGAAGTGAATAACTTTATGTCAGTATAGATATATTTAAATGTATTCATTTGATAATATTAAACTTATTTTTAGGGTCAATATTATCATGAATTAGAATAATTTGATTTACTTAAGAATAATATTTACTCATATAATCATTATTAATATTTCTTTGATAAGTTCTCAACTACTAAAATATAATAATATATATAGTAATCATTTGTAATAATCAATCAACAAATCAAATTAGTATGCAAAAAATAAATTAAAAAAAACAGCTTATTCATTCTACAATATAGTGTAGTGAAATAATGAGGATGACCAAATATAAATATTTCATAGAATTAATGTTGTAATGTTTTGATTAGATTAAGACTGGAAGATGTAGTACCCATTAGCAATGTTATTTAACATACTAAAATATTATTTATTGTGTACTAAGAAAATGGATCAATAAAATACTAGCATAATATGTGAGTACATTGTAGTTATCTTAGGGTAAAGAAAATGATGCCAAAAATGCTATTAAGGTATAGAATAAAACAAGAAAATAAATAATTAAAAAAAAATTATTAATAAGCTCGATTGATTGGAAAGCCCTAAGAAATTTCCTAATCTATAATCAATTTGGTTAAAGATGTTCCCAAGGAACATAATAGTGGGAGTTAATCCATCCTTTTGTGTTATTTTACTTGCAATATTCCATGTTTTCTACATAACAAGTGCAAGGGACACAACTATTACTCACTCATAGCCCAATCACTATTTCCTTTCTAAAAAAGGATCTATGATTTGAAGCATTCAACATTACACAATATGAGAAAAATAATTACTAACTCAAGTCTAAAAATCAATGACTGGGTATATATAAAAATTATCACAAAATAAAGGTAATGTTTAGTAAATTCCAATGCTACATCCCAAATAGGTCATTCATATAATAGCACATTAATGGGGTATTCATGCAACCACCTTAACCATTCGATAGTTAATTCGACCATAAATTTCATGCCTCATAAATCATTATTTAAGACAATAACATTTAATTGTCATGTGAAATTGTAAATGTTTAAGTAGAACTAGCCCTTACATCTTCCTCTTCTTAGATTAAACTTCCTCTTGTAAGTTACAAAGGTTTCTGACACATATTCCAACATGATAACAAATATAATTTTTTTAAAGAAAATAAATCTTATTTCTTGAGTTGGTAAGAGAATTAGATAATTACACACATATATACAAGATAATCTTCTCCATAATTTGAACTACCATAAAACTAAAGCAAGATTCATAAAATTGATTACATTCATCTACTTTTTTATATAAGAGTACCAACACTACCCACATAGTTTGTACATTAGCATCATGACCCTTAGAATATAGTTACACAAGTATATACTAAATCACATTAATAATATTATTCTAAATAGCATAGTTCATACATTAACATAATCACCATTAGAATGGAGTTATGGATTTTTATCATATTTTTAGTTTGATCAATTAAGCCATTACTAGAGAAAAGAAAATCAATTAGCTAATAGGCTTGCAATTTTTTCCTATTGATCTTCTAAGAGGGTCATATTATTGAGGGAAAATTATTTATCTAACTTCCCTTTTATTGTTCTTATTGCTTCTAGTGAGCAAAGGTCCCAAAGTGTAAGTTCCTTCTAACAATTGTTTTCTTGTAATGAAAGCTTCATAGGATTGGTGGGTTGGATTAGGTTTTGTTTGAATCATAATAATTTAATTTGTTCTTCATTGCCTTTTATCATGGGAAAATGATCATATCTGTAAGGTTTGTATCTCAAGGAGTACAAGAGGAATTCATCCTTTAGAGGATTTAACTCCCATTATGTCTCTTTATGGCTCTGTTGCATGTGTAATGATTAAAGGAAATGTGGCGAGGTGTAATCTATCCATTATGTAAAGTTGGTGTTTCAAGGTGTGTGAATCACTTTGTATTTGGAAAACACCCCATTTTTATCCCTCTTAGATAGTGTCTTGCTTCATATCTAATTCTATGGATCTCCTTCATAATTACTAGTTAGTTGCTCAATTTATAGTTGATTATGTTCAACATAAGTTCCTTCTGGGCCAATCCTTGAATAATGTTATTCTATAATATGAATTGTGTTACAAATAAGTATTTGTTTGGGGGTTTGTTCATACATAAGGATATAAATTAAAATTTTAGTTTCTTGTTTCTTTACATTTCCTTGAACTGGGCTCTAGAAGAACATGATGAAACTATGGAGGGAAACATAATAGATATTCATAAAAAATAATCACACTTTGTATTGTGTGGAAAAAAATTGAAGGTTTGCAAGCCAATATTGGTTTCTGTCACTCATTCTCTACTAGTTCCTACTACATTTGTCTTTGTTGAAGAACAAGGGAGTTCAAAAATAATATATATTTTTTCCTCTTTTATAGTATTTTATTTATTTTGGAAGGGTTTTTTTCATGTCATTTTTCTTATTATGACTATCATAGTTCTATTTGGTGGATCTTATATTTTTGATATAGCATTTACTTTATTTCTAGGCTAATAGACCTCTCGCTTGTTTTGATATTTATTATAGAAATTTTTATATATCTTTTAGTATTAAAATATGGTTTGGTTTAGGCCATGGCCCTTTTATCAAAAAAATAACAACCACTTCAAAATATATTGGTATACTATTGGAAATTATGGTAGCAATCATGTAGAGTGCTATTAATAGAGTAATAGCATGAAAGAATATTGAGTTATATGAGATAAAATGAGATTATATTGATAAAATGGAGGGAGATAAGGGAAACTAGGTATTTATTTGAATTAACTCTATTTTCATTACTAGACTTACTTTAGTATATGACATGCAATCAAATGCTAAAAAAAGACATAATTAATAATTAGGAGTAAACACTATTGTATTGCATGGATATATATCCACGATATTAATGTCTAGATAGTTCTAAATTAACAAAGCACCAAACATTGGGAAATAACAAGTGAATGAAACTTGTACAATTTTTTATGAGAGAAAGGTTGATGCCTTCAAAATCTTGAAGTAAAGGATAAATCTAACCTTGAAACACACTATGGTAGAAAAAAACTAAAGTAATGTCACAAAGTTTAATACAAAATTATCAAGGGATACAATTTGTAAAATTGTAGTTATACATAGCTAAACACCATTGTGTATGCCAATCATCACCTCCTTCCCCAATCACCTATTCATTTGTATTGAATTCTATCTCTTGATTCATAAAATCTTCATACTTTACTCCCTTCATTTCCCATCATCTGATACCCTCTACTAGATGTCCTCCATGCTTTCCACCCTCACAATTATAAGGAAAATCTACCATATTTAGGGATCTATGGCTTGTTTATTTTCTTTCTTCACATGAACCATTGGTTATGTGCTCTCTATTATTATAGGCTATCATCCTATTTAAACCTTCTCTTGTTGCATAGCCTCGTTCCCATGTTTCTAATGCAACCTTCTTTTCATCTTTCCTCTTCACTCCTATTCATAACACAAATCTATCTTATTCCTCATCTTTGAGTATCCCAAATTCCCATGTAAATCTAACTTTCATTTCGAAAAAGGAGCCTCTCTCTAACATACCTTCTCCTAGAATGTTATTTAAAAATATCACTCTAAAATTATTTCTAGCACATGACCATAATCAATGTGGGCTATAGTTTTCTTCACACTCGAAATTGTCTTTCGATCATCCAAATCTCTCAAGGGTCACACTTTCCACATGCGTGAAGTACCATAAATTAAATTGAGGTTTAGTGGGATTGGATTTAATAGCCTTTCTTGTGCAAACTCTTAACTTTGAATTATCCATCATAAAAATAAATGAGTTTTCTTTCTAATAATCCAAGGCCTTGCTTAGGCCACTCGAGCCTACACAACAATAATAATATTGTATTTATCCTAGGATCTCATCTTATGCTTACTAATATGCATATATCTTGTCTTTAGGGTACATATGGCTATTTAAGCATACATTTAATTGGTATTTAGCTACATAATTGTGCAAACCAGTGGTTGATGTTTAAATTTTTAAACAAATTACTAATGAGAAATGGCACTAACTTCATCATAACTTATATTCACCTTCCTTTTTGTGAAATGAGATTGTAGGTTGGAAGAATGACTTTCATCTTTGAGATAAATAGGAGGCAAAGGGAACAAATTAATCAAAAACTTTAGACTAGAATGTAGATGTAGTTCATGCATTGATCAACGTTAAGATTAATAGAGTATGATACATTCTTAAGCTTTCCAAATGACTAATTTCTCACATAAAGGATGACTTGTTTAAAACCAATAAAAAAATGCTTTTACAAAAGCTTCCATTTTGCATGTATTTTATCAATAATGTTTCTATTGCAATCGGTTTTACCGCTTATCTTCAAATATCATGTAATTCATTATTTTATAAGTTTTTGAGATTTTTTGATGCAACTTTCTTGACAAAGGATGCTCAAGGTATTAATTAATTATTTCCCTTTATTAGAATGAATTCTTTAGTATTCTATTTGTTGTTGTTTATAACATAGCCTTATTCATGTTTTCAATTGTTGTTTACTAGTTCAAGCCAGGTGATGTTTAACAATAGTCAACAATCAACTTCCCTCTAAATAGTAAACAAGATTTATTTAAACAATGTAAAAATGATTGAAATCAATGTGTAGATGAACATGAAATTGCGAGAGGAAGGAATTACAGAGAATGGCATGTTTTATTTGTGTGGCGAGAATAGAAGATGACCAAAAGCGATTTTCAGTCAATGTCCGTACACTGAAACTTGGAAGCAACGCCTTCAGGATAACCCCAATTCTTGCCTGATAAAACAATATTTTTGTGGGATGGTACTACTACAGCGCATGGATGCCCGGGACATGAGGGTGGGTTATTATCTACCTGATACATATTAGTAAGAGAATTATTGTTTTTGATAAAAGGGGGATAAATGGGTTTTACAAGGACCCGAAACCGCAGAGTATCAATACAAGAAATGACCAAAATAGAGGTCCGAAAAACAAAAAAGTTCCCAGAAAGATAAAAACTAGTTTAAACAGACAGCCACAAAAAGCTGCAAAAAAACCAGAAAACAGCCAGCAAACAGACAAGGCTGGGCCCAGCCACAGCTAATTCATGGATTTCAGAAGCTCGTCTCCAACCTCTTCCAGGTCCACCATTTCCTGAACCCCCTCCATAAGAATCTGAGTCATATTTGGGGTGGTCAGGGTCTTTCTTTTTGTGCTTGATCTGGTGCGTTTAGAGATCCCTGCTTCCTCATTTGGTCTTTCTCCTGATCAAGGTCGACAATCAGAGCCCTCTCCTGGGTTTTCTCCAGTCTTTCGGACATGGCTTTGATGATGATAGAGTTATGTCTGGCAATTCTATAGTTTTGATCAGAAATTTTTTTCAAGGTTCCTTTAATTTTTTCCATATCATTTTCAACAATGCTATCCTTTTGGGTATTCTCCTTCACATTGGTGTTCTTCTCCGCTTCGAGCTGAATTAACCCTGCAACTTTGGCTTCAATATCCCCCAGCTTACTATGAAGAGACAGATTTTTAGATTTTAGCTCGCTTATTTCATGAAATAACCATTTGGCAGAATTCAAATGGTCCAAAGAGAAATTCTTAGCAATTCCAACGAAGTCAAAAGGGGGGTCACATTCAAAATTGACCCCAAAAAATCACCGACTCCGCGCCTCTAGGAGGGCTATAATTCTCCTGTTGAACATTCTGGGGGACGTAGGGGTTCTCAAGACTAACCCTGACCTCTTTAGTAGAAGCAACAAGGGAGTCATCAGGGTAGGAGACAAGCTTGTTAACCAGAGAGCTAGAGCCTGCCCCTTTGGCGTTAGGGTTAGTGCGGCCAGAGGCAGGAACAGAGCAGGTACCAAAAGGCTAGGGGGAATGGCCAGAGATAGAAGGGGGGGTAGAGGAGGTGAAGAGCTCTTGACACGACCAGGGGAAGCTTTAATATTAGAAATGCTAGGCTCAGTATCATCTTCATCAAGCTCCAAAGGGGCTATAGGGTTTGGAAGGGCAGGCATATTCTGAAAGTGTTCATAAATGAGCCTTAAAAGACCCATGTGAAGAATCGGGTATCTTTTAGGGCTTCTTTTGTGATCAAAGAAACTATTTCTCAGGGAACAAAGCAAGAAGAAGGGGATAGAGACACGCACCTTATGCCGGAAGTGATTGAGCAGCATGAAGTGGTATCCATAGACCCTTGTGAAGCAGTCGTCGAGAGTGATGTACTCCATAATAACCCTTAGCACTTTTCTCCATAAAGCTTTTATAGTGTCCACTTCATAGTAGCTATTCATCGTCTTGACAAGTTTTTGCTTCTCCGTCTCAGATTTAGGGAACCTTGTAATACCCATAACTTACACATGGGAAAAATCACCACCATATACATTTTTTTTTTTCTAAACCAACTTTACCAAGGATGCTAACTAAGCTAGATAAGATAGCTGGCTATATGCATAAAGAAATGAAGTTCATATATAAACATCAATGAAACGTTGCTTGAGAATGGGAATGAGGATTGAGGTAGGACATGCTAGTGTGTGGAGCCCATCACAAAATACCCCTTGTCGGTAACAGGTTTACTAATCACCCCAGATTGATATAGGTGCTCATAATAACTATTAGTTTAATTTCCATCTAGTCAAAATTCATTTGTTTGTGTCAATCAAACATCCTTTGTTTGAGCCTACTCATCTTGGGAATTTGATGGTCGGTTGGAAAGTCTAGCTTTTCTCCTAAAACGTAGTCTATCAACATTGCCATGCCCAAACCCATGGTCTTTGACTACATTAATTCCTTCTATCTTAATACATTGGCGTACTTTACTAAACGTATTTACCAAGCAATTAAGTTTCCCGAAAAATTTAATCATAAAAAAAAACTAAAATTGATCCTTACAAAGACTTCACTATAAATATTGAAAACATAAAGTAATTTACATGATTCAAATTCATTACTAATACAATATTTTATTAATCAAATAACCGTATTAATTTATCCCAAATTTTATATCTTAAATACTTAAATTTAATATCTATATTAAATATCCTTTCATATTATAATATTTATATTAACAATTTATATATATATATATTAACTACATAATTATTATACAAATAAAATCTTAATTTCAAATTTCAAGAAAATACTAACTTAAAGTTTAATAAATGAAAATAATTTAAACTACCTACTTTCCTAAACCTATTCTAAATCTCTCATCTTAACTTATCTTCTAAGATACCCAGTTCCTTTACTTTCCCTTAAGCCTCTAAGCCACGTAATTTTCCTTTGATTTTCTTTCTTTTAGCTTTACTTGAATATTTTGTTTTCTACTTAAATCTTAAGGATCTCTTTTTTTTTCTCTTGTTGAATTTTCCATAGGTACGATGTCTTATAATGAGATAAAATAATAAGCTAAAGTTAAGGTAACGTCAACATAATCCTATTGACAGTCAAAGAGAGATTGGGGTGCGTAAAATAAAGTAGTGGAGATTAATTTTAGTTCATACCAGTAAGAGGACCAAGCTTATCGAGCTTAGGGATGATCGACGTAAGAGTGATGGGGGGACTTGATTAAAAATTCGTTTTACAAGCCATACAACATAAACTCGTGTAAGCATTAAAATAAATAAATCTCCAAAAGAGGTTTGCTGTTATTGGGAGTAGGAAACGTAAATGCCACACAGAGTAGGGTTCACTAGAGAGGCTTGACTGGACGTCATGATAGGAGAAAGACATAGAGATGTCATTAGTCCCAAATTTCTAGATTTTCTAGACTTAGCATTTTATTTATTTCCTTGGCAGTCCACAGACATGTTTATTCCCTAAAAAAAAAAACAAGCTGCTAGAAGATTGGACCAATCCATAAAGTTGGGTGGTGAGAAGTTGCCCTCACTTAGTCTCGATTCAAGGAAAAAGTTTTGTTGTCCAGTCAAGGTGAAGCATCTGTATGGACAACCCTGCTGTCAGTGGCTACAGAGAAATCCTAGCCCTCTAAGAAACACACAAGACAAGGTTCCTCTCTCTTTAACTGAAGACACACAAGAACTGTTGGCTTCCAAGTCTAATACTGTGGTAGAAGGAAGTCTCCAAGGCCACGCTCAATAGCTACAAATGCATGGAGTGAGGTGTGTGGTGGACGAGGATTTTGAGGGAGCTATATGATGAATAGAACAATAAAAATTAAGAAAAATGATACTAATATCAAAATGTCAGTGATGGTTTAAATAAATATACATTTATATTCCACCGAGTTCACTAAACCTAAACGTTAATGGCTAGCTTTTGGCTAAGATGGCGAGTCTTTCTACATGCTAGTGTGCAAAATCCATTCCTTTGACTGTTGGGCATAAACGATATTGCTGCACAAAAATGACAATTCGGGAGCTTATTTAGGTTTAACCCCACAACCTGCTACGCACACGCAGTTAAGCATATGTTTGTTCATTTGCACTGGCCTTTGATGAGTAGAGGTAAGTAATCGGGCAACAACATGAATGTGGACAACAGAGAGAAATGGCAGTAAGCTGGATCTGCGTGGTTACAGACTTAGAGAACTGCTAACAGTTTATGATATTAATTTGGTGTTCTAGTCATAAATGCTATCATGTTATTTGTTTCATGTCTCAGAGCACCCAACCAACGATAGTCGTGGAACCTATGGCGTTACCTTGTGCAGACAGAGGTATTGGCACAGCTAGAGGGCATTAGATTCAACGTATCTACATTTCTGTGTATTCATGCCTTTTCCACCATGGCCGAGGTTGAAAGGAGAGGGCATGTATCTATTGATGTGAAGATGCAGTGGTGAGAGAAGAAGATGGTAGAGAAGGAAGCAACAATGTAGCAAGGAAATATTAAAAATAATTCCCCTATAGAACCTTCTATCTGTGGTGCTTATTCTCCCTTCTCCACTCTTTGTTTGTGGTTATCCTATTTCCCTCTTTTTATTTTTATTTTTGCTTCTACATCATGTAGATCAAAGCTTGACTGTATAAAGGTATTTATTTATAGGTTCTCCCTATTGTTACAGATATGCAAATGTATTATTTTTAGTTTATTATATATATATATATATATATATATATATTTCTTTTGCTACTCTAAGAGAGATCTGCTAGCACAAGGCATTCTCATCAAGGTAACCAATTTTTATTTATGATCTCATGCTTCTTTTTTTTCTATGTACTATTTCCTCATGCAGAAACATTAATGAACTGAAGCCACTGGCAAGACGCACACAATATGCATTCAAATAATCATTTCCATACTATTCTGCTTAAACTAAGGTAAATAAATTATATTGTTTTAGAGCAAAGTTATACTTTTCCC
Source organism: Sequoia sempervirens (assembly GCA_007258455.2). NCBI lineage: Eukaryota > Viridiplantae > Streptophyta > Pinopsida > Cupressales > Cupressaceae > Sequoia > Sequoia sempervirens. Next base: position 92,805,701 of record VDFB02168118.1, read on the forward strand.
TGTGCTTATTCCCTACAACTGTAAGGTTTAAACTAGTAGTGTAACTATGCATACCACAGTTGCATTATAATTTACTGGATTATCTACACATCTCACTAAAATAAGGAAATACAGACGATTTAATGTCTCAGATATATAATTATTCTTCTGCTGTCTTTTACTTATTTATTTATTTATTTTTGACATATATTTGGGTATTTTGTTCCAAACATTATATTTATTTATTTATATTGAGCAGTAAACTACATTAATAACTAGTTTTCTTTCCTTACTTTCTCTGAAATGAAAGGAAGATAAAAGAACTTATTATCAAAATAATAAAATCATTCTTTATGCATTAATTTACTAGTTTAATTTCTTTTGACAGAATATTAAGTGGTAGTATTTAAATTCAAAATAACACTCTTTATCTTTATTGCAAAGTAAATGCATTGTTCCTAGAAAACAAAATATATGCATTTGCAATAGCAACATGAAACCTACCAAACTAAACATATATGTTTCACAACATAATACTCCATACTTCTTTAAGCCAACAAATGAAACATAGTAACCTTATTTTCAAATTAAAATTTATTCTTTCAAAATGAAATACACATTCTTTTCAATGAAAAGATAATAAAATTGATGTAACAAGTGTTCCTTTCCACCTCTAGTTACAAAGTCACAACATCATGTAAATATACACCACTTTCACGCATATACACTTCTCTCCCACACCTATCAATAAAGGTGGTTACTTATTGTGAGGTCATCTTCACCTCATAGACATAATGATATGACACAATAGGTGACCCTTCCCAAGCTTGAAGTATCCTCATAGCTTTCTCCAACCTACACAAAACACAAACATATTCTCCATTGCCAAGGGAGTGCTCACCTCCCAACCTTTGGTTGGAAAACCAACCACCCCCGAGCTAGGAGGCAACCGAGGGAACCGGGTACAAACAAAACCAAGCAAAACAGTATTTACACACCAGATTATTTTCACACCCACCCAAGGGAATTTCACATAACTTTAGGATTCCATTAAGAATCCAAAGTGGGGGATGTAGGGTGGACTACGCACTCCATATGGGGACTTATAATAATAGTAACATGAACAAGTCAATATCATACTCCCATCATTTCACATGCAACCCTTCTTTAATATCTTCTCTTTCTCCAAAACCCATACCACCAAAACCATTTCACAAATTACATGTGGGTACTCATACCCTTTTTGAGCCTCTCCTTTCAAGGAGGAATTAAACTTCCCCATGGAGGTTCCTACCCCATACCATCCCCAACAAGGGATGCTCTTCCCAACTTGGGTGAGCCTATCCCTACACAACCCTTTTTCCCATAACACATAATACATCAAAAACACAAGAAGATATGCTCCAAGATAAATTTGAAATAAACATACAAATCAAACACAATAGATAAAGTTTCAAGCACATCTTTTCACCTACACATATAATCTTTCAAATACAACATGAAGAAGTAGAAAACAAACGTGGTGAATCTACCTTAAAACCAAGCTCAAGGAAAGATGGGTTGAGGATCCACACAACTCCTCTTCTTCCAAGCTTTTTCTTCAAACTCCTCACTCCCCAAAAAAATTCAACCAAAATCAAGAATGCAAAAAGGAATCCCCTAACCCTTGTTTTGAGTTTGTTTTATAGGAACTCAAGTATGAACTCCTTTGAATAGGGAGTTGACATTTGTCAACCTCCCATTCACTCTCTTAGGCACACTCACCCATGTGTTCTCACACATGTGTGAGGATTAGGGAGACTTCCAAGACAACATGGAGAAGTGGGATTGGAAAGGGACTAGTCCCCATCCCACTTTCCAAACCTTATTTTCGTCAAACTTCTTTAAGACCTCAAAAAGAGTGCTCAATCTTGAGATTGACCCATGACTTTGAGCTAAAAAGGTACCTAACCCATAGGTACTACCCTAGGGACCTTAAACCCATAAAAACACTTAAAAAATATCACTTTTCAATCCCCAAAAAGTGCCTAAAAGTTCAAATCCGAGTTTGTCCACTTGGATAGACAACTCACCTCCTAGATGGACTAACGTGGCAATAAAAACCAAATTAAAAACATTCACAAATAACATTAATAATTACATGATGGAACTATAGTCCTTTCATATGGACTTTAGCTCGGTTTCACTGGTTAATTTACATAGGGTTCCCAAGAGTTGCCTCCAATTTCCATTGGCCATGGAAAATGTACCTGCACACTCAATACACACGGTAATCCATCCAAGTAACTCATATTCATATAATAATCAAACCATTTGAATCACAATTTCATTCACACAAGTTTGATAATTTGTATAGCATAAAGATCCTATAACATAATTGAAAAATCATTAGCCACCTATCTTATCTCATTTTCATTAACCTTAATTCTCATACTCATCTAATTGCAACATGATTGGTTCACACCACTCGTTTCATTCATTCATCATTAAGTTTTTAGATTCAAATTTAAACAAAATCAATAATCAACATAAAATTAGATCAATCATCATAGTTAGACTACTAAACATGTGGCATAATCAAAATCAAATCATCATATGGAATTAAATGTTTAAATATTCTGTCATCAATGGTATCAATAGGCATAGACAATAACCAAACTCAAAATAATCCAAGTATGTTAGTTGTAGCATAGGGGTGGGCCTCACAAACCTCACCACAGCTTTGTCAGATAATTTCCTATCTCTAAAAAAATTGTGCTCTTCCATCGGAATGCTAGTCACCTCCGTAATCAAGGCTTCATCAATCTGAAATTTCCTCCCAAAGAGGAGAACCTCCCCATTATTCCAATTCTTCTCAAAGAAATCTGTAATCTCCTCCTTAGGGCCATGGAGTTTCTCAATGAATGGAAGTAAGCCATCCCTTCTTATTTTACTCCACGCTTTGGCATTCTTGGTGTGTGACTCAAAGCAGGTAGGTTCAACCCTCTTCCGTTCCCCACCCATATTTGGTATCTTAGTTCAAATACTGTTGCAGAAAGAAAACCTGTTCTAGAAAGTTCCTTTGCTTCGCAGGACCCACAAAACGTGCCAAAGTAAATAATCAATCTATCGGATCCTCTTGACCCCATTATATCTTCTAATTTTGTCATTCATGATTCGTACCTTCCTCATTATTACAACACGCTGCCTCTTTTCCATTCACCGCGTCGAGCTCCAATAAAGCTTGAACATCGAAGTGGAGGTCAGTCTTTTTGTGCCACGTGAGGATTTTGTCACTCTTAACTCCCTCATTAGCAAAAAAATCAGCAACCGCGTTCACCTCACGGTAAGCATGAGTTATTTTTATTCTATCGAAATTACTAAATAAAACCTTGGCATCTTCTATCCAATTTTTAATCGACCATGCGGGCTGGGACCTACCACAAAGACTATCAATTATATTTTTTGAGTCCCCTTCAAGCCATAGATTTTTGCATTTACTTCCCACAGCCAGGTTGATTATGTAATAAGCTCTTGCCGCTTCCGCCACGTGATTGGTTTGGACCCCCAGAGGAGTGGCAATAGCTCCCATAAAGTTACCTGCTAAATCCCTTAGGACCCCACCACACCTAGCCTTCCCCGGGTTTCCTTTGGCCGCGCCATCGAAGTTGGCTTTGGCCAAGCCTTCCATAGGAAAACTCCAGCAAACTCCATCCCTAGATTTTTTGGTAGTATTGGGAGCAATGGTAATATCCCATTTAATTATCCATTCCCTGGAAATCAGGCTATCAGAAGGAGAACAAACCACAGTTTCAACCTTGTCCTCCCTGAAGGGAACAATAGAAAAGTTTTCTTTGATCATCCTAAGAATTCTCTCAAACACAATTTCCTCCGAAGACTCCTTCTCCCTGAAGATCCGGTTGTTTCTTTCTTTCCAAATTCCCCAAGTCAAATGGGGGAACGAGAAGGCCCACAATTTTTTAATAAAGGGGTTGAAAGAAGGGGCTTTCCATTGAACAAAAAAATCCTCAATCAACTCCAGGGGGACCCAAGAAAAATGCCAACATTTCAGAAGCTTGTCCCAAACCGAGGAGGAGAAAGGACAGTGGATAAAGAGATGGTTAACCAATTCAGCATTGTTTTTACAGAGGTAGCATCTATTGGGGAGCAGAAACCCTCTTTTGCTAAGATTATCCATAGTTAGAATTTTATTTTGCAGCAAAGACCAGAAAAAAATGTTAACCTTAGGTAAGAGATGCTTAGTAAGAGAATTATTGTTGTTTGGACGGTTTGGGAGGTTATATCGAGTGGAGACATGAACCGTAAAGATAAGGAAAAGCACAACAATGATTGGCTTTATTTTCATGCGTAGTAAACTTCCCATGTTGAAGGTTGACAGTGTTTACTAACTCAAATGCAGAGAAAAATCTTAATAATCAGTTTGTAGGGGAAGATTGAGATGGGATCCAATGCATCATTGTGAGACATTTATAGGGGAGCCATAACTAAAAGAATATACTTCAGATAGTTTCTTCCACAGTGAAGGATACAAAGTCCTATGGCGTATCGGATACAAAGCAATTTACCAATTACGTGTATGTGAATCTATTTTTGACTCAATCACCTTTCATTTTCGTATACATTTTACTATTCAAATTAGAAGCTTTGATTTTATAAAAGAAGTGCTGAACTAAACATAACGAATGAATTTTTAATATTGATTTTTATCAAAGTGCCTCCGACAACAAACAACGAGGCTTAGGTATTATTCTGTTTTAAATCTTGGTGGATGTGAGTATAAGGAATTCACCGAGTGAAATATTATATATAAGAGAAAACACAAAATTATATTGAAAGAATTATCGGAAAAGATTTCAAAAGCATTTTCCTACAATAGCTTTCACAGAGATGGGGAAAAATTATGAAGGTTTACTTAAAAATCTTCAATCAAATAAATAAAAGAAATTTAATTAAGTGGATACTTTTAAGACAGTATAGATATATTTAAATATATTCATTTGATAATATTAAATTACTTGATTTTGAAGTCACTATTACCAAGAATTATAATAATTTGATTTATTCAAGAATGATATTTATTGGTATAATCATTATTAATATTTTTTTGGTGAATTCCCAACTATTAATGTTGAGTTATATATATAATAATCATTTCTAATAATCATTCAACAAATCAAATTATCGTGAAAAAAAATCAGCTTAATTAAGCTACAATAGTGTAGTGAAATAATGAGGATAAACAAATATAAATATTTCATAGAACTAATTTAACAAAATTATTTTAACATGCTCAAATATTATATATTATGTATTTATGAAAATAGATCAATAAACTACTAACACGACATGTGAGTACATTGTGGTTACCTTAGAGTAAAGACAACAATGCAAACAATGCTAATAAGTTATAGAGTAAAACAAGAAAATAAACAATAGAAGAAACTAATTATTAATAAGATCAATTGATTTGAAAGCCCTAAGAAATTTCTCAATCTATAATCCATTTTCTTAAAGATGTCCCTTAGGAAGAGAATAGTAGGAGTTAATCCATCTTTTTGTGTTATTTTGCTCACAATATTCTATGTTTTCTATATAACTTGCAAGGCATGCAACTATTACTCACTAATGGCCCAATTGGTACTTCCTTTCTAAAACAAGACCTTAATTTTGACACATTCAAAATTACACAGTATGAAAAAAAAATTATTAACTCAAGTCTAAAATCAATGACTCGCTATATATAAAAAAGATCACAAAAATAAGCTAATGGTTAGTAAATTCCATTACTACACCCTAATCAATTCATTCATGTAATAGCACATTAATGGGGTATTGGCACAACTACCTTAACCATTCAATAGTTAATTCCACTGTAAATTCCATGCCTCATAAACTATTATTTAAGATAATAACATTTATTTATCATATCAAATTGTAAACATTTAAGTAGAAATAGACCTTACATCTTCCTCTTCTTAGTATAAACTTCCTCTTTGAAGTTACAAACATTTATGACACATAGTCCAACATGGTAACAAATGTATTTTTCAAGGAAAATAAATCTTATTTCTTGAGTTTGTAAGAGAATTAGATAATTACACAAGGATATACAAGATAATCTTCTCCATAATGTTAAATACCATAAAAAATAAAGAAAGATTCATAAAATTAAATACATTTATCTACTAAATTTTCTATATAAAAGCACCAACAATACTAGGTACATACTTCACACATTAACATCATGACCCTTAGAATAGAGTTACACAAATATATATTAGATCACATTAATTTTATTATCCTTCAACATGATTACTTTTAAAAATAATCATCACTCATAATGTATAGGTTAAACTAAATTTATCATTTAAAAAAGTGTAGTGTAGGAAAATGTGCTCCTTTAAATTTTTACACTATGTTTAGGTCCCTTAATAAAAATGAACTAATTAAGCCTCTAATTGACCTAATTCTGGATGTAAAATCCTAATTAATTGTAATTTTAGAAAGGGGAATTAATATTTAATTAATGCAATTTCATTATTAACACCCCAAAATGAATAGGTCCTAGCAGTTTAGGTTAGGACACATTCGCCCTTGGGAAAATGGGTCCCTTTTAAGATCATAAATTAAAATGTGAAACATGTTTTTTGTGGCATCTTAAGGACATAAATTCAAGATTTAAGTGTTGGATTGTAATGTTTAATTTTCGAGAAATTAGAAAATTACCTATAAAAGCAAGATCTTTTTATCAATTCAAATCCTCAGACTTTCATGCAATATTCACAAGAGAAAATATTATTGTCAAAGGTCTTCAAGAGTAGATTTCTCAAGCATTTTTTGTAGCATTCAAGATCTCAACCATCATGTCAAAGTTATCAAGCACCATGCATTCTTTTGGAGCTAACATTGTGATGTAGGTTTCAAGAATTCATGTCAAAATTCAAGCATCAAGATCACATCATTGAAATCAAGCTGTTTTATGCATGATCTAATATTTGGAGATATTAATTAAGTTTCAGTCCTTCAGAGGTTTCAAATGAAGGATTTTGTGAGTTTCAACATAGCATTTATTCATTCATCATTCCTTTCATGTTTCATTATTTAATTTCAAGGTTTAATTACCAAAATGGGGTTTGACCAAGGCAAACCCCCATTCACCAATAAAAAAAATGTCCCCCCTTATGTATTTTGTAGATCTTATATTGAAGAAGGATTGAAGATCTATCAAGGGAGAAAAATAGCAAAAGTTGTCAAATTTGCAAAGCTATAAAAATTGTCATCAAGCCACACAAACTCATTTTCAGAATTTATTTCCAAATTTTTGACTAGGAAACCTAAAGGAATTGAGAGTAGATGTAATACCCCTCCATGTCAGTTGTTTTGGACTTGTGTGTGTGTGTGTTTCATTGGTTACTGAGTTATTTGATTGTGTGGAAAATATAATATGTTAGTAATCATGTTTAAATAATTAATTAAATCATAAATGAAATTGCAAGGTTATTTAAAATATAATTAGGAATTAAAATCATAATCAATTAAGTTAAATCAAATTATTTAGAACAAATGATCAAATTAATCTAATTTGTTAAAAGTAAAATTGATATTATTAGATAAATTGATTTAAATTGTAAAGAACAAATAATCTTGAAAAGATAATTATTATAATAAGAAAATGAATGGATACTTATTTAGAATCTTGCAAATGGTTGATTTTAATTATTTTAATATGAAAGTAATTATTTAATAATGTATTGTGGAGATAATGAATATATATATATATATATATATATATATATATATATTCAAATAAAAGTTCAATTTTGAGGATTTAAATTTATTTAATTTTAATCATATGCATGAAAAAGGAAACAAAAGGAATTAGAGGATTAATAATTATTTTGAGTTATTTCTTGAGTTGTGACTTTTGGTATTCGCTGGAAGAGGAAATGGAAGAGACTTTGTGTGAGATTTTATTTAGAGGATTTTTGAGTTGGAGGGGGGATTTGCATTCTCTTTCCAATAGATTTTGGGAGAAATTTGGCAGTCAATTTTCTGTTATAGTTTTGCATTTTTTTAGTATTTTGTAAATTCATTGAGAAATAAGATTGGAGTTGAGGGGAAGATCTTGGAGCTCCTGTGGGAAACAGTCGTTGGCGGAGGATTGGATCGGCAAAAGGGATAGAGCTTCTACAGATCTTCTTCAAACACAGGATACCAGGTTCTTTTCATTTATTTTATTTTTATTTGTTGTAGCATCAAATAAAATAGAAATTGATAGAAATTGTTTCATTGTGGGGATCGGGATTGCTGTTTGTTAAAATGGAATTTGGTTGGGTTCTGGACCGTCAATTATTAGATTGAAGTTTTGTTGGGAGTTTGGGACTGTTGTTTATTTAAATGAAATTATTTGTTGGGTTTTTACTGTTGATTATTAAAATGAAACTATTATTGGAATTCTGGAAATAACCAACACTACTGTAGTTTTGTTTAAATCAATTTAAGAATAATTCTTTTGCTGGGAATTCGGGGTTGTATTGATATATATATATATATATATATATATATATATATATATATATATATTATATCGTATATATATATACATATATAAATATAGAGAGAAAATTTATTTTTATAGAGTTTGAATTTCGCCGTCGGACTGGCCATTGTTTTGTTTTTTTATATAAAACAAAAAATAAAAAAATAAAAAATTATATATTGGTTGAGTGGTGGGTCGGCCTCGGCCGTACCCACCACCCCACCCACCGGTAGTGGTACCTCACAAGTCCATGGATCGGCCCTCACGGGCCGGACATCAATGCTGGCTTTTGGTGACCAGTCCGCTTCCAAAAATAAAATAAAAAATAAAATAAACATATAAATATTAATTGCTTACTGTGTAACACGGAAATTCGTGTTGTTTATAATAATATGAATATGCATTAATAAATATTAATATATATATATATATATATATATATATATATATATATATATATATATATATTTGTATATATATATGTTATTGATTTATTCAATTATAATTGTATGTCACAATTTTACTGTGATAGTAATTTAATTAATTCTGTTATTTAAGAGGAATATATAAATACTATTTTAAATCTGTTTAATAGATATTCTGTTGATTTAACTGTTAGCAAACAAATGCATCAATATAATCTGTTTTGATTAAAATTATATTTTCTGTAATTTATCTGTTATCTAGAAAATAGATATTTAGATTCTGTTTCTTTTCTAATTAAAAATAAAGCAGGAATTTTTACAAGGAAAATATTAGTAAAATAGAAAGAAATCTGTTTTATTGATTTGTTAAATTACAACTTGGAAAGGATATTGTTAGCAAAAGAAAAATCTATTACGAAAGTAAAACAGCATTGTTTATTTCATTCTTGTTTAAATGTGAATATTTTGGGAATAGAATTTATTATGGGATTAAATAAGTTGTTCTTTTTATATTTCATCTTGTAGTATTGTTGGATTCGTAGAACAGGTCTTTTCTCTTTTTACATTCCCTCCTCGAAAAGAATTAAAATATATAGATTTGTAGTGGTTTTAAAAGGTATTTATGTGTGTAGATTTATTCAGATAGATTTGAGATTTTTAAGGTAGTAAGTTTTAATATGTGGTTTAAGAATTTAGAATATTGTTATTATGGTCATTTTAAAGTATAGACAATTGGTCTTAAACGGTTTTCACAATTAATTTAAATATTGGTAGTGAATGTTAAGTGAGTATGATGAAAGGGGAAATTTAAATGTATGGGTATAGTTAGAGATTGATTAGGGTAATTTCGAATTGGATAGTTTATTGGTGAAACGGAATTTTAATCTTTTGAAAATTGACTTCCCTTATATTCATTTAATGATTGATTTGTAAGTACGCTTTATGGATAAGACTTTTAGAATACTTGTGATGGTTATCATGAATTGTTTTAGTATGGGTAAGTTGTAAAGTTATTTAGTTCTGGTCGTTAATTGATTGGTTAATAAATATTGTTCTCGATTGAATTGTTGATTGATGTTTATTATATAAGTGTTTTTTTTGGAGTTGTGAGTGGTTGAGTATTTAAGGTGTTCTTAAATTTGGTGCCTTGGATGCCTGGTTGAATGCTTTTACCCTTGTTGTTGAAGGATTGTTTTTGGGTGGTTCCATGTTGGTGTGAATGCCTTTGGAGGTTAGTTTTGATTCAAGGAATCCTTTGTCTTTTAAATTTGTGTTGCAATGTATTTGGGAATTTGTATTTTGTTGATGAGTTGTGGGAGGTTGATCTTCTTGGATTTCTGATTTATTTTGTATCAAAGTTGTTTATGTGGTTTGGATGGGGTGGTTGATCTTATTTTAATGTATTCACTCATTATTTTTGAATTGAAATTAGATCTGGTGGCCTTGCAATTATTGTTGTCATTGCTATGTTGTTTTTATGAAAGTGATTTGCGTACCATCATAAGGGGGTTCTTGTGAGGAGAAAATTGAGGTCTCCCATGGAATGCCTAGTTGGTGGCTTTTGGTTTCATTTAGTGATTTCGTGAATTAAAGGTTGATTTTCTTTTGCGTTTTCCTATTTGAGGTGACGCCATTGTTAATTTGTAGATGGGTCTTGATGAATCTTTCCTTGTTATGGCTTTTTCTGATTTACTCTCATATTTGAGGAAATTTTATCCTTGTGTTGAATTATTGGAGAAATACTCATGTTGCTTCACTTTACCTTTGTTTATGGGTTTTTATTCTTTTGGCTTCCAGAGGCTTGAGATGATTGATTATTGATGTTCTCTCTCTTTATGGGCCCTTGATGTGGCAAGTGTTTTGGTTTCATGATTTCAAAAGGGTTGTACGGAATTTGTTGAGACTTGGAAATTGTATTTATAGTGAGATGGGTAATGCCTCGCATGCTTCTCAGTTGTGATATAATATTCTTGTTATGTTGTACAACCCTTGGTTTCTTGGTTTTATGTGGTTGGGTCTCTAGGGAGAGTGGCTCCTCGTGGGGGCCGGCGCCCCGCTTAAGGGGAAGAGCACAGGATAACCCACGAGTGAGTTTGTAATTAAGTGAAACCTAATAATTAACTTAGGAGGGTTGGGTAGTAATATCATTATAAGATTAATAAAATGGATGCCTCGTCTTCATTAGTGCTTCCGTAGGCTAATGGAAGGCTGAGAAGGCCGTGGTTGGCAAGGTCGACCTCGTCTTCACGAGAGGTCTACGGCTCATGAGTCACCCTATGGACAGGCCTCAGGTTGGGAGGAAGAGCACATGCCCATGTAGGACTATCACGATGACTCTCCCCTAGTTGCCCATGTGTTTTACTTTATTGTGGTCCTCTGGAAGTAGGTTGTGGGAGTTGGTTTTAGATTATTGATTTTTGGATTTAAATTGATTTATGATTATTGTTTTAATACATCTTTAGTATGTTTTGTGGTCTTGTATGATCTCATTTATATTTGATTTACGATCTTGTATCTTATGATACTGTGATATGATGTTATTGTGTTGTTTAATTGCAATTTGGAATTGTATTATGTTTAGTTGATTTGGAAGTGTTTCATGATCATCCTTTGGTTACTTGTTACTGGTCATTGCTTTGATTTATGTGATGAGATGTATGATTTTAAGTTATTTTAATGACTCTTGGTTGTTGTTGATTATGTTATTGTAATCCTTGAGTTTTATGATACTTTTGTATGTTGTTGAGTCTTGTGGTTCCGTGTTTGGATGTTCTTGGTTAAGGACTCTTATTGTCAGCTCCTAGCATGGGGGGTGGGTCTTCGGACTCACATGGTTGGGTGGAACGTGCTAAGCACCCCATTGGGTCCCCAGTCGAGGATCGAGAGGTGCGGATTGGTGCGGTTGCAGCGACTCCAGAGTTGTATCCATCTTGGAGCTAGTTTTCATCTGTTTATTTGTATTATGTTATCTTATGTATGGTTTCCATTTATGTTTGGAAACACTCTGGTATCATTGTACCTTGAGAACATTGTATTGTAATGTATTGTTAACTAAGTGGTTATTGGCCATGGCAGTTGTTATTCATTGGGTTGAGTTAATTATTTATATGTTGTATTTATATACTCAAATGGTTTCTTATCAATGATTATCATGTATATGTTATATTTGTTAATGTTTATTTTGTTATGGATTATATCTTTGGATTTTATTCTTTATTGTTGTTGTGTGGATCTCAGTCTCGTAATGACTCTTCGTGTACCCCAAGGGATGTGTGTGTTAGTGAATCTACTTAAATGGAATTCATGTTATGTCTTAATGTGTAATACATGTATGTTATGTTTACTTTAAAAAAAATAAAAAAAAATTGTGCTGTAATTATTATGTATTTGTCCTTTGGGGTTCACACGGCGGGCGTTACAGTAGACATAGGACCAAAGGATTGTGAAAGAAAATTTTCAACCCCTATAGTAAGATGGTGATCCCACAAAGCTGGTTTACAATTTCTGGGAGGAACTGATTTTTGCTGAAATCACATATTTTTAGAAAATACAATGATTTAAGCCTTAAAAGGTTCCATTTAAAGAATTCCAATTGAAGAGGGTTTGATCAAACTACCTTAAATCAAACACCCTTGGATAGAACTCCGCTAGTTTTAAACCATACCTATAACAAAGTCTCCTTTACACCTATCAAAATGCTGATAAAAAACCACTTTTGATTTACCTTTTGGCAGATCAAATGAATTCATTTAAAGTTTTTTTTTTCCAAGTATGTAGTCCTTATTATAAGCTTCTCAAAAAGTATAATTTTAAATAAATTTAATATAATTATTATATTTATTTTTTATTTCTCGTGAATGTAGGTTTTTCATCAAAAATCAAGCTCTTTATTCTGCACATGTGGAAAAATATCATATTATTAAAAAAAAAATTAAAAATATTAGTGCACCAGCTATTGAAGTCCTTGATCCAACAAAGAAAAAAAAATTGAATTTTGATACACACAAAAAAAGCTACGCGTTATACGATCGAGCTATGTCTGAATTATAATTGATTTGAATTTGAAACTAGATTAAAGAAAAAAATATTCAATAAAAAACTATCTAACCAACTAGAAGCACTAGATATTAGAGTTATGAATCTAAATTCAAAAGTATTATAATCTTATCCTTCATGGAAAAAAGGTTATGCATTATACGGTGAGCGTCACTTTTTAAAAATGTTATTTTCTGAAGAAAAAAAACTAATTTTTGAGGGAGATAGAAAAAGAAGTGATACTTGATTCCAAAAATTTTGAAAAAAATATATTTAGAATATATAGACAAAATGTCACGAAACTCTAGTTTGCATCATCTGCAAATTCCTCACGGTTTATCCACTATAGGTGCCCGAAAGTGAAGATTTAGTTTTAAAAAAATATTTTAGTGTCCAGTTTGACCAAAAATTGTAAACCACTATTGTGGGATCACCCAAGACTAATTATCCTTTTGGTGAATGAGTCTTAGAGGACACACAGTAATAGCATCTTGGTGAAAGGTGCAAAAATACTTAACCTTCTCAGATCTACAATTGGTTTCTAGAATCTATTAGATTAAGGTTTCGTTTAGTTATTTCATCCCTTACATTCTATAATTGTGTTCATTTAGTATTTTTTATTCATCTCCCAAATGTGTTGTTTTAGTTGATATACCCTATCCTCGATAAAAGGGAAAAAAACCCAGATCACCTTCAAGGTTGAATCACCTAAGGGTTATATACAAGGAGAAATTTAAGAAACCCCCCCCCCTTAGAGAAGTAAAATCCTGATGAATATTTCATACTTCCGGAGAAAAATATTAATTTTAGAGGTGAATTTTTTCATTTTTTGTGAAAAAATAATCCCGATTGGCGAATCTTTTGTAATCGCTACAAGTCTATGGAAAATCCTAACGAATTGCAATTTTTTTAAAACCACTAAAATATTTTTATTGGTGATTAAAATCTATTTTCAAACCAATAAAATATTTCCATTGGCAAATTAAACCTGCTTTCAAACTAGAAAAACTAATTTTGTTGGCCATTTTTTTTCAAACAAAAAATAAAATTCATGGTAATTAAACCTTTCAAACTAGAAAAAATAATTTTGTTGGCCATTTTTTTTTTCAAACAAAAAAATAAAATTCATGGGCGAATTAAACCTATTTTCAAATGATTAAGAAAAAAACATTGGCGAATTAAACATAATATCAAACTAATAAAAATATTCATTGGCCAATTAAATTTAGTGGCCAATTCTCTACCGTTTGATGAATTTTCAATGGACAACTTTATTTGCATTCTAGAAGTATATCTGTCAAGCACTAGATTTGCAAATGGAAACCTCTGAAGTAGCACTACAACTGTTAGATGTGGACATGTGGTGAGATCAAGGGTCATCATCGTGGTAATTAATCCGATGGGTTGGATTTTGGAGATGAGCAATAGAAGAACTTAAGTGGCAGAAATATGCACGTGTATTAAGTTTGTTTTAAAAGAGGGACTGCTTGGAAAGAACGTAGAACCAAGGCTTTAAAACTTAAGAACATTTTACACAAAGGATGTGGCACATCAATCAAACCATCATCGTTCGATGAATTTTTGATAGATGACTTTAGTTGCATTCTGAAAGTATATTTCTAAAGCACTAGATTTGTGAATTAAAACCTCTAGAATAACACTAGAACCATTAGATGTGGATGCGTGGTGAGATCAAGGGTCATCATCATGGTAATGAACCTGATGGGTTGGATTTTGGCGATTAGCGATGGCATAAAGTTTTTTTTAAAAGAGGGACCACCTAGGAAGAACGTAGGACCAAAGCTTAAAAATTTAAGAATATTTTTTTTATCAGTGATACTTTTCTATTTTATTAATTATAAAGAAAAAGATACAAAATCTATAAAGTTTGCAACATCCAAAAACTACCAAAAAAGATGATTGGTGATACTTGTTTGTTTTATTAATTATAAAGAAAAAGATACAGATTATACAAACTTAGCAACATCCAAAAACTACCAAAAAGGTTGAATAACCAGCTCAAAAACCAGAGTATTAAAACTTCCCTAAACAGCTATGCCCTTGTAGTAGAGGCTAAAAATAAAACAGAAAACTACACTTTACGTTAACCATTATTACTCATTCTTCTTCAAAGACTCGCCCATCTCCAGCGGTAGTATCTCCTTTAACGGTTTTGGCTTCTTTCACAGATGCAGTCCCTTCTTTTTGCGCATCTCCTCTCTGGAAACTTATTTTAGATTTTCTATTGTTTCCTCTAATGCCATTAGCTCAACACAGATTGTAAGTGCTTTCCACCCACGCTCGGCTCCTTCCCACCACTAGTCTTTAGTGCGACCCTCTAGCCATCTGATATAGAGGTGATTTAAATCTGCAAGCTCTGGGCCCCCACCATCCATTCCTTATATTTTTACCAACTCTACTCTTGGTATCACCCATTACAGAATGCTTTCCATGTCCACTAAAAAATCTTTATGCACCAAATTTTTCATTACTCTCCTCACCTCCTTCACTGGTTCTCGTAAGTCTAAACCCCAAGCCATGACCAACGAATAGATATCCATATTCGTTCTGAATCTATGTCTCTATTTTTTGAATCCATACCCCAACATTATTTGAACTACTTGCACCACCTGCTCTTCTTTGTAGAGAAATAAACCTCATAGCCTCTGCACAGACACTTTACCCACAAAGGGGTCCAGCTTCCTCCCCGATGTCATGGTGAAATTGTCCACCATTGCTTTTTTGTTTCACTGGCTTCCAACCTATCACCCACTACTGAAAGGATATAATCTTATTATCCTTACACTCAAACTCGAAGAAGCATCAAGGGTGATAGGTGAATATCATTATAACACCTCATTTCGCCAACCTTCTCCATAAATGCACCATCCTTGTCACCTTTCCTATCTTAATTCACCAAAGTTGAGCTTTTGGTACTTTTCCTAACCTTACTACCTTAGTAACTTAGTTGCAAGTCTTTCTTAGTCATATTTGTATTTAGTGGGTCAGAAGTTTCAAAAAATTTGAAACTTCAGACTTTGGTTCTAAGGTTCCAAATTTTAGCGACCACACGACATTATGGACCAGGTACTTTTCCTAACCTTGCTACCTTAGTAGCTTAGTTGCAAGTCTTTCTTGGTCATCTTTGTAGTCGGTGGATCGGAAGTTTCAAAAAATTTGAAACTTCAAACTTTGGTTCTAAGGTTCCAAATTTTAGTGACCATGCGACATTATGGACTAAGACCGTTCAACGAATTTTTGATGGACGACTCTAGCTGCATTCCAAAAGTATATTTCTCAAGCACTAAATTTGTGAATGGAAACCTCCAAAATAACACTAGAACTGTTAGATGTCGACACGTGGCTAGATCAAGGGTCATCATCGTGGTAATGAATCCAACGGGTTGGATTTTGGCGGTGAGTGATAGAAGAACTTAAGTGGCATAAATATGCATGCGCATTAAGTTTGTTTTAAAAGAGGGACCACCTAGGAAGAACGTAGGACCAATTCTTGAAAAATTATGAACGTTTTATGCAAAGGATGTTGCAAGTCAATCTAACCACGACCATTCGATGAATTTTTGATGGACGGTTGTAGGTGCATTCCACAAGTAAATCTTTGAAGTAGTAGACTTGCGAATTGAAACATTTGGAATAACACTAGAACTGTTAGATGCGGACATGTGGTGAGATCAAGTCTCATTTCTCTCTTTTCAATGACTCGACGTATTATATTTCATTTAATTGAAATTCTCAATCTTTTTGAAAAATGCGTGGTAGTCATACTGCTCAGAGTGATTAATGCTATATGTACATCCAAAGTGATTGATTGGAGAACTCATGAGTCATAGCTTTAATGAAACAAGATTTTTAATGATTTCAAATTTTCATAATTCATATCATTCGAGTGACACTGGAGTCTGGTGATTTTGACAACTTGTCACTTGTCAGCTTGAGGTACAATTTATGTGCAACCAGATGTCAATCAAATTAAACATTTTAATTGTACATGTAAGGCTTGAGGTAGAGTTTGCGTGTAGCTAGATATCAATCAAATTAAACATTTTAATTGTACATGTAAGGCTTAAGTTACTGTTACACAAATCAATTAAGTTGGTTTTTTGGTTTGTGCGAATCGCTATTATGAATCATGAATAGACGATATACGTAACCTCACAATGCACACGTGACATGTGTGAGGTCTACATAGGAACCAAGCTGGTAGTGGCACTATTAGAGGCACTATTGGCCCAAATATAACTAAATAAGGATAGTGACTAGTGAGCACAACTAAAATCATTCATTGAAGGATAAAGACCTTACTATTGGGTGCAATGTTCAAATTGTTATAAGGGTTTTCATTTTGTAGGGTTGATAAGGATTCAGGAAGAAGATCATGTGGCATTATTGGGGATACTCTAAATTCTCCTTCCTGCAGTTATGTAGTCACAGAGTCAACGACTAATTTCATTTAGGCTGCAAGTTCAGAATGGGTGGAATTGGAAAGAAGTTGATTTGGTTCACCTAACTTCTCAGACACGTTTTGAACCAGGAGAGGTGCTCAGATGGGCATTACCACTATTCCCAGTGCATAGAAGCTTCAAGTAAAAGATGGGAGAAATTTTACAACTCCTCATCTTTTGCATGACTTTGATTTTCAAAGGGGAGAACTGCATTTTGTATCTTCATGGATCCCATTTCCTCAGTTTGATTCACCCCCCTTTCTCTATGCATTCATTTTCAAATCTACTTCCTGATCCAGTAACTCCCATGCGTTTATTTTTAGATCCCATGGTTGACCAGGAAAGTCC
>VDFB02168118.1:92831111-92847994 GCA_007258455.2 Sequoia sempervirens
ACAAACCTAGTAGTTTAGAAACTACATTCAATGTGCTACAAATTCTATTCTTACATATTTTTGAAATAATATAAATAACTTATTCAAATTTTTACGTCAAGTTGCCTAACTCTGATTTTTCTAATTTTTTTGCCACTTAAGGGCCCATTTTTTCCATGATGATCTTGCACATACCCTAATAGATCCTTCATTTTGGTCCAAAAATAATTATATTAGTTTATTGATGTGCGGAATTTGACCATTTTTTAAGATTGTTTTTGAATTTTCCATTGTTGGTTTTCATGACCTAGCTTTTATACCAAATGAAATAAAATGGACAGAAAAATATGCTAGAAAATAATAATAATGATGAATCAAAAAAAAATTATATATATCAAATTAAATGGTCATGATGGATGGCTCATGTCATTCCTACTTTGTGCCATTTTTTAATTCCTTGTGATCCCCTAAATATTCTATCCACTCCCCTAAGGCGGGTATGTCTGCTGCTTCACCATGGGGCTACAACTTAGTGGTGGACATTCTGCCCTCTCCTTGTTCACTGCTGGTTGTTAAGGCTAGAACTTCTCATATGGTTGGGTTGAAGGGTTCTACAAATTGTGTGGGCTCTGTTAAAATGTTGAGGCTTACAGATGGGTCCCATGAGGGTTCTCTTGCAACAAAGACATATGTCAAGACTTCTTTTGTGGATGTGGTGGATAATAAGATTGTTAGGCTAGAATCTGTGCAACCTTTACGATATACTGGCATTGCCCCTGTTATCTCTCTGGGAAAAGCAGTATCTGATAATATTGACACTTATTCAAATATTTCCCTTATCTGCAAGTATTGTCACTAGTGGCCTCCCCTCTCTAAGTTGCATCTCTAGATTTCCAACCACTGTTCTCTATTGTTGGAAGGTAGGATGAAGATTTATCCTTCTGCTAGAGGGTTTTTTGTAGTTGGATTCTGCTCTTCTAAAGATAGACAAGAAGTTTTAGATCATGGACAATGGAAATGGAACTAACATCCCCTATTTATGAGGCCTTGGGTTCATACCTTCAATCCCTTGAAGGAGCCCACTAATTTTTTGCATGTTTGGGTGAGATTGGCGTATCTCCCCAAGTATAGTTTTGGTACTCTACTTTTGAGGACATTGGAAATGCTCTAGGTAGATTTTTGAAAGTTAACATTATTTCCAATAATTTTACTCACACCTCCTTTGCAAGGATTTTTGTGGAAATTGGTTTATCTCAAGCTTTACCTAGAGAGGTGGTGCTCCAAGTTAATGGGGTGTCCTGGTCTTAGCTAGTGGATTATGAAGGTATTCCTTCTAGTTTCAGATGTTTTTTTTCCATTGGACATCTGGCTCATCATTGTCCTCGTGGGGCTCATCTTGTTTCCTCCTCCACATGGTGGAAGAATGCTCTTCATGAGAATTTAACAGTGTTCCCTAGTGTTGATTCTTCTTCTGATAGTGAGGAGCCTCCTTCTCCTTATGTGTAGAATTTTACTACTGTTGATAGTGTTGCTCCTTCGGTGGCTTCATATATGTTGGTTCATAATTTGGATGCTCTACATGATGTGTGTGTTGCTTCCCTTGATAAGGATGTTCCATTTGTAGTGTGTGTTGCCTCCTTTGAGGCCCCTACCTCTTTAGCTCCTATTATTATTGGTGTTGTTTCTCTGGTGGCTTATACAGTTCTGGTTCAACACTTTGTTGAGATTATGGATGCACAGGGTCCCTGAAGCTACATTCTTCAACGGAGGACCTTTTCCAGGAAAGATAATCAACCACATAGAAATTATTACAACTAGGCATGCACAATAGAGATTATATTGATCTACACTATGAGATGATTACAAATGTACAAATGCCCTGAATATATAGGCATGAATCACTAATACATTTGACTGCAAAATATGACAAAACTGTCTGACGAAATATGTAAAATTTGATGTTCATCGGGTGCTTGTAAAATTTGATGTGTAATTTCCAATTTTTTGAAAGTTTATCCCTAACATTCATCAAAATTTCGACGAACTTGGGGTTCGTCGAAATGTTGACTATCATTTTTGTCGAATTTTTGACAAACATGAAAAATTAAAAAAAATCAAATTGTGGCCAACATAAAGAAAAATGAGTTCACACCTGATTTATTGCGACAGTGTTTTTCTCTACTTGAGACAGTTTGTGGAGAACTAAGGACGATTTTCTTGGGAAAAATCAGAAAAAATTCAAGAAGATATTGCCAGGTTGAGAGTAGTCATTGTCTTCTTTTAGAATTCAGTTGTGAAGTCAGATTTGTATTTCCAGGTTTGCAAATCATATTTTAAAGCAACATCTCATCAAATTTCATTTTTAGAGGTTAAGGGTTTTGAGAATTTCATGTCCATATTTTGTTGTGTGGAATCACCATAAGATCACAACCGAGGAACAGATTCTTGTATTTCTATAATTATGTGATCCATAACTCTATTGGTCATGTGTGTACGGTTGTGCTATAACAAATATAGGATGCATTCATGTGTGACCCAAGTTTAATGTGGCTATGTTGTGATAGAAATGGAGGCACTCATATAATGTAGTTAATTCAGGTTGTATAATGTAGGTGTCAATCATCATTGGGTGCATTCAGGTTGTCTCAATTTTAATAGGTTAGGATGTAATTATAGCATGATGGAAGAGTGATTACCTCTTGCTGCAATAAAGAGCCTATAACTCTGGTTGATATGCACAGTGGTTGTGTTATATCAATTATGTAGTGCATTCAAGCACAACCCATGTTTAATGGGCTATTCTAGAGAGTGATCAATATTTTCTAAACCTTATGAATGTTACTTGACATATATTTGCATAATCTCAAATTCCTTGAGGCTTTTTAAAGGTATCAATGTATCCTATATAGGGTTTAGAGAATGATTTATTTTTTAATTAAAAAAATAAATAAATGATGTATATTTCCCTGTAATTGAATGTGTGTAGATCTCCCCAAAACTACCTATCACACTATCCTCTTTGGCACTATATTCATTACTCCATTACTAGGTTTTGCATGTGACATCTTTTAATATCTTCATAGTAGTGGCTTTTTAAATATATTTAGGTCTTTTCTTTAATCCTTTTCATGGTAACCCTTAGTTCATAATCCACCTTCAATCTCTTCTAAGAAGCGTTGTCTTGGCTAGACTACATAGTATGCATATAAAAGAAAGTCCTTCATACACCATTGTTCAATACCCTCCTTGCCTTACTTAAAAATGTTGCCTCCATAAGTACAATAGCATGTTTTAAAATCATGGTTGCTAGTGATTGACCATTAAGGTCACCACTTTCATCATGAAGATACAATGAAATTTTTGTCTTCAAACTCAAGGCATTATGGAAGATAATATTGTGAATTGTTTGTTGTGTACGATTCAATTTTCTTGCACATTTACTGCTTTGCTAACTTCCTTTAAGACTGGGTATTGCACCCTCAGCTGCAATCTCAAACAGCTCACTCACTATCACTTGAAGATTCCTTTCATGAGCATCCTTCTATAAAATCAAACTATGCCTTATAGATTGCCTACTTACTATAAGGGACTCATTGTTTCATGGTATTGTAGTTCTTAAGATCCTTTAACCTTATTGACACTACTTCACAATCCACAAGGTATTATTCACTATTCTCCCATCTTTGGTGAGTCAAAATGCTTGCTCAAACATGCAATCCACTACCTCCATTATACAATATTAATAATGGCTAAGAAGAAACATTGAACCTATGATTACCATTGTGCTTCCTAATTTGGATAGTCATTCCTAGGTGAAATTTTCCTTGTCTAACTTACTACCAAAAGCATTTTGAAAAATACATAAAGATTGACAGGGGTAAGGAAACTCACTGTTAAAATCTCCACTTTACTATGCAAGGTTTGAGCTTTATTATCTTGTCACTGCTTAGCCTATTTTTGACTCTCACATCTCAAGTGACTGTCATTCTTCTTATCATAGATTGTATTTACAAATGTCACTAAGCTACATAGTGTGCTTGTTGTTGGCTACAATCTTTAGATTGCAAGATTTTTTTATTACCTACAATGTCTCAATCTTTCTAGTATTGCAACCTCACTAATCTGCTATAGTTATTGTTTATGTTTCTATGGAGCCCTAGGGTTTGTACCCTAATCATGCTCTTAACAATGCTTCTATTGTTTTTTATTAGGGCTCTCTCAATGTTGAGGGCCCTAGGGATAATCTCGTCGTAACACATTGCATCTTTAACTAAAAGGATAAATCTGTATTGACATTAGCAATGATGATTCCAACTTGTTTCTCCTTAGGAATGGGTCACTTGCTCTTACTAGCTCGCTACCTCCATTGTTGTAGGAATATTGTGATCAAGTTCAATATTCTAATTTTAGGAGTTTTAACGGTTGAAAATCATAGTAAAATCAGAATTTAATAAGTTTTGGATTTAGCATTGTAAAGTGTTTTTTGGGGTCATTAACTTCAGACTATCTTCTCTTTTGCAGGGGTGGTTACATGCCAAAAATTTTTGGTGTAAAATATCAAAATTATTAGATAATGTTACCTGTCTATAAATAAAAATTATTAGAGTGTAAGTTTGATATTTTTTGAAGATCTAAATAGTCAATCTTGGTAAAGAAAAATCATGTCAGATAATATTAGTCTAGAACAAAATGAAGAGACACTTGATAGATTGTGGGCTAGATTGAAAAGAAAGGGTGATGGGAAATGTTATTGTCAACACGTAATTGCAAGAGCTTAAAACGAATGACTTTTAATCACAACAGAGAAACATTGTAGGCAGCATGGTCACGTTGAAGGGGGGCATGATTATCGTCTATTGGTAAGTTGTTCATTATATGTGTTTATATTGATTGAATTTGTAAATGTTTATATTGTTTTAACATTTTATATATATATATAATCACTTGATCATTATTATGGTTTATTTGTGTCTATCATTATTATAAAGGTGGGGCACCCTAGGGTAGATGATATGGATTATCACGGCCTAGAGAATGTGGTTTTGCAAGTAGACAAACATGGAGCTATTAATATCGAAGATGAATTTAATGATCCTATGGAAGAAGATGATCATGCACCAGAAAACATAGTTGAAGATGATGGTATGAATACATTGATCCATGCCACATTTAGTGGTAGAGTTGATCATGATGATCAAGATGACTTTGATGATGTTCATGATTTACCTGTACTTGACAAGGCATATGAGCCCCTTTATGAAGGCTCTGAAACAACTCTTCTCTCTATTGTATTGTTGTTGATGACTTGAAGGTTATGAATGGTTTATCAAACATAGCAATCTCACAGATGTTAAGGTATGTCATATATGTCATCTTTTTTCATCTATTTTAATTGTTGTTAGTTCATCACTAGTAAATAAAGGATGAAATATGTACCATTAATATTCTTTATATGAACAAATTATTTTTTGTTGTAGATTGATTGGTGAAGTTTTGTTACCACCATCAAATATTTTACCTCACTCATACCGAGATTTATGTACCATTATAAAATATATCAGAATGGAGTATCAAACAATAGATGCATGTCCCAATGATCATATTATATATCATAAACAATAGGAATTTGCAACAGACTGCCCGAAATTTCATATTAGTAGATATCAAATAGATCAACTAACAAAAAAGGTGCCTTGCAAGGTTCTTCGTTATATTCCCATTATTCCACATATGCAATGATTATTTAGGTGTGAAATCTTAACGCAATTGATGGATTACCATGCACAGAATATAAGTGGAGATGACATTCTTCGAATTCCTATAGATAGTTCTACATTTAGGGAAATGGAAGAAAAATGGCCACACTCTAAAGAAGAACCTCGTAATCTCAGGCTTTCATTGGGAGTGGACGGTGTCAATCCATTTGGAGAGCTGAGTTCTATTTACTCAGTGTGGCCTATTTTTGTGATCAACAATAACATTCCTCCATGGATGTCAATAAAGAGGGAGCACATAATGTTGTCAATGATTGTTCCAGGTATTTGTTTACATCAATTTTCTTTAACGTAGTAGCATCTCATTTGTCTTATTTGTTGCATAATGACATATTTTTTCATTCAATAGTCATGTACATTAATTTATATATATTGCAGTAAAATTGTTATAATAATTATGTAATGTTTATGTTCATTCAACTAGGTAAGTACCAAGTTAAAGATATGAATGTATATATCAAGCCTCTTATTGACAAGTTACTAAATTTATGGAATGGCATCACTAAGTATGATGTCTCAAGACCAATAGGATAGACAATTTCAATTCCATGCAATGCTTGTATGGACAATTCATGATGCCCTAGGGCTAACACATTTTTGTGGTATGTTATAACGTTCAACTGCACTTTAACAATATTTAATTTGATGAAGTAGATATCATGAATATTTTTAAAATAGTATATTCATTATATATAATTATAAAAATTGACTTATTTAATCCAATTATATATCATCTTGCAGGTCTTCAAACAAAGGAAAAAAATTTATGTCCAATTTGTGGTCCAAAGATGAAATCTCATCGTTCAACAAGTTTAGGAAAGTAGGTGTTTGATGAGTATAGGAACTTCCTCCGTAGAAATCATAAGTATTGAACTACTAAAAAATGTATTTTCAATGGGAAAGAGGAGACTACATCAAAACCATGAAGAATGTCACCTCGCCTATGGAAGTTGGAATATAATAGAATTAATCGTCAAGGTTATACATCGGATCAAATTGTTTATCTATCATATATGATATGTTTTGAATTTATATTTTTATATTGTGTTGTGTTTACTCATGTTGTAATTGACAATGATTGTCATTGTTAATTTGTTTAACTTATATGCTTCATGAAGGTCATCAAGGCATTAATGGCCGGCTTCCACAAGAATTTGAAAAGTTATCCCAAACAATTTAGTAGGTTGCCCTACTATGAGCAGCTACAAATTGTGCATTTGTTTGATACAATGCATATCGAGAAAGAATATAATAAGCGTTATGGAAAATATTGGATGGAAGGCATGACAAAGAAAAAATTGTCAAAATTTGTATGCTGACATTCAGGAAATAAGCCATACAATGAAAAATTTCATTCAATTAAATAGTGATGGAGACCAAATTAATATAAGTGCCCTTCCTTGGTTATTAACAGAGTAGCAAATGCACTATAAAACAAGTCATACAAAAAATTTGATTTCCCATAGGATTTGCTGCGAACATAAACAATATAATAACAAAGAAAGGTGAATTTGGGTTAGGGATGAAAATGCATGATTGGATACCTTCATTAAGTAATTATTCTAGTATATTATATACACTTGTATAATGCATGTACTTTTCAGTGTATTGTGTTTACTACTTTTGGAAAAATAATGAAAAGATCATTTTATAATTGTTGCAGTACGTTCTACCTCTATCTCTCCCAGACAACTTTGACAACAATGTCAAGCAAGTTATATAGGATCTTGGAAAATACATGAGGTAAGTAGCGAGATTTGTTCAATTCATTGTATACATCTTATAATTGCCATTTTTTTTACTTGTTATGTAATATACTATATATTTTTGTTAAATATTGTTAATATATTTGCGCCTTGAATCACTTGTAGATGGATATCATCTAAAGAAATTCATAAAGAAGATATAAATTATTGGAACAGAAAAATTCCTCGTCTAATGTGTGAAATGCAAAATTTTCTACCTTCAACATTTTTAAATGCACAAGAACACTACCTCATACACCAAGTTAAGGAGATTGAATTGTGTGGACTTGTACACACAAGGTCAATGTGGATGGTTGAGAGGCACTTGAAATTTTTGAAGGCTTTGGTTAGACAAAGAGCACATCCTGAGGGTTCTATGGTGGAGGAATATATGGTATACCAGACCATGGTGTACATTAGTGAATATCTTCCTAAGTTTGCAGCAAAGATCCATTTAGATCGCATTTGGGATCCCAACTCCATTAACAAATTCGAAGGGGAGTACCTATTGAGGAAAGGTAGATTAAGGAAAGTGAGAGGTAGTTATAAGATGGGCATGGAGATTAATTGGAATGCATTTTACATATGGTTTTTATGTTTATTGTACTTATTTAATTTTTAATCTTCAATATACATCAATTATAAATTAAGGTCGTATACTGTGGTATTTAACTAATTATACGTCATTTGTGAATTTCAATTTATTTTGGTATAATTGGTTGAGAGTGGGATGCACTACATTTGTACGTCGCCAACAATCTTGATTGGATGATTGTATGCATTGAACGATGTCAACAATTTGGTCACGCATTAACATGGGAAGGTGTGGCTTCATTGATTAAAGAAGCTCATCGTAATGGAGATTCCAATGCTAAACAAAGGGAAATTGATTTAGCATATGGTTTAAGAGATAAAGAGGGATGTATAAATATATTAATCACCCACATTTTTTAATTATTTTCTAGTATATTGACGTATATATATCTTGAGATTGTTTTCTTTGCATACATTCGGCCAAGAATAAATATGTTTATCAACTGACGATATTGCAATAATTTTTACATGTTTGACATATTGCAGGTGAAACACCACAAGGCTATGTGGTGCAATGGTTGTAAATTTCAAATCAAAATGTTGGATGACATGAAGAAAACATGTGATTCTAGTATAACTACAATCTTTCAAGTGACTAATGTTTCATCTAGAAGCGACATACATCCAGAAGTCTCAAAAAATTGATACTATGGGATTTTCGATGATATACTTGAGTGTGACTTTAAGTCCTTCAAATTAATTTTATTTTTAGTCCTATGGTATAGGCTACGATTGAATGAAAATGATCTTGAGAGAACTGTTATTGAACATGATAATGGATTTACCATGGTTAATACAAGGTTGATCGAGCGAGCTGGAAATGAGGCCTATGTTCTTCCAAGCCAATGTGAGCAGGTATTTTACTCAGAGGTTCCAGGTAAACCAGGTTGGTCATTTTTTGTTAGACATGATCCAAGAGGAAGGCCAATAAAGTATAATGTGGTGGAAGAAGAAGATACCGAAGAACTAGAAGATGATGTAGATGATAATCAGGATCAACAGTTAGTTGATGATGTCCCTGACAAAGATGTTGAAGAGGAGGAACTAGATGATGATGATGTAGGAGTTAATGTTCATGAAGATGACATTCATGTGGATGATGATATTATCGAAACTGATATCGATGACTATGATGATGATATGACCAATCCTTACAATGTTGAATCTGAATCGGATGATACAGACAAAGAGTTGGATGAAGAAGAAGATCAATGACATTGAAATGTATAAGTTATGCGATTATATTATCTATTTGATATTAATTTTTTGACAGAATTATATTTGACTTATGTGGTTACATAATTAATTCATGATGTTTTTAATTTTTATGCCATTACATAATTAATTTAATGATGTACTTTTTAATGTTTGAAAGGTCAAAAAATTAAAACATTTCAATAGTGATGTTAACAACCTTGAAATTAGTGTGTTTTATGTTTCATGTGATCATAAAAGATTAAACATTCAATTGTAGAGGTGGTTGTTCAGTGGTTGACGTGTATGTTGGTTCTTTTTACAATGTAACCAGGTTTGTCTTCTAATATACCTATGGAATTGCCAATTCCAATCGAAGGCAGCTCGAAGGACCTAGAACAACTGACGAGGACTTTAAAAGCCTCATACACTTTGGGCTCTGCAAGACCCGGGAGGGTGATCCCTTAATGTGTTTACAACCTTTGCACCATTATTATAAACAACATTAACAATAGCAGATGATCTCACTTAATAGCTCAACACGATAAGATAATATCAACTAGAATTGGCTATTCATAAACAATATCAACTATCTGGAGTGTGAGATAACTAAACATGATCCATTGTATAAGATAGTCAATCATTTGCAATTTGTAGCAAGCTCTAGGAAAAGACAAACAAATACTAAACTACACAAATAATTACAACCTAGATCAGTGCCATATATCCATTGCAGGAGTCAAATTCATAAGCATCTAGAGGTTTATAACAGATTTAATACATCACATATAAGATCCCTGACAATATTGCATTAGAATTTCATCAGTATGCATTCTAACCCAGGACTACTTATCAAATCCTTATACAACACATATCTTCCTATAATCCCATTCAAGCATTTAGATTAATTCCTTGAATTAAAGCTAAAATAGAATCATACACACCACAACAATGAGATGGATAAAACAACCCTTAGTTATTTCATTGAAAGTTCAGATATGCATGTACAATGGAGAGACATGAGCTTGAATTTTTATTTCAACTCAAATCCTAGTACTATTATACAACATTAAATCTCTATGAACTCAAAACCTATTACATAATGACTCAAAACCTAAATTGCATTTCTCTAAAACCATCAGACTTTACAATTCGCTCTGCAACTTCACCTAGACTCGACAAAAATTATCTAACTTGCTAACCTGTACTTCTGGCCTTGAAATCCTTCTTATAGAAAATGAAGGAGCAAACAAGCACTGGGCCAAAAGGTACACCTGTCACCAATCAATTGAAGCACCTGGTAATATTCCAAAATTTGTTACAATAGCCACCACCTTGAAAAATATTCTTGTTCAAAAATTGTTACAACAACAATCATCCTGGAGCATATTCTTATTCATCATGTTAGCAGAGGAAAGTTGATGCAATAACAAAAAACCACACGAAACCCACGCTAAAAAAGTCATCCATATAAAACTAGAAACGATGTAACCGCAGCATCTAATTTTCCACCTGTTGGTAGCCCACTCTTTTTACTCATCATCATTCAAATACTTAGCCACCCACCTCTAGTATTCTTTTCCAGTTGACCAATCAAAATTAATCACCTCTTTTACCTTTGTACTATAAGGCAAATACTTTACCGCTACCTGATTAGCATCTATTTCAAAATATTCCAAAAATGAGTTGGTACCAATAATCTTATCCATAAAATTTACCAACAAATCATAATATGAGTCATCACAAATTATTTTAATTTGATTATTGATGACTTTACTTGCTTGATCTTGCCATTGTTGGAGTGTTCTGATTTCCCCCTGTTCATCAGTTATATCAGGTAACAGTGTGTTACCCCAATCATTGATTTTTTTTACCAATTCCCTAATCTTCCTACTTAGATCATCTGGTAAGGTCTGAAAACCTTGCAATGATTTAACTAATATATAAGTAGGCTTCAATGATTGGGGCATGTTATTTACATCAAACCTTGAGGCTTTATTCATAACATCTAGATTATTTTCCCTAGGGATCCAATTTTGAATTATTGGAATCACTATCCCCTGATCCCTATCAATATTATTTATTGCTTCAAATAGCAAAGAATACAAAGAATGTATAGAGGGCAGTTTATTATCCACCTTTTCATTTAGATTCTCCAAAACAAGAGTAACAATTTATTTTTCTTTTGAAAGAAAACCCTCCTCTTTTACCCTTAGTGATGTCTGTAATTGATCAATTTTCTAGATGAGCAGCCTCTTTGTTGGATCAATAGAGCACTATGTTTGTTCATCAACTTGTTCTAGAGGAGGGGTAAAAGTAGGATTTTGAATGGGAGATCCTGGTGTAGAAATATTTGGAGAAGTAGGAGGCATTGACCCTATTGTGGGAGGTGATGTGTTGGTTCCTGGAGCATTGGATGTTTCCCTAGTATGTCTATACTTGAACCTTTCTACTTTAGTTTGTAGCTCAACATTCCTCTATTGTATTTTACTATATTCTTCAATTAAAATGTTATACTTCTCCATTAGGCTCTTCGTTTTAGCCTCCTCCCTTTCAACAGTATTTTGGGACAACTTGGCCACATTCATAGTTAAACTAGTGGCTTCAGTTGTTGTAGTCTCTGAATCCCTCTTTATTATTAATCCTCCTTTGAAATTTGGATTAATATCAGCAATGTCTGGCTTTCTTCCTTGTGGAGCCAATGCCCAAATTGCCAAGGTCTCATATTCTTCACTGAAGGCAGAGTTTTGTAATCCTGCCTTAACTTCTTCTTCAGAATCCTGAAAAGGATTCTTGGACTTCATAATGGCATTGAAAGCCACTGCTTCTATGATGTCCCATTCAGGAAAAATCAAAACACCAACCTAATTCACTAGTTTTCTTCCTTCTTCAGGAGTGATGTTTTTGAACTCTTCCATTACTTCAGCATTCACTTTATCATTCTCCTGATCTGACCTATCAGGCCTTAGTTCTCTTCTCTCGCATTTATTTTGATATTCCTTAAATTTCATCCTCATGCCAATTGCAAGAATACAGGAGCCTTTACAAATGAATTGTCATCTAAGAACTCCTTGCAAGCCTCCATTCTTGCATCCTGCACACTCTTACCCTTCATATCCAAATCAGATAGAACCAATTCAGCTGACCTAGGAGGGGATGGCATACCAACTTGCATGTCTTGATCAGTAACAATAATTTCATCTGTGAGATCCTCAGGTAGGTGATCAGTTCTTTGCCTCTTAGGGCTTGGCTCAGGTGGTGGTGATGGGGGACTGTGCTTTGGTGAAGATTTTAATTCAATTTTTTTGACAGCCCCAAGTACTTTGAATTTTGGGTCTAGTCATGAAGGCGCCTTCATTATTTTCTTCCTCATCACTGCCAGTATCCCTTTTCCTCCTATAGATGGGTCGCCTTTCTGTAGGCTGACATACTAACCTTGTTTCAATTGGCATATCACTTTGTCCTTGCATATCCAGACTTAGCCTTAAATTTATCTTTTTGGTTGTCAAGGTGTCCATTATCTCCTTGAAATTCTTCATTAAAAAATTAATTCTCTTGTGGTATGGAGTGAATTCCATCAATGGATCATCTGTCGGATCCATTTCATGCACAATATCCAGTAGCTTACTATAAGCTATCCACTTTTCCTTGTTCAATTCCTGTCTATTTAAATCAAATTCATTCTGATCAGGTCCTTAGGGAAATTGAACTCATGTGCAAATTTTCCACATTTTATTCTTTGTCTGAAAAGAAAAAGAAACCTTCAGGATCATGTTGCGCCTTGGACCAAATCTCAAATGGTAATCAACAAAGAATTTGTCAAAATGTGTCCAGCCTCCCTTTGAAAATGTAAAGTCAGACACTACTGTATAATCAGGGAATAATGTTCCCTTCCCCTTTCTAGTTAGATTATCTTCATGAATACACCCCATATGCCACATAACTTCTGCAAGCCCTACTCTTGGTGGCACATTATATGGCAGTATGTGAGGGGTTCCTTGAAATCCATATATTCTCAGGACATTGTTGACTAGATATGGAATAACGTCACCCTAGTTAAGTAAAACCCTCAATTCTGGTTTCCTCTCCTTCGGCCTAAGGAATTCATGCACTTCCTAAGGGATCCTAGGTACATTTACCATCAATATAGCCCTCAATCTTGCAGCAAAACAATTATCAAATTGCACATAACTGGTGCTTTCCTTATTATAGGACAAATCTGTAGCCCATATCTATACTGGCAATCTTTCTCCATTAACTGATTTTCTTAAGTTCATCTTCTCAGCAAAGAAATCAACATTCTTAAACAAGAACATATGCATCAACATGGAATACCAAAAGAATTGAGTACCAGTATCACCATTCTGCAGCTTCAACAGTCCTTCATCTATCCTCTCCGCCAAAAAAGAAGCAAAGTCATATGTTATAGAGAAGTTAGGGTGTTGTATTTGCACCCCCATGAACATTTATGCAATCGACATTACTGCACTAGGGCTGAAACCCAAAATCTGACATAGTGAATAGAAAGTAGCTAGGAAAGGTTTTCCAAAATAATTCAATCTGAAGGGTTTCTGGTCACTAGGGCTGATGTGAAATTGTGAACCCCCTTCCTTAACCAGATGAGGTGGAAGCAGCTTAACCCTAAAAAGAGATTTCAATTTTGTATACTCCTACTTCATTTCTTCAAGATTAATAGGAACCAAGTCATCACTTGGCTCACTCAAATGAAAAGTTTGTTGGATAACATCCCTGTTAATTTCTAATAGAACCCTTCCATCATTATCTCTGATTACCCATGTGATAGGGTCATATCTTTTGGCTACTGCTCTAAGTCCACATCAGGGAACACATTTGGAACAACCAGCTTTCCCATGTCATACATCCATTCATTTGAAAAAGGATGAGGAAAATTCCTCTATCCATACCATAATCTAAACATTTCTAAGCCTGTGAGTGGAACCCTAGCATCAACAATGTTAGAATTATTACACACCAACCCCTCCCCTAGGATTTTCCCTTGCATCAACACCAAACCTTTCCTTCTCTCATTTGTTGATAATGAAAATTGATATAGGAAATTATCGTACAAGTTTCTTTTCAAATACTTAATGTGGCCAGAGTGCTGCTTGGTTGGCACCATTTTAGACAAACTAGGGCCTCACTACAATGTTACACTTCAAGTGGCTATAAATAAGCAGAGATAGGAAATTACAGAGTAAAACTACCGCAATTTCTCACAATTTATGATTCAACAATAGCCCTAACAAAATATTTTAATGAACTCAATGACAAGCATAGCAAACACCCCCCCTTTCCCAAATTTAGGTGCAGAATGACTGGGAAACAAAGAAAATTAACTCATAGCTTTCTTCACACAAACTCTAATTTCTGGCTGCAACTGCTCGCAATTTCACCTTTAGCTTTGAAACTGTTTTCATGAAATACTTGGATTCTTTGTGATACAAATGAGATGATTAAATTGATTTTATGTCAATAAAATCCTACTAGTAGATGTCTCATCTAGCACTAAAGCCCACTCGCGGGCTACACGAAGGGCTCCAACCATAATTTGATACATATTTAAATTTGAGTCGTTGATCCTACAGTTTGATCAAATCATCGATGGCCATCTTCAAAACAGGCTGACATAATCACCAACACGGCAATAAAGGGGCCCACTATGTCATACGCCATGAAGGAATGCCACGTGGCAGTTTCCCGCGATATTGCAATCCTTTAATTTACCATCGTGGGATGGCGGGAACTGTCGATCTTTTTACCATAAATCTTGCTCCTTCAAAAATGGTCGTTGTTCTTTCCTTTAACTATCGAGCAACTTTTCCCTTAAAATCATAACATCTGCATTGAAATAAAACACATGCATCTTACAAGTGCATTAGTAATCTACCCCGTAATACATTTAAAACTAGCGAACGCTTTCTTCACTCCTTAGGCTTCATTGGATGAGACACGTGGCAGGCACCCGCGACATCGCAATCCCAAAATTCCTAATCGTGGGATGGCGGGCACCGTCAATCTTGAAGAGACAGCTCATCAATGGTCTCATAGATTTCATCCTTTAGGAAGGGCACGTGGCACCCGCCCGTGATATCGCGATACCTATAATCCCTGATCGCGAGATAGCGGGTGTCATTGATCTTGTTCCTTTAACATAGTCGCTAGCCATGTTGTTAACCTTCAAGCGGCTTTTCCAATGAGATTATAGCATATCCGTCAATTTAGAACATGTGCATCTCGAGAACACTTTAGTAATCTGCCCCTTAATACATTTAAAGCCAGCTAGTGTTTCCTTTACTCTTTAGGCTTCATCGGATGAGACACGTGGTGCCCGTGATTCCACAATCAACCCAAAAGCACCATCCGCGAGGGATGGCGAGGGAATGGCTTTCGAGATCAAATGGTAGTTGGTCAGCGATAGCTCAAATTTGATCCCAGATGAGACCGTGGCACACGCCTGTGATTCAGCGATCCTTCAATTCGAACACGGGATGGCGAGCAGTTCAATATCTGCGGGAAATATAGATCAGCAGTGACACTAAATCAACCTTGCAAAATAAAAAATTCATTAAAAAGGAGGAAGTGGGCATTATTAGGCAAATGGCAAATAAAAATTATATTTATAGAAGAAAAATAAAATAAATTTACAATATTTTTGATAATTTCACTTTTAATTTTAAATGTATGTTCACTCATTAAGTTGTATTTTTTTTACAATCACATTTTTATTTTAGATGTTTTTTTATAAAATATAAAGATGCATTAAAAATATATTAGAAATATTTTTCTTTATATTATATAGCATTCATAACATTAAATTAACATAGAATAA
Organism: Sequoia sempervirens; assembly: GCA_007258455.2. Classification (NCBI taxonomy): domain Eukaryota; kingdom Viridiplantae; phylum Streptophyta; class Pinopsida; order Cupressales; family Cupressaceae; genus Sequoia; species Sequoia sempervirens. The sequence continues at coordinate 92,847,248 of VDFB02168118.1, forward strand.
TTTCACAATATCACTTAACCAATCAAGAAAAATTTAATCATTACTATGCAACATTATTCTCACAACAAACTAACAAATAAACATTGAAAACAAATTTATCTTTTTATATTATAACATTCATAACTTAAACCTTTTATACACAATATCAACTTAATTATAAAAAACACATAAAATTATTTATAAGCAACTTAAATTTTTTAACAATTTAATATAATTAAGAAAAATTAAATAAGATTTATAGATAAATTTATGAAATATTGATTTACGTATCAAGAAAAAATCAATGATAAATCTACTTATTATAGATAAATTTACTTACCAATCTATTTTAACCATCAAGAAAAAATTAATCATTAGTGATTGCAACATTATTGGCACATCTTTTAAACTGACAAATAAACATTGAAAACACATTTATTTTTTATATTATAACATTCATAACTGAAACCTTTTTATACACAATTTCAAGTTAACTATAAATTCTATAGAGTTTAGAATTGCTATATCTCTCATATATCAACATAGGTAAATTTGAAAATATTTTAAATTATATAATTTAAAAAAAAAATTGAATGAATTTATAGAAGATTATTTTTATTAAAGTGATAGAATCTAATCCCAATACTAACATTAATTATAAGTCTAACCATAACCTCAACCCTAAAACTAACACTACTTAACTTCAAACCTAACTCTAATTTTATATCCAACCCTAAACATAACTATGATTCTAAAAGTAACATTAAT